>JBAJHW010000028.1:0-580458 GCA_037013535.1 Intellagama lesueurii
TCATACCTTCTCTCATTCTATCTTTAGTTTCCTTTTTACTTTCTTTCATTTCTTGCTTTCTTGATATCTTACATTCTAGCTTTCATACCTTCTCTCATTCTATCTTTAGATTCTTTTTTACTTACTTTCATTTCTTTCTTTCTTGATATCTTTCATTCTAGCTTTCATACCTTCTCTCATTCTATCTTTAGTTTCTTCTTTACTTACTTTCATTTCGTTCTTTCTTGATATCTTTCATTCTAGATTTCATACCTGCTCTCATTTTCTCTTTAGTTTCTCTATTGATTTCTTTCTTTCTTTCTTGATATCTTACATTCTAGCTTTCATACCTTCTCTCATTTCATCTTTAGTTTCTTTAGTGATTTTTTCTTTCTTTCTTTCTTGATATCTTTAATTCTAGCTTTCATACCATCTCTCATTTCATCTTTAATTTCTTTATCGATTTCATTTTTCTTTCTTTCTTGATGTCTTTCATTCTAGATTTCATACCTTCTCTCATTTTATCTTTAGTTTCTTTATTGATTTCTTTCATTCTTTCTTTCTTGATATCTTTCATTCTAGATTTCATACCTTCTCTCATTTTATCTTTAGTTTCTTTTTTACTTACTTTCATTTCTTACTTTCTTGATATGTTACGTTCTAGCTTTCATACCTTCTCTCATTCTATCTTTAGTTTCTTTCTAACTTTCTTTCTTTCTTTCTTTTTTGATATCTTTCATTCTAGCTATCATACCTTCTTTCATTCTATCTTTAGTTTCTTTATTAATTACTTTCGTTCTTTCTTTCTTTCTTTCTTGATATCTCATTCTAGCTCTCATACCTTCTCTCATTCTATCTTTAGTTTCTTTATTACTTTCTTTCTTTCTTTCTTTTTTAATATCTTTCATTCTAGCTTTCATACCTTCTTTCATTCTATCTTTAGTTTCTTTATTAATTACTTTCGTTCTTTCTTTCTTTCTTTCTTTCTTGATATCTTTCATTCTATCATTCATATCTTCATTTATTGAATCTTTATTTTCTTTATTACATTATATCTTCTTTCTTCCTTTTTTTCTTGATATCTTACATTCTAGCTTTCATACCTTCTCTCATTTCATCCTTACTTTCTTTATCGATTTCTTTTTTTCTTTCTTTCTTGATGTCTTTCATTCTTGCTTTCATACCTTCTCTCATTCTATCTTTAGTTTCTTTATTACTTTCTTTCTTTCTTTCTTGATATCTTTCATTCTAGCTTTCATACCTTCTCTCATTTCACCTTTAATTTCTTTATTGATTTCTTTTATTCTTTCTTTCTTTTTTCTTTCTTGATATATGTCATTCTTGTTTTGATACCTTCTCTCATTCTATCTTTAGTTTCTTTTTTCCTTACTTTCATTTCTTTCTTTCTTGATATCTTTAATTCTAGATTTCATACCTGCTCTCGTTTTATCTTTAGTTTCTCTATTGATTTCTTTTTTTCTTTCTTGATATCTTTCATTCTAGCTTCCATACCTTCTCTCATTCTATCTTTAGTTTCTTTATTACTTTCTTTCTTTCTTTCTTCATATCTTACATTCTAGCTTTCATACCATCTCTCATTTCATCTTTAATTTCTTTATCGATTTCATTTTTCTTTCTTTCTTGATGTCTTTCATTCTAGATTTCATACCTTCTCTCATTTTATCTTTAGTTTCTTTATTGATTTCTTTCATTCTTTCTTTCTTGATATCTTTCATTCTAGATTTCATACCTTCTCTCATTTTATCTTTAGTTTCTTTTTTACTTACTTTCATTTCTTACTTTCTTGATATGTTACATTCTAGCTTTCATACCTTCTCTCATTCTATCTTTAGTTTCTTTCTTACTTTCTTTCTTTCTTTCTTTTTTGATATCTTTCATTCTAGCTATCATACCTTCTTTCATTCTATCTTTAGTTTCTTTATTAATTACTTTCGTTCTTTCTTTCTTTCTTTCTTGATATCTCATTCTAGCTCTCATACCTTCTCTCATTCTATCTTTAGTTTCTTTATTACTTTCTTTCTTTCTTTCTTTTTTAATATCTTTCATTCTAGCTTTCATACCTTCTTTCATTCTATCTTTAGTTTCTTTATTAATTACTTTCGTTCTTTCTTTCTTTCTTTCTTTCTTGATATCTTTCATTCTATCATTCATATCTTCATTTATTGAATCTTTATTTTCTTTATTACATTATATCTTCTTTCTTCCTTTTTTTCTTGATATCTTACATTCTAGCTTTCATACCTTCTTTCATTTCATCCTTACTTTCTTTATCGATTTCTTTTTTTCTTTCTTTCTTGATGTCTTTCATTCTTGCTTTCATACCTTCTCTCATTCTATCTTTAGTTTCTTTATTACTTTCTTTCTTTCTTTCTTGATATCTTTCATTCTAGCTTTCATACCTTCTCTCATTTCACCTTTAATTTCTTTATTGATTTCTTTTATTCTTTCTTTCTTTTTTCTTTCTTGATATATGTCATTCTTGTTTTGATACCTTCTCTCATTCTATCTTTAGTTTCTTTTTTCCTTACTTTCATTTCTTTCTTTCTTGATATCTTTCATTCAAACTTTCATACATTCTCTCATTCTAACTTTAGTTTCTTTATTACTTTATTTATTTATTTATTTCTTGATATCATTCATTCTAAAATTCATACCTTCTCTCGTTCTATCTTTAGTTTCTTTCTTTATTTCTTTCTTTCTTTCTTGATATCTTTCATTCTATCTCTCATACCTTCTGTCTTTCTTTGTTTAGTTTCTTTATTACTTTCTTACTTTCTTTCTTCTTTCTTTCTTTCTTGATATCTTTCATTCTAGCTTTCATACCTTCTCTCATTTTGTCTTTATTTTCTTTATAGATTTCTTTCTTTCTTTCTTTCTTTATATCTATCATTCTAGCTTTCATACCTTCTCTCATTCTATCTTTAGTTTCTTCTTTACTTACTTTCATTTCGTTCTTTCTTCATATCTTTCATTCTAGATTTCATACCTGCTCTCATTTTATCTTTAGTTTCTCTATTGATTTCTTTCTTTCTTTCTTGATATCTATCATTCTAGATTTCATAACTTCTCTCAATTATCTTTAATTTCTTTATTGATTTCTTTTTTTCTTTCTTTCTTGATATCTTTCATTCTTGCTTTCATACCTTCTCTCATTCTATCTTTAGTTTCCTTTTTACTTTCTTTCATTTCTTGCTTTCTTGATATCTTACATTCTAGCTTTCATACCTTCTCTCATTCTATCTTTAGATTCTTTTTTACTTACTTTCATTTCTTTCTTTCTTGATATCTTTCATTCTAGCTTTCATACCTTCTCTCATTCTATCTTTAGTTTCTTCTTTACTTACTTTCATTTCGTTCTTTCTTGATATCTTTCATTCTAGATTTCATACCTGCTCTCATTTTCTCTTTAGTTTCTCTATTGATTTCTTTCTTTCTTTCTTGATATCTTACATTCTAGCTTTCATACCTTCTCTCATTTCATCTTTAGTTTCTTTAGTGATTTTTTCTTTCTTTCTTTCTTGATATCTTTAATTCTAGCTTTCATACCTTCTCTCATTTCATCTTTAATTTCTTTATTGATTTCTTTTTTCTTTCTTTCTTGATATCTTTCACTCTTGCTTTGATACCTTCTCTCATTCTATCTTTAGTTTCTTTTTTACTTACTTACATTTCTTTCTTTCTTGATATCTATCATTCTAGATTTCATAACTTCTCTCAATTCATCTTTAATTTCTTTATTGATTTCTTTTTTTCTTTCTTTCTTGATATCTTTCATTCTTGCTTTCATACCTTCTCTCATTCTATCTTTAGTTTCCTTTTTACTTTCTTTCATTTCTTGCTTTCTTGATATGTTACTTTCTAGCTTTCATACCTTCTATCATTCTATCCTTAATTTCTTTATTACTTTCTTTCTTTCTTTCCTTCTTTCTTGATATCTTTCATTCTAGCATTCATATCTTCTCTCATTCAATCTTTATTTTCTTTATTACATTATTTCTACTTTCTTCCTTTTTTTCTTGATATCTTTCATTCTAGCTTTCATACCTTCTCTCATTCTTTCTTTAGTTTCTTTTTTACTTACTTTCATTTCTTTCTTTCTTGATATCTTACATTCTAGCTTTCATACCTTCTCTCATTCTATCTTTAGTTTCTTTTTTACTTACTTTCATTTCTTTCTTTCTTGATATCTTTTATTCTAGCTTTCATACCTTCTCTCATTCTATCTTTAGTTTCTTCTTTACTTACTTTCATTTCTGTCTTTCTTGATATCTTTCATTCTAGATTTCATAACTGCTCTCATTTTATCTTTAGTTTCTCTATTGATTTCTTTTTTCTTTCTTGTTATCTTTCATTCTAGCTTTCATACCTTCTCTCATTCTATCTTTAGTTAATTTATTACTTTCTTTCTTTCTTTCTTGATGTCTTACATTTTAGGTTTCATACATTCTCTCATTTCATCTTTAATTTCTTTATCGATTTCATTTTTCTTTCTTTATTGATTTCTTTCATTCTTTCTTTCTTGATATCTTTCATTCTAGCTTTCATACCTTCTCTCATTTTATCTTTAGTTTCTTTATTGATTTCTTTTTTTCTTTCTTTCTTGATATCTTTCATTCTTGCTTTCATACCTTCTCTCATTCTATCTTTAGTTTCTTTACTACTTTCTTTCTTTCTTGATATCTTTCATTCTAGCATTCAAATCTTCACTCATTCAATCTTTATTTTCTTTATTACATTATTTCTTCTTTCTTCCTTTTTTTTCTAGATATCTTTCATTCTAGCTTTCATAACTTCTCTCATTCTATCTTTAGTTTCTTTTTTACTTACTTTCATTTCTTTCTTTCTTTCTTGATATCTTACATTCTAGCTTTCATACCTTCTCTCATTCTATCTTTAGTTTCTTCTTTACTTAGTTTCATTTCGTTCTTTCTTGATATCTTTCATTCTAGATTTCATAACTGCTCTCATTTTATCTTTAGTTTCTCTATTTCTTTATTTCTTTCTTTCTTGATATCTTACATTCTAGCTTTCATACCTTCTCTCATTTCAACTTTAGTTTCTTTAGTGATTTTTTCTTTCTTTCTTTCTTGATATCTTTCATTCTAGCTTTCATACCTTCTCTCATTTCATCTTTAATTTCTTTATTGATTTCTTTTTCTTTCTTTCTTGATATCTTTCACTCTTGCTTTGATACCTTCTCACATTCTATCTTTAGTTTCTTTTTTACTTACTTACATTTCTTTCTTTCTTGATATCTTTCATTCTAGCTCTCATACCTTCTTTCACTCTATCTTTAGTTTCTTTACTACTTTCTTTCTTTCTTTCTTGATATCTTTCATTCTAGCATTCATATCTTCACTCATTCAATCTTTATTTTCTTTATTACATTATTTCTACTTTCTTCCTTTTTTTCTTGATATCTTACATTCTAGCTTTCATACCTTCTCTCATTCTATCTTCAGTTTCTTCTTTACTTACTTTCATTTCGTTCTTTCTTGATATCTTTCATTCTAGATTTCATACCTGCTCTCATTTTATCTTTAGTTTCTCTATTGATTTCTTTCTTTCTTTCTTGATATCTATCATTCTAGATTTCATAACTTCTCTCAATTATCTTTAATTTCTTTATTGATTTCTTTTTTTCTTTCTTTCTTGATATCTTTCATTCTTGCTTTCATACCTTCTCTCATTCTATCTTTAGTTTCCTTTTTACTTTCTTTCATTTCTTGCTTTCTTGATATCTTACATTCTAGCTTTCATACCTTCTCTCATTCTATCTTTAGCTTCTTTTTTACTTACTTTCATTTCTTTCTTTCTTGATATCTTTCACTCTTGCTTTGATACCTTCTCACATTCTATCTTTAGTTTCTTTTTTACTTACTTACATTTCTTTCTTTCTTGATATCTTTCATTCTAGCTCTCATACCTTCTTTCACTCTATCTTTAGTTTCTTTACTACTTTCTTTCTTTCTTTCTTGATATCTTTCATTCTAGCATTCATATCTTCACTCATTCAATCTTTATTTTCTTTATTACATTATTTCTACTTTCTTCCTTTTTTTCTTGATATCTTACATTCTAGCTTTCATACCTTCTCTCATTCTATCTTTAGTTTCTTCTTTACTTACTTTCATTTCGTTCTTTCTTGATATCTTTCATTCTAGATTTCATACCTGCTCTCATTTTATCTTTAGTTTCTCTATTGATTTCTTTCTTTCTTTCTTGATATCTATCATTCTAGATTTCATAACTTCTCTCAATTATCTTTAATTTCTTTATTGATTTCTTTTTTTCTTTCTTTCTTGATATCTTTCATTCTTGCTTTCATACCTTCTCTCATTCTATCTTTAGTTTCCTTTTTACTTTCTTTCATTTCTTGCTTTCTTGATATCTTACATTCTAGCTTTCATACCTTCTCTCATTCTATCTTTAGCTTCTTTTTTACTTACTTTCATTTCTTTCTTTCTTGATATCTTTCATTCTAGCTTTCATACCTTCTCTCATTCTATCTTTAGTTTCTTCTTTACTTACTTTCATTTCGTTCTTTCTTGATATCTTTCATTCTAGATTTCATACCTGCTCTCATTTTCTCTTTAGTTTCTCTATTGATTTCTTTCTTTCTTTCTTGATATCTTACATTCTAGCTTTCATACCTTCTCTCATTTCATCTTTAGTTTCTTTAGTGATTTTTCTTTCTTTCTTTCTTGATATCTTTAATTCTAGCTTTCATACCTTCTCTCATTTCATCTTTAATTTCTTTATTGATTTCTTTTTTCTTTCTTTCTTGATATCTTTCACTCTTGCTTTGATACCTTCTCTCATTCTATCTTTAGTTTCTTTTTTACTTACTTACATTTCTTTCTTTCTTGATATCTATCATTCTAGATTTCATAACTTCTCTCAATTCATCTTTAATTTCTTTATTGATTTCTTTTTTTCTTTCTTTCTTGATATCTTTCATTCTTGCTTTCATACCTTCTCTCATTCTATCTTTAGTTTCCTTTTTACTTTCTTTCATTTCTTGCTTTCTTGATATGTTACATTCTAGCTTTCATACCTTCTATCATTCTATCCTTAATTTCTTTATTACTTTCTTTCTTTCTTTCCTTCTTTCTTGATATCTTTCATTCTAGCATTCATATCTTCACTCATTCAATCTTTATTTTCTTTATTACATTATTTCTACTTTCTTCCTTTTTTTCTTGATATCTTTCATTCTAGCTTTCATACCTTCTCTCATTCTTTCTTTAGTTTCTTTTTTACTTACTTTCATTTCTTTCTTTCTTGATATCTTACATTCTAGCTTTCATACCTTCTCTCATTCTATCTTTAGTTTCTTTTTTACTTACTTTCATTTCTTTCTTTCTTGATATCTTTTATTCTAGCTTTCATACCTTCTCTCATTCTATCTTTAGTTTCTTCTTTACTTACTTTCATTTCTGTCTTTCTTGATATCTTTCATTCTAGATTTCATAACTGCTCTCATTTTATCTTTAGTTTCTCTATTGATTTCTTTTTTCTTTCTTGTTATCTTTCATTCTAGCTTTCATACCTTCTCTCATTCTATCTTTAGTTAATTTATTACTTTCTTTCTTTCTTTCTTGATGTCTTACATTTTAGGTTTCATACATTCTCTCATTTCATCTTTAATTTCTTTATCGATTTCATTTTTCTTTCTTTCTTGATGTCTTTCATTCTAGATTTCATACCTTCTCTCATTTTATCTTTAGTTTCTTTATTGATTTCTTTCATTCTTTCTTTCTTGATATCTTTCATTCTAGCTTTCATACCTTCTGTCATTTTATCTTTAGTTACTTTATTGATTTCTTTTTTTCTTTCTTTCTTGATATCTTTCATTCTTGCTTTCATACCTTCTCTCATTCTATCTTTAGTTTCTTTACTACTTTCTTTCTTTCTTGATATCTTTCATTCTAGCATTCAAATCTTCACTCATTCAATCTTTATTTTCTTTATTACATTATTTCTTCTTTCTTCCTTTTTTTTCTAGATATCTTTCATTCTAGCTTTCATAACTTCTCTCATTCTATCTTTAGTTTCTTTTTTACTTACTTTCATTTCTTTCTTTCTTTCTTGATATCTTACATTCTAGCTTTCATACCTTCTCTCATTCTATCTTTAGTTTCTTCTTTACTTAGTTTCATTTCGTTCTTTCTTGATATCTTTCATTCTAGATTTCATAACTGCTCTCATTTTATCTTTAGTTTCTCTATTTCTTTATTCCTTTCTTTCTTGATATCTTACATTCTAGCTTTCATACCTTCTCTCATTTCAACTTTAGTTTCTTTAGTGATTTTTTCTTTCTTTCTTTCTTGATATCTTTCATTCTAGCTTTCATACCTTCTCTCATTTCATCTTTAATTTCTTTATTGATTTCTTTTTCTTTCTTTCTTGATATCTTTCACTCTTGCTTTGATACCTTCTCACATTCTATCTTTAGTTTCTTTTTTACTTACTTACATTTCTTTCTTTCTTGATATCTTTCATTCTAGCTCTCATACCTTCTTTCACTCTATCTTTAGTTTATTTACTACTTTCTTTCTTTCTTTCTTGATATCTTTCATTCTAGCATTCATATCTTCACTCATTCAATCTTTATTTTCTTTATTACATTATTTCTACTTTCTTCCTTTTTTTCTTGATATCTTACATTCTAGCTTTCATACCTTCTCTCATTCTATCTTTAGTTTCTTCTTTACTTACTTTCATTTCGTTCTTTCTTGATATCTTTCATTCTAGATTTCATACCTGCTCTCATTTTATCTTTAGTTTCTCTATTGATTTCTTTCTTTCTTTCTTGATATCTATCATTCTAGATTTCATAACTTCTCTCAATTATCTTTAATTTCTTTATTGATTTCTTTTTTTCTTTCTTTCTTGATATCTTTCATTCTTGCTTTCATACCTTCTCTCATTCTATCTTTAGTTTCCTTTTTACTTTCTTTCATTTCTTGCTTTCTTGATATCTTACATTCTAGCTTTCATACCTTCTCTCATTCTATCTTTAGCTTCTTTTTTACTTACTTTCATTTCTTTCTTTCTTGATATCTTTCATTCTAGCTTTCATACCTTCTCTCATTCTATCTTTAGTTTCTTCTTTACTTACTTTCATTTCGTTCTTTCTTGATATCTTTCATTCTAGATTTCATACCTGCTCTCATTTTCTCTTTAGTTTCTCTATTGATTTCTTTCTTTCTTTCTTGATATCTTACATTCTAGCTTTCATACCTTCTCTCATTTCATCTTTAGTTTCTTTAGTGATTTTTCTTTCTTTCTTTCTTGATATCTTTAATTCTAGCTTTCATACCTTCTCTCATTTCATCTTTAATTTCTTTATTGATTTCTTTTTTCTTTCTTTCTTGATATCTTTCACTCTTGCTTTGATACCTTCTCTCATTCTATCTTTAGTTTCTTTTTTACTTACTTACATTTCTTTCTTTCTTGATATCTATCATTCTAGATTTCATAACTTCTCTCAATTCATCTTTAATTTCTTTATTGATTTCTTTTTTTCTTTCTTTCTTGATATCTTTCATTCTTGCTTTCATACCTTCTCTCATTCTATCTTTAGTTTCCTTTTTACTTTCTTTCATTTCTTGCTTTCTTGATATGTTACATTCTAGCTTTCATACCTTCTATCATTCTATCCTTAATTTCTTTATTACTTTCTTTCTTTCTTTCCTTCTTTCTTGATATCTTTCATTCTAGCATTCATATCTTCACTCATTCAATCTTTATTTTCTTTATTACATTATTTCTACTTTCTTCCTTTTTTTCTTGATATCTTTCATTCTAGATTTCATACCTTCTCTCATTCTTTCTTTAGTTTCTTTTTTACTTACTTTCATTTCTTTCTTTCTTGATATCTTACATTCTAGCTTTCATACCTTCTCTCATTCTATCTTTAGTTTCTTTTTTACTTACTTTCATTTCTTTCTTTCTTGATATCTTTTATTCTAGCTTTCATACCTTCTCTCATTCTATCTTTAGTTTCTTCTTTACTTACTTTCATTTCTGTCTTTCTTGATATCTTTCATTCTAGATTTCATAACTGCTCTCATTTTATCTTTAGTTTCTCTATTGATTTCTTTTTTCTTTCTTGTTATCTTTCATTCTAGCTTTCATACCTTCTCTCATTCTATCTTTAGTTAATTTATTACTTTCTTTCTTTCTTTCTTGATGTCTTACATTTTAGGTTTCATACATTCTCTCATTTCATCTTTAATTTCTTTATCGATTTCATTTTTCTTTCTTTCTTGATGTCTTTCATTCTAGATTTCATACCTTCTCTCATTTTATCTTTAGTTTCTTTATAGATTTCTTTCATTCTTTCTTTCTTGATATCTTTCATTCTAGCTTTCATACCTTCTGTCATTTTATCTTTAGTTACTTTATTGATTTCTTTTTTTCTTTCTTTCTTGATATCTTTCATTCTTGCTTTCATACCTTCTCTCATTCTATCTTTAGTTTCTTTACTACTTTCTTTCTTTCTTGATATCTTTCATTCTAGCATTCAAATCTTCACTCATTCAATCTTTATTTTCTTTATTACATTATTTCTTCTTTCTTCCTTTTTTTTCTAGATATCTTTCATTCTAGCTTTCATAACTTCTCTCATTCTATCTTTAGTTTCTTTTTTACTTACTTTCATTTCTTTCTTTCTTTCTTGATATCTTACATTCTAGCTTTCATACCTTCTCTCATTCTATCTTTAGTTTCTTCTTTACTTAGTTTCATTTCGTTCTTTCTTGATATCTTTCATTCTAGATTTCATAACTGCTCTCATTTTATCTTTAGTTTCTCTATTTCTTTATTCCTTTCTTTCTTGATATCTTACATTCTAGCTTTCATACCTTCTCTCATTTCATCTTTAATTTCTTTATTGATTTCTTTTTCTTTCTTTCTTGATATCTTTCACTCTTGCTTTGATACCTTCTCTCATTCTATCTTTAGTTTCTTTTTTACTTACTTACATTTCTTTCTTTCTTGATATCTTTCATTCTAGCTCTCATACCTTCTTTCACTCTATCTTTAGTTTCTTTACTACTTTCTTTCTTTCTTTCTTGATATCTTTCATTCTAGCATTCATATCTTCACTCATTCAATCTTTATTTTCTTTATTACATTATTTCTACTTTCTTCCTTTTTTTCTTGATATCTTACATTCTAGCTTTCATACCTTCTCTCATTCTATCTTTAGTTTCTTCTTTACTTACTTTCATTTCGTTCTTTCTTGATATCTTTCATTCTAGATTTCATACCTGCTCTCATTTTATCTTTAGTTTCTCTATTGATTTCTTTCTTTCTTTCTTGATATCTTTCATTCTAGCTTTCATACCTTCTCTCATTTCATCTTTAATTTCTTTATTGATTTCTTTTTTTCTTTCTTTCTTGATATCTTTCACTCTTGCTTTGATACCTTCTCTCATTCTATCTTTAGTTTCTTTTTTACTTACTTACATTTCTTTCGTTCTTGATATCTATCATTCTAGATTTCATAACTTCTCTCAATTATCTTTAAATTCTTTATTGATTTCTTTTTTTCTTTCTTTCTTGATATCTTTCATTCTTGCTTTCATACCTTCTCTCATTCTATCTTTAGTTTCCTTTTTACTTTCTTTCATTTCTTGCTTTCTTGATATGTTACATTCTAGCTTTCATACCTTCTCTCATTCTATCTTTAATTTCTTTATTACTTTCTTTCTTTCTTTCTTTCTTTCTTGATATCTTTCATTCTACCATTCATATCTTCACTCATTCAATCTTTATTTTCTTTATTACATTATTTCTACTTTCTTCCTTTTTCTCTTGATATCTTTCATTCTAGCTTTCATACCTTCTCTCATTCTATCTTTAGTTTCTTTTTTACTTACTTTCATTTCTTTCTTTCTTGATATCTTACATTCTAGCTTTCATACCTTCTCTCATTCTATCTTTAGTTTCTTCTTTACTTACTTTCATTTCTTTCTTTCTTGATATCTTTCATTCTAGCTTTCATACCTTCTCTCTTCATCTTTAATTTCTTTATTGATTTCTTTTTTCTTTCTTTCTTGATATCTTTCACTCTTGCTTTGATACCTTCTCACATTCTATCTTTAGTTTCTTTTTTACTTACTTACATTTCTTTCTTTCTTGATATCTTTCATTCTAGCTTTCATACCTTCTCTCATTCTATCATTAGTTTTTTTTAATTACTTTCATTTCCTTCTTTCTTGATATCTTACATTCTAGCTTTCATACCTTCTCTCATTTTATCTTTAGTTTCTTTATTAATTACTTTCATTTCTTGCTTTCTTGATATGTTACATTCTAGCTTTCATACCTTCTCTCATTCTCTTTAGTTTCTTTTTTACTTTCTTTCTTTCTTTCTTTCTTTCCTTCTTTCTTGATATCTTTCATTCTAGCATTCATATCTTCACTCATTCAATCTTTATCTTCTTTATTACATTATTTCTTCTTTCTTCCTTTTTTTTCTAGATATCTTTCATTCTAGCTTTCATAACTTCTCTCATTCTATCTTTAGTTTCTTTTTAACTTACTTTCATTTCTTTCTTTCTTTCTTGATATCTTACATTCTAGCTTTCATACCTTCTCTCATTCTATCTTTAGTTTCTTTTTTACTTAGTTTCATTTCATTCTTTCTTGATATCTTTCATTCTAGATTTCATACCTGCTCTCATTTTATCTTTAGTTTCTCTATTTCTTTCTTTCTTTCTTGATATCTTACATTCTAGCTTTCATACCTTCTCTCATTTCATCTTTAGTTTCTTAAGTGATTTTTTCTTTCTTTCTTTCTTGATATCTTTCATTCTAGCTTTCATAACTTCTCTCATTTCATCTTTAATTTCATTATTGATTTCTTTTTTCTTTCTTTCTTGATACCTTTCACTCTTGCTTTGATACCTTCTCACATTCTATCTTTAGTTTCTTTTTTTTACTTACATTTCTTTCTTTCTTGAAATCTTTCATTCTAGCTCTCATACCTTCTTTCATTCTATCTTTAGTTTCTTTACTACTTTCTTTCTTTCTTTCTTGATATCTTTCATTCTAGCATTCATATCTTCACTCATTAAATCTTTATTTTGTTTATTACATTATTTCTACTTTCTTCCTTTTTTTCTTGATATCTTTCATTCTAGCTTTCATACCTTCTCTCATTCTATCTTTAGCTTCTTTTTTACTTACTATCATTTCTTTCTTTCTTGATATCTTACATTCTAGCTTTCATACCTTTTCTCATTCTATCTTTAGTTTCTTCTTTACTTACTTTCATTTCGTTCTTTCTTGATATCTTTCATTCTAGATTTCATACCTGCTCTCATTTTATCTTTAGTTTCTCTATTGATTTCTTTCTTTCTTTCTTGATATCCAACATTCTAGCTTTCATACCTTCTCACATTTCAACTTTAGTTTCTTTAGTAATTTTTTCTTTCTTTCTTTCTTGATATCTTTCATTCTAGCCTTCATACCTTCTCTCATTTCATCTTTAATTTCTTTATTGATTTCTTTTTTCTTTCTTTCTTGATATCTTTCACTCTTGCTTTGATACCTTCTCTCATTCTATCTTTAGTTTCTTTTTTACTTTCTTTCATTTCTTGCTTTCTTGATATGTTACATTCTAGCTTTCATACCTTCTCTCATTCTATCTTTAATTTCTTTATTACTTTCTTTCTTTCTTTCTTTCTTTCTTGATATCTTTCATTCTAGCATTCATATCTTCACTCATTCAATCTTTATTTTCTTTATTACATTATTTCTTCTTTCTTCCTTTTTTTTCTAGATATCTTTCATTCTAGCTTTCATAACTTCTCTCATTCTATCTTTAGTTTCTTTTTTACTTACTTTCATTTCTTTCCTTCTTGATATCTATCATTCTAGATTTCATAACTTCTCTCAAATCATCTTTAATTTCTTTATTGATTTATTTTTTTCTTTCTTTCTTGATATCTTTCATTCTTGCTTTCATACCTTCTCTCATTCTATCTTTAGTTTCCTTTTTACTTTCTTTCATTTCTTGCTTTCTTGATATGCTACATTCTAGCTTTCATACCTTCTCTCATTCTATCTTTAATTTCTTTATTACTTTCTTTCTTTCTTTCTTTCTTTCTTGATATCTTTCATTCTAGCATTCATATCTTCACTCATTCAATCTTTATTTTCTTTATTACATTATTTCTTCTTTCTTCCTTTTTTTCTAGATATCTTTCATTCTAGCTTTCATAACTTCTCTCATTCTATCTTTAGTTTCTTTTTTACTTACTTTCATTTCTTTCTTTCTTTCTTGATATCTTACATTCTAGCTTTCATACCTTCTCTCATTCTATCTTTAGTTTCTTCTTTACTTAGTTTCATTTCGTTCTTTCTTGATATCTTTCATTCTAGATTTCATACCTGCTCTCATTTTATCTTTAGTTTCTCTATTTCTTTCTTTCTTGATATCTTACATTCTAGCTTTCATACCTTCTCTCATTTCATCTTTAGTTTCTTTAGTGATTTTTTCTTTCTTTCTTTCGTGATATCTTTCATTCTAGCTTTCATACCTTCTCTCATTTCATCTTTAATTTCTTTATTGATTTCTTTTTTCTTTCTTTCTTGATATCTTTCACTCTTGCTTTGATACCTTCTCACATTCTATCTTTAGTTTCTTGTTTACTTACTTACATTTCTTTCTTTCTTGATATCTTTCATTCCAGCTCTCATACCTTCTTTCATTCTATCTTTAGTTTCTTTACTACTTTCTTTCTTTCTTTCTTGATATCTTTCATTCTAGCATTCATATCTTCACTCATTCAATCTTTATCTTCTTTATTACATTATTTCTTCTTTCTTCCTTTTTTTTCTAGATATCTTTCATTCTAGCTTTCATAACTTCTCTCATTCTATCTTTAGTTTCTTTTTAACTTACTTTCATTTCTTTCTTTCTTTCTTGATATCTTACATTCTAGCTTTCATACCTTCTCTCATTCTATCTTTAGTTTCTTTTTTACTTAGTTTCATTTCATTCTTTCTTGATATCTTTCATTCTAGATTTCATACCTGCTCTCATTTTATCTTTAGTTTCTCTATTTCTTTCTTTCTTTCTTGATATCTTACATTCTAGCTTTCATACCTTCTCTCATTTCATCTTTAGTTTCTTAAGTGATTTTTTCTTTCTTTCTTTCTTGATATCTTTCATTCTAGCTTTCATAACTTCTCTCATTTCATCTTTAATTTCATTATTGATTTCTTTTTTCTTTCTTTCTTGATACCTTTCACTCTTGCTTTGATACCTTCTCACATTCTATCTTTAGTTTCTTTTTTTTACTTACATTTCTTTCTTTCTTGAAATCTTTCATTCTAGCTCTCATACCTTCTTTCATTCTATCTTTAGTTTCTTTACTACTTTCTTTCTTTCTTTCTTGATATCTTTCATTCTAGCATTCATATCTTCACTCATTAAATCTTTATTTTGTTTATTACATTATTTCTACTTTCTTCCTTTTTTTCTTGATATCTTTCATTCTAGCTTTCATACCTTCTCTCATTCTATCTTTAGCTTCTTTTTTACTTACTATCATTTCTTTCTTTCTTGATATCTTACATTCTAGCTTTCATACCTTTTCTCATTCTATCTTTAGTTTCTTCTTTACTTACTTTCATTTCGTTCTTTCTTGATATCTTTCATTCTAGATTTCATACCTGCTCTCATTTTATCTTTAGTTTCTCTATTGATTTCTTTCTTTCTTTCTTGATATCCAACATTCTAGCTTTCATACCTTCTCACATTTCAACTTTAGTTTCTTTAGTAATTTTTTCTTTCTTTCTTTCTTGATATCTTTCATTCTAGCCTTCATACCTTCTCTCATTTCATCTTTAATTTCTTTATTGATTTCTTTTTTCTTTCTTTCTTGATATCTTTCACTCTTGCTTTGATACCTTCTCTCATTCTATCTTTAGTTTCTTTTTTACTTTCTTTCATTTCTTGCTTTCTTGATATGTTACATTCTAGCTTTCATACCTTCTCTCATTCTATCTTTAATTTCTTTATTACTTTCTTTCTTTCTTTCTTTCTTTCTTGATATCTTTCATTCTAGCATTCATATCTTCACTCATTCAATCTTTATTTTCTTTATTACATTATTTCTTCTTTCTTCCTTTTTTTTCTAGATATCTTTCATTCTAGCTTTCATAACTTCTCTCATTCTATCTTTAGTTTCTTTTTTACTTACTTTCATTTCTTTCCTTCTTGATATCTATCATTCTAGATTTCATAACTTCTCTCAAATCATCTTTAATTTCTTTATTGATTTATTTTTTTCTTTCTTTCTTGATATCTTTCATTCTTGCTTTCATACCTTCTCTCATTCTATCTTTAGTTTCCTTTTTACTTTCTTTCATTTCTTGCTTTCTTGATATGTTACATTCTAGCTTTCATACCTTCTCTCATTCTATCTTTAATTTCTTTATTACTTTCTTTCTTTCTTTCTTTCTTTCTTTCTTGATATCTTTCATTCTAGCATTCATATCTTCACTCATTCAATCTTTATTTTCTTTATTACATTATTTCTTCTTTCTTCCTTTTTTTCTAGATATCTTTCATTCTAGCTTTCATAACTTCTCTCATTCTATCTTTAGTTTCTTTTTTACTTACTTTCATTTCTTTCTTTCTTTCTTGATATCTTACATTCTAGCTTTCATACCTTCTCTCATTCTATCTTTAGTTTCTTCTTTACTTAGTTTCATTTCGTTCTTTCTTGATATCTTTCATTCTAGATTTCATACCTGCTCTCATTTTATCTTTAGTTTCTCTATTTCTTTCTTTCTTGATATCTTACATTCTAGCTTTCATACCTTCTCTCATTTCATCTTTAGTTTCTTTAGTGATTTTTTCTTTCTTTCTTTCGTGATATCTTTCATTCTAGCTTTCATACCTTCTCTCATTTCATCTTTAATTTCTTTATTGATTTCTTTTTTCTTTCTTTCTTGATATCTTTCACTCTTGCTTTGATACCTTCTCACATTCTATCTTTAGTTTCTTGTTTACTTACTTACATTTCTTTCTTTCTTGATATCTTTCATTCCAGCTCTCATACCTTCTTTCATTCTATCTTTAGTTTCTTTACTACTTTCTTTCTTTCTTTCTTGATATCTTTCATTCTAGCATTCATATCTTCACTCATTCAATCTTTAGTTTCTTTATTGCATTATTTCTACTTTCTTCCTTTTTTCTTGATATCTTTCATTCTAGCTTTCATACCTTCTCTCATTCTATCTTTAGCTTCTTTTTTACTTACTTTCATTTCTTTCTTTCTTGATATCTTACATTCTAGCTTTCATACCTTCTCTCATTCTATCTTTAGTTTCTTCTTTACTTACTTTCATTTCTTTCTTGATATCTTTCATTCTAGCTTTCATACCTTCTCTCATTCTATCTTTATTTTCTTCTTTACTTACTTCTATTTCGTTCTTTCTTGATATCTTTCATTCTAGATTTTATACCTGCTCTCATTTTATCTTTAGTTTCTCTATTGATTTCTTTCTTTCTTTCTTGATATCTAACATTCTAGCTTTCATACCTTCTCTCATTTCATCTTTAGTTTCTTTAGTGATTTTTTCTTTCTTTCTTTCTTGATATCTTTCATTCTAGCTCTTATACCTTCTCTCATTTCATCTTTAATTTCTTTATTGATTTCTTTTTTCTTTCTTTCTTGATATCTTTCACTCTTGCTTTGATACCTTCTCTCATTCTATCTTTAGTTTCTTTTTTACTTACTTACATTTCTTTCTTTCTTGATATCTATCATTCTAGATTTCATAACTTCTCTCATTTCATCTTTAATTTCTTTATTGATTTCTTTTTTTCTTTCTTTCTTGATATCTTTCATTCTTGCTTTCATACCTTCTCTCATTCTATCTTTAGTTTCCTTTTTACTTTCTTTCATTTCTTGCTATCTTGATATGTTACATTCTAGCTTTCATACCTTCTCTCATTCTATCTTTATTTTCTTATTTACTTACTTTTATTTCGTTCTTTCTTGATATCTTTCATTCTAGATTTTATACCTGCTCTCATTTTATCTTTAGTTTCTCTATTGATTTCTTTCTTTCTTTCTTGATATCTAACATTCTAGCTTTCATACCTTCTCTCATTTCATCTTTAGTTTCTTTAGTGATTTTTTCTTTCTTTCTTTCTTGATATCGTTCATTCTAGCTTTTATACCTTCTCTCATTTCATCTTTAATTTCTTTATTGATTTCTTTTTTCTTTCTTTCTTGATATCTTTCACTCTTGCTTTGATACCTTCTCTCAT
Source organism: Intellagama lesueurii (assembly GCA_037013535.1). NCBI lineage: Eukaryota > Metazoa > Chordata > Lepidosauria > Squamata > Agamidae > Intellagama > Intellagama lesueurii. The sequence continues at coordinate 18,308 of JBAJHW010000028.1, forward strand.
TACATCTTTAGTTTCTTTTTCTCTTACTTACATTTCTTTCTTTCTTGATATCTATCATTCTAGATTTCATAACTTCTCTCAATTCATCTTTAATTTCTTTATTGATTTCTTTTTTTCTTTCTTTCTTGATATCTTTCATTCTTGCTTTCATACCTTCTCTCATTCTATCTTTGGTTTCCTTTTTACTTTCTTTCATTTCTTGCTTTCTTGATATGTTACATTCTAGCTTTCATACCTTCTCTCATTCTATCTTTAATTTCTTTATTACTTTCTTTCTTTCTTTCTTTCTTTCTTGATATCTTTCATTCTACCATTCATATCTTCACTCATTCAATCTTTATTTTCTTTATTACATTATTTCTACTTTCTTCCTTTTTCTCTTGATATCTTTCATTCTAGCTTTCATACCTTCTCTCATTCTATCTTTAGTTTCTTTTTTACTTACTTTCATTTCTTTCTTTCTTGATATCTTACATTCTACCTTTCATACCTTCTCTCATTCTATCTTTAGTTTCTTCTTTACTTACTTTCATTTCTTTCTTTCTTGATATCTCCCATTCTAGCTTTTATACCTTCTCTCATTTCATCTTTAATTTCTTTATTGATTTCTTTTTTCTTTCTTTGTTGATATCTTTCACTCTTGCTTTGATACCTTCTCACATTCTATCTTTAGTTTCTTTTTTACTCACTTACATTTCTTTCTTTCTTGATATCTTTCATTCTAGCTCTCATACCTTCTTTCATTCTGTCTTTAGTTTCTTTACTACTTTCTTTCTTTCTTTCTTGACATCTTTCATTCTAGCATTCATATCTTCACTCATTCAATCTTTATTTTCTTTATTACATTATTTCTACTTTCTTCCTTTTTTCTTGATATCTTTCATTCTAGCTTTCATACCTTCTCTCATTCTCTTTTTAGCTTCTTTTTTACTTACTTTCATTTCTTTCTTTCTTGATATCTTACATTCTAGCTTTCATACCTTCTCTCATTCTATCTTTAGTTTCTTCTTTACTTACTTTCATTTCGTTCTTTCTTGATATCTTTCATTCTAGATTTCATACCTGCTCTCATTTTATCTTTAGTTTCTCTATTTCTTTCTTTCTTTCTTTCTTGATATCTTACATTCTAGCTTTCATACCTTCTCTCATTTCATCTTTAGTTTCTTTAGTGATTTCTTTTTTCTTTCTTTCTTGATATCTTTCACTCTTGCTTTGATACCTTCTCACATTCTATCTTTAGTTTCTTTTTTACTTACATTTCTTTCTTTCTTGATATCTTTCATTCTAGCTCTCATACCTTCTTTCATTCTATCTTTAGTTTCTTTACTACTTTCTTTCTTTCTTTCTTGATATCTTTCATTCTAGCATTCATATCTTCACTAATTCAATCTTTATTTTCTTTATTACATTATTTCTACTTTCTTCCTTTTTTTCTTGATATCTTTCATTCTAGCTTTCATACCTTCTCTCATTCTATCTTTAGGTTCTTTTTTACTTACTTTCATTTCTTTCTTTCTTGATATCTTTCATTCTAGCTTTCATACCTTCTCTCATTCTATCTTTAGTTTCTTTTTTACTTACTTTCATTTCTTTCTTTCTTGATATCTTACATTCTAGCTTTCATACCTTCTCTCATTCTATCTTTAGTTTCTTCTGTACTTACTTTCATTTCTTTCTTTCTTGATATCTTTCATTCTAGCTTTCATACCTTCTCTCATTCTATCTTTAGTTTCTTTTTACTTACTTTTATTTCGTTCTTTCTTGATATCTTTCATTCTAGATTTCATACCTGCTCTCATTTTACCCTTAGTTTCTCTATTGATTTCTTTCTTTCTTTCTTGATATCTAACATTCTAGCTTTCATACCTTCTCTCATTTCATCTTTAGTTTCTTTAGTGATTTTTTCTTTCTTTCTTTCGTGATATCTTTCATTCTAGCTTTTATACCTTCTCTCATTTCATCTTTAATTTCTTTATTGATTTCTTTTTTCTTTCTTTCTTGAAATCTTTCACTCTTGCTTTGATACCTTCTCTCATTCTATCTTTAGTTTCTTTTTTACTTACTTACATTTCTTTCTTTCTTGATATCTATCATTCTAGATTTCATAACTTCTCTCATTTCATCTTTAATTTCTTTATTGATTTCTTTTTTTCTTTCTTTCTTGATATCTTTCATTCTTGCTTTCATACCTTCTCTCATTCTATCTTTAGTTTCCTTTTTACTTTCTTTCATTTCTTGCTATCTTGATATGTTACATTCTAGCTTTCATACCTTCTCTCATTCTATCTTTAATTTCTTTATTACTTTCTTTCTTTCTTTCTTTCTTGATATCTCTCATTCTAGCATTCATATCTTCACTCATTCAATCTTTATTTTCTTTATTACATTATTTCTACTTTCTTCCTTTTTTTCTTGATATCTTTCATTCTAGCTTTCATACCTTCTCTCATTCTATCTTTAGTTTCTTTTTTACTTACTTTCATTTCTTTCTTTCGTGATATCTTACATTCTAGCTTTCATACCTTCTCTCATTCTATCTTTAGTTTCTTCTTTACTTACTTTCATTTCTTTCTTTCCTGATATCTTTCATTCTAGCTTTCATACCTTCTCACATTCTCTCTTTAGCTTCTTTTTTACTTACTATCATTTCTTTCTTTCTTGATATCTTACATTCTAGCTTTCATACCTTCTCTCGTTCTATTTTTAGTTTCTTCTTTACTTACTTTCATTTCTTTCTTTCTTGATATCTTTCATTCTAGCTTTCATACCTTCTCTCATTCTGTCTTTAGTTTCTACTTTTCTTACTTTCATTTCGTTGATTCTTGATATCTTTCATTCTAGATTTCATACCTGCTCTCATTTCATCTTTAGTTTCTCTATTTCTTTCTTTCTTTCTTTCTTTCTTGATATCTTACATTCTAGCTTTCATACCTTCTCTTATTTCATCTTTAGTTTCTTTAGTGATTTTTTCTTTCTTTCTTTCTTGATATCTTTCATTCTAGCTTACATACGTTCTCTCATTTCATCTTTAATTTCTTTATTGATTTCTTTTTTCTTTCATTCTTGATATCTTTTACTCTTGCTTTGATACCTTCTCACATTCTATCTTTAGTTTCTTTTTTACTTACTTACATTTCTTTCTTTCTTGATATCTTTCATTCTAGCTCTCATACCTTCTTTCATTCTATCTTTAGTTTCTTTACTACTTTCTTTCTTTCTTTCTTGATATCTTTCATTCTAGCATTCATATCTTCACTCATTCAATCTTTATTTTCTTTATTACATTATTTCTACTTTCTTCCTTTTTTTCTTGATATCTTTCATTCTAGCTTTCATACCTTCTCTCATTCTATCTTTAGCTTCTTTTTTACTTACTTTCATTTCTTTCTTTCTTGATATCTTACATTCTAGCTTTCATACCTTCTCTCATTCTATCTTTAGTTTCTTTATTACTTTCTTTTTTTCTTTCTTGATATCTTTCATTCTAGCATTCATATCTTCACTCATTCAATCTCTTATTTTCTTTATTACATTATTTCTACTTTCTTCCTTTTTTTCTTGATATCATTCATTCTAGAATTCATACCTTCTCTCATTCTATCTTTAATTTCTTTTTTACTTCATTTCTACTTTCTTCCTTTTTTGTTTCTTGATATCTTTCATTCTAGCTCTCATACCTTCTCGCGTTCTATCTTTAGTTTCTTTATTAGTTTCTTTCTTTCTTTCTTTCTTGATATCTTTCATTCTAGCTCTCATATCTTCTCTCTTTCTTTCTTTAGTTTCTTTATTACTTTCTAACTTTCTTTCTATCTTTCTTTCTTGATATCTTTCATTTTAGCTTTCATACCTTCTCTCATTCTGTCTTTATTTTCTTAATAGATTTCTTTCTTTCTTTGTTTCTTGATATCTTTCATTCTACCTTTCATACCTTCTTTCATTCTATCTTTAGTTTCTTTATTACTTTCTTTCTTTCATAATTTCTTTCTTGATTTCTTTCATTCTAGCTTTCATACCTTCTCTCATTCTATCTTTAGCTTCTTTTTTACTTACTTTCATTTCTTTCTTTCTTGATCTCTTACATTCTAGCTTTCATACCTTCTCTCTTTCTTCTTTACTTACTTTCATTTCTTTCTTTCTTGATATCTTTCATTCTAGCTTTCATACCTTCTCTCATTCTATCTTTAGTTTCTTCTTTACTTACTTTCATTTCGTTCTTTCTTGATATCTTTCATTGTAGATTTCATACCTGCTCTCATTTTATCTTTAGTTTCTCTATTGATTTCTTTCTTTCTTTCTTTCTTGATATCTTTCATTCTAGCTTTCATACCTTCTCTCATTTCATCTTTAATTTCTTTATTGATTTCTTTTTTCTTTCTTTCTTGATATCTTTCTCTCTTGCTTTGATACCTTCTCTCATTCTATCTTTAGTTTCTTTTTTACTTACTTAAATTTCTTTCTTTCTTGATATCTATCATTCTAGATTTCATAACTTCTCTCAATTCATCTTTAATTTCTTTGTGGATTTCTTTTTTTCTTTCTTTCTTGATATCTTTGATTCTTGCTTTCATACCTTCTCTCATTCTATCTTTAGTTTCCTTTTTACTTTCTTTCATTTCTTTCTTTCTTGATATCTTACATTCTAGCTTTCATACCTTCTCTCATTCTATCTTTAGTTTCTTTATTACTTTCTTTTTTTCTTTCTTGATATCTTTCATTCTAGCATTCATATCTTCACTCATTCAATCTCTTATTTTCTTTATTACATTATTTCTACTTTCTTCCTTTTTTTCTTGATATCATTCATTCTAGAATTCATACCTTCTCTCATTCTATCTTTAATTTCTTTTTTACTTCATTTCTACTTTCTTCCTTTTTTGTTTCTTGATATCTTTCATTCTAGCTCTCATACCTTCTCGCGTTCTATCTTTAGTTTCTTTATTAGTTTCTTTCTTTCTTTCTTTCTTGATATCTTTCATTCTAGCTCTCATATCTTCTCTCTTTCTTTCTTTAGTTTCTTTATTACTTTCTAACTTTCTTTCTATCTTTCTTTCTTGATATCTTTCATTTTAGCTTTCATACCTTCTCTCATTCTGTCTTTATTTTCTTAATAGATTTCTTTCTTTCTTTGTTTCTTGATATCTTTCATTCTACCTTTCATACCTTCTTTCATTCTATCTTTAGTTTCTTTATTACTTTCTTTCTTTCATAATTTCTTTCTTGATTTCTTTCATTCTAGCTTTCATACCTTCTCTCATTCTATCTTTAGCTTCTTTTTTACTTACTTTCATTTCTTTCTTTCTTGATCTCTTACATTCTAGCTTTCATACCTTCTCTCTTTCTTCTTTACTTACTTTCATTTCTTTCTTTCTTGATATCTTTCATTCTAGCTTTCATACCTTCTCTCATTCTATCTTTAGTTTCTTCTTTACTTACTTTCATTTCGTTCTTTCTTGATATCTTTCATTGTAGATTTCATACCTGCTCTCATTTTATCTTTAGTTTCTCTATTGATTTCTTTCTTTCTTTCTTTCTTGATATCTTTCATTCTAGCTTTCATACCTTCTCTCATTTCATCTTTAATTTCTTTATTGATTTCTTTTTTCTTTCTTTCTTGATATCTTTCTCTCTTGCTTTGATACCTTCTCTCATTCTATCTTTAGTTTCTTTTTTACTTACTTAAATTTCTTTCTTTCTTGATATCTATCATTCTAGATTTCATAACTTCTCTCAATTCATCTTTAATTTCTTTGTGGATTTCTTTTTTTCTTTCTTTCTTGATATCTTTGATTCTTGCTTTCATACCTTCTCTCATTCTATCTTTAGTTTCCTTTTTACTTTCTTTCATTTCTTGCTTTCTTGATATGTTACATTCTAGCTTTCATTCCTTCTCTCATTCTATCTTTAATTTCTTTATTACTTTCTTTCTTTCTTTCTTTCTTGATATCTTTCATTCTAGCATTCATATCTTCACTCATTCAATCTTTATTTTCTTTATTAAATTATTTCTACTTTCTTCCTATTTTTCTTGATATCTTTCATTCTAGCTTTCATACCTTCTCTCATTCTATCTTTAGCTTTGTTTTTACTTACTTTCATTTCTTTCTTTCTTGATATCTTACATTCTAGCTTTCATACCTTCTCTCATTCTATCTTTAGTTTCTTCTGTACTTACTTTCATTTCTTTCTTTCTTGATATCTTTCATTCTAGCTTTAATTACTAGTCTCATTTTATCTTTAGTTTCTTTATTACGTCATTTCTACTTACTTCTTTTTTCTTTCTTGATATCTTTCATTCTAGCTTTCATACCTTCTCTCATTCTATATTTAGTTTCTTTTTTACTGACTTTCCTTTCTTTCTTTCTTGATATCTTTCATTCTAGATTTTACCTTCTCTCATTTTCTCTTTAGTTTCTTTATTGATTTCTTTCTTCCTTTCTTTCTTGATATCTTTCATTCTAGCTTTCATACCTTCTTTCATTCTATCTTGAGTTTCCTTATTAATTACTTTCGTTCTTTCCTCCTTTTTTTATCTTTCATTCTGGCTTTCATACCTTCTCTCATTCTATATTTAGTTTCTTTTTTACTATCTTTCTTTATTTTTTTCTTCCTTGATATCTTTCATTCTAGCTTTTATACCTTCTTTCATTCTATCTTGAGTTTCTTAATTACATTCGATCTTTCTTTCTTTCTTTCTTGATATCTTTAATTCTAGCTTTCATACCTTCTCTCATTCTATCTTTAGTTTTTTTTAATTACTTCCATTTCTTTCTTTCTTGGTTTCTTTCATTGTAGCTTTAATACCTTCTCTCATTCTATCTTTAGTTTCTTTATTAGTTACTTTCTTTCTTTCTTGATATCTTTCTTTCTAGCTTTCATACCTTCTCTCATTTCATCTTTAATTTCTTTATTGATTTCTTTTTTTCTTTATTTCTTGATATCTTTCATTCTTGCTTTGATACCTTCTCTCATTCTATATTTAGTATCTTTTTTAATTGCTTTCATTTCTTTCTTTCTTGATATCTTACATTCTAGCTTTCATACCTTCTCTCATTCTATCTTTAGTTTCTTTTTTACTTACTTTCACTTCTTTTTTTCTTGATATCTTTCATTCTAGCTTTCATACATTCTCTCATTCTAACTTTAGTTTCTTTATTACTTTATTTATTTATTTTTTTCTTGATATCATTCATTCTAAAATTCATACCTTCTCTCGTTCTATCTTTAGTTTCTTTCTTTCTTTCTTTCTTTCTTTCTTTCTTGATATCTTTCATTCTAACTCTCATATCTTCTGTCTTTCTTTCCTTAGTTTCTTTATTACTTTCTTACTTTCTTTCTTTCTTTCTTTCTTGATATCTTTCATTCTGGCTTTCATACCTTCTCTCATTCTAACTTTAGTTTCTTTATTACTTTCTTTCTTTCTTTATATCTATCATTCTAGATTTCATACCTTCTCTCATTCTATCTTTAGTTTCTTTATTACTTCATTTCTACTTTCTTCCTTTTTTCTTTCTTGATATCTTTCATTCAAGATTTCATACAATCTCTCATTCTATCTTTAGTTTCTTTTTTAATTACTTTTATTTATTCATTTCTTTATATCTTTCATTCTAGCTTTAATAACTAGTCTCATTTTATCTTTAGTTTCTTTATTACTTCATTTCTACTTACTTCTTTTTTCTTTCTTGATATCTTTCATTCTAGCTTTCATACCTTCTCTCATTCTATCTTTAGTTTCTTTTTTACTTACTTTTCATTTCTTTTTTTCTTGATATCTTTCATTCTAGCTTTAATAACTTCCAAAATTCTATCTTTAGTTTCTTTATTACTTACTTTCTTTCTTTCTTTCTTCATATCTTTCATTCTAGATTTTACCTTCTCTCATTTTCTCTTTAGTTTCTTTATTGATTTCTTTCTTCCTTTCTTTCTTGATATCTTTCATTCTAGCTTTCATACCTTCTTTCATTCTATCTTGAGTTTCTTTATTAATTACTTTCGTTCTTTCCTCCTTTTTTCTATCTTTCATTCTGGCTTTCATACATTCTCTCATTCTATATTTAGTTTCTTTTTTACTATCTTTCTTTATTTTTTTTCTTTCTTGATATCTTTCATTCTAGCTTTCATACCTTCTCTCATTCTATCTTTAGTTTCTTTATTACTTTCTTTCTTTCTTTCTTTCTTTCTTGATATCTTTCATTCTAGCTTTCATACATTCTCTCATTCTATCTTTAGTTTCTTTATTACTTTATTTATTTATTTATTTCTTGATATCATTCATTCTAAAATTCATACCTTCTCTCGTTCTATCTTTAGTTTCTTTCTTTCTTTCTTTCTTTCTTTCTTTCTTTCTTTCTTTCTTTCTTTCTTTCTTTCTTTCTTGATATCTTTCATTCTAACTCTCATACCTTCTGTCTTTCTTTCTTTAGTTTCTTTATTACTTTCTTACTTTCTTTCTTTCTTTCTTTCTTTCTTTCTTGATATCTTTCATTCTAGCTTTCATACCTTCTCTCATTCTGCCTTTATTTTCTTTATAGATTTCTTTCTTTCTTTCTTTCTTGATATCTTTCATTCTGGCTTTCATACCTTCTCTCATTCTAACTTTAGTTTCTTTATTACTTTCTTTCTTTCTTTCTTTATATCTATCATTCTAGATTTCATACCTTCTCTCATTCTATCTTTAGTTTCTTTTTTACTCCTTTCTACTTCCTTCCTTTTTTCTTTCTTGATATCTTTCATTCTAGATTTCATACCATCTCTCATTCTATCTTTAGTTTCTTTTTTACTTACTTTTATTTCTTTCTTTCTTGATATCTTTCTTTCTAGCTTTCATAACTTCTTTCATTCTATCTTTAGTTTCTTTACTACTTTCTTTCTTTCTTTCTTGATATCTTTCATTCTAGCATTCATATCTTCACTCATTCAATCTTTATTTTCTTTATTACATTATTTCTACTTTCTTCCTTTTTTCTTGATATCTCTCATTCGAACTTTCATACCTTCTCTCATTCTCCCTTTAGCTTCTTTTTTACTTACTTTCATTTCTTTCTTTCTTGATATCTTACATTCTAGCTTTCATACCTTCTCTCATTCTATCTTTAGTTTCTTCTTTACTTACTTTCATTTCTTTCTTTCTTGGTATCTTTCATTCTAGCTTTCATACCTTCTCTCATTCTATCTTTAGTTTCTTCTTTACTTACTTTCATTTCGTTCTTTTTTGATATCTTTCATTCTTGATTTCATGCCTGCTCTCATTTTATCTTTAGTTTCTCTATTGATTTCTTTCTTTCTTTCTTGATATCTTACATTCTAGCTTTCATACCTTCTCTCATTTCATCTTTAGTTTCTTTAGTGATTTTTTCTTTCATTCTTTCTTGATATCTTTCATTCTAGCTTTCATACCTTCTCTCATTTTATCTTTAATTTCTTTATTGATTTCTTTTTTCTTTCTTTCTTGATATCTTACATTCTAGCTTTCATACCTTCTCTCATTTCATCTTTAGTTTCTTTAGTGATTTTTTCTTTCATTCTTTCTTGATATCTTTCATTCTAGCTTTCATACCTTCTCTCATTTTATCTTTAATTTCTTTATTGATTTCTTTTTTCTTTCTTTCTTGATATCTTTCACTCTTGCTTTGATACCTTCTCTCATTCTATCTTTAGTTTCTTTTTTACTTACTTGCATTTCTTTCTTTCTTGATATCTATCATTCTAGATTTCATAACTTCTCTCAATTCATCTTTAATTTCTTTATGGATTTCTTTTTTTCTTTCTTTCTTGATATCTTTGATTCTTGCTTTCATACCTTCTCTCATTCTATCTTTAGTTTCCTTTTTACTTTCTTTCATTTCTTGCTTTCTTGAAATGTTACATTCTAGCTTTCATACCTTCTCTCATTCTATCTTTAGTTTCTTCTTTACTTACTTTCATTTCTTTCTTTCTTGATATCTTTTATTCTAGCTTTCATACCTTCTCTCATACTATCTTTAGTATCTTCTTTACTTACTTTCATTTCTTTCTTTCTTGATATCTTTCATTCTAGATTTCATACCTGCTCTCATTTTATCTTTAGTTTCTCTATTGATTTCTTTTTTCTTTCTTGATATCTTTCATTCCAGCTTTCATACCTTCTCTCATTCTATCTTTAGTTTCTTTATTACTTTCTTTCTTTCTTTTTTGATATCTTTCATTCTAGCTTTCTTACCTTCTTTCATTCTATCTTTAATTTCTTTATTAATTACTTTCGTTCTTTCTTTCTTTCTTTCTTTCTTGATATCTTTCATTCTAGCATTCATATCTTCACTCATTCAATCTTATTTTCTTTATTATATTATTTCTACTTTCTTCCTTTTTTTCTTGATATCTTTCATTCTAGCTTTCATACCTTCTCTCATTCTATCTTTAGTTTCTTTATTACTTTCTTTTTTTCTTTCTTGATATCTTTCATTCTAGCATTCATATCTTCACTAATTCAATCTTTATTTTCTTTATTACATTATTTCTACTTTCTTCCTTTTTTTTCTTGATATCATTCATTCTAGAATTCATACCTTCTCTCATTCTATCTTTAGTTTCTTTATTACTTCATTTCTACTTTCTTCCTTTTTTCTTTCTTGATATCTTTCATTCTAGCTCTCATACCTTCTCGCGTTCTATCTTTAGTTTCTTTATTACTTTCTTTCTTTCTTTCTTTCTTGATATCTTTCATTCTAGCTCTCATATCTTCTCTCTTTCTTTCTTTAGTTTCTTTATTACTTTCTAACTTTCTTTCTATCTTTCTGTCTTGATATCTTTCATTCTAGCTTTCATACCTTCTCTCATTCTGTCTTTATTTTCTTAATAGATTTCTTTCTTTATTTGTTTCTTGATATCTTTCATTCTAGCTTTCATACCTTCTCTCATTCTAACTTTAGTTTCCTTATTACTTTCTTTCTTTCTTTCTTTATATCTATCATTCTAGATTTCATACCTTCTCTCATTCTATCTTTAGTTTCTTTTTTACTCCTTTCTACTTTCTTCCTTTTTTCTTTCTTGATATCTTTCATTCTAGATTTCATACCATCTCACATTCTATCTTTAGTTTCTTTTTTACTTACTTTTATTTCTTTCTTTCTTGATATCTTTCTTTCTAGCTTTCATACCTTCTTTCATTCTATCTAGTTTCTTTATTAATTACTTTCGTTCTTTCTTTCTTTCTTTCTTGATATCTCATTCTAGCTCTCATACCTTCTCTCATTCTATCTTTAGTTTCTTTATTTCTTTCTTTCTTTCTTTCTTTCTTTCTTTCTTTTTTGATATCTTTCATTCTAGCTTTCATACCTTCTTTCATTCTATCTTTAGTTTCTTTATTACTTTCTTTCTTTCTTTATATCTATCATTCTAGATTTCATACCTTCTCCCATTCTATCTTTAGTTTCTTTATTACTTTCTTACTTTCTTTTTTCTTTCTTGATATCTTTCATTTTAGCTTTCATACCTTCTTTCATTCTATCTTTAGTTAGTTTATTAAAAACTTTCGTTCTTTCTTTCCTTCTTTCTTTCTTGATATCTTTCATTCTAGCTTTCATACCATCTCTCATTCTATCTTTAGTTTCTTTTTTACTTACTTTCATTTTTTCTTTCTTGATATCTTTCATTCTAGCTTTAATAACTTCCATCATTCTATCTTTAGTTTCTTTATTACTTTCTTTCTTTCTTTCTTTCTTTTTTGATATCTTTCATTGTAGCTTTCATACCTTCTTTCATTCTATCTTTAGTTTCTTTATTAATTACTTTCGTTCTTTCTTTCTTTCTTTCTTTCTTGATATCTTTCATTCTAGCATTCATATCTTCACTCATTCAATCTTTATTTTCTTTATTACATTATTTCTACTTTCTTCCTTTTTTTCTTGATATCATTCATTCTAGAATTCATACCTTCTCTCATTCTATCTTTAGTTTCTTTATTACTTCATTTCTACTTTCTTCCTTTTTTCTTTCTTGATATCTTTCATTCTAGCTCTCATACCTTCTCTCGTTCTATCTTTAGTTTCTTTATTAGTTTCTTTCTTTCTTTCTTTCTTGATATCTTTCATTCTAGCTCTCATATCTTCTCTCATTTTGTCTTTATTTTCTTACTAGATTTCTTTCTTTCTTTGTTTCTTGATATCTTTCATTCTAGCTTTCATACCTTCTCTCATTCTAACTTTAGTTTCTTTATTACTTTCTTTCTTTCTTTCTTTATATCTATCATTCTAGATTTCATACCTTCTCTCATTCTATCTTTAGTTTCTTTTTTACTTCATTTCTACTTTCTTCCTTTTTTCTTTCCTGATATCTTTCATTCTAGATTTCATACCATCTCTCATTCTATCTTTAGTTTCTTTTTTACTTACTTTTATTTCTTTCTTTCTTGATATCTTTCTTTCTAGCTTTCATACCTTCTTTCATTCTATCTTTAGTTTCTTTATTAATTACTTTCGTTCTTTCTTTCTTTCTTTTTTGATATCTAATTCTAGCTCTCATACCTTCTCTAATTCTAACTTTAGTTTCTTTATTACTTTCTTTCTTTTTTCTTTCTTCATAGCTTTCATTCAAGCTCTCATACCTTCTCTCGTTCTATCCTTAGTTTGTTTATTAGTTACTTTCTTGTTTTCTTTCATTCTAGATTTCATACCTTCTCTCATTTTATCTTTAGTTTCTTTATTGATTTCTTTCATTCTTTCTTTCTTGATATCATTCATTCTAGCTTTCATACCTTCTCTCATTTCATCTTTAGTTTCTTTAGTGATTTCTTCTTTCTTTCTTTCTTGATATCTATCATTCTAGATTTCATACCTTCTCTCATTTCATCTTTAATTTCTTTATTGATTTCTTTTTTTTCTTTCTTGATATCTTTCATTCTTGCTTTCATACCTTCTGTCATTCTATCTTTAGTTTCTTTTTTACTTTCTTTCATTTCTTGCTTTCTTGATATGTTACATTCTAGCTTTCATACCTTCTCTCATTCTATCTTTAATTTCTTTATTACTTTCTTTCTTTCTTTCTTTCTTTCTTTCTTTTTTTCTTTCTTTCTTGATATCGTTCATTCTTGCTTTCATACCTTCTCTCATTCTATCTTTAGTTTTTTTTTACTTACTTTCATTTCTTTCTTTCTTTCTTGATATCTTACATTCTAGCTTTCATACCTTCTCTCATTCTGTCTTTAGTTTCTTCTTTACTTACTTTCATTTCTTTTTTTCTTGATATCTTTCATTCTAGATTTCATACCTGCTCTCATTTTATCTTTAGTTTCTCTATTGATTTCTTTCTTTCATTCTTGATATCTTTCATTCTAGCTCTCATACCTTCTCTCTTTCTTTCATTAGTTTCTTTATTCCTTTCTTACTTTCTTTCTTTCTTTCTTTCTTGATATCTTTCATTCTAGCTTTCATACCTTCTTTCATTCTATCTTTAGTTTCTGTACTACTTTCTTTCTTTCTTTCTTGATATCTTTCATTCTAGCATTCATACCTTCACTCATTCAATCTTTATTTTCTTTATTACATTATTTCTTCTTTCTTCCTTTTTTTCTTGATATCTATCATTCTAGATTTCATACCTTCTCTCATTTCATCTTTAATTTCTTTATTGATTTCTTTGTTTTTCTTTCTTGATATCTTTCATACTTGCTTTCATACCTTCTCTCATTCTATCTTTAGTTTCTTTATTACTTTCTTTCTTTCTTTCTTGATATCTTTCATTCTAGCTTTCATACCTTCTCTCATTCTATCTTTAGTTTCTTTTTTACTTAATTTCATTTCTTTCTTTCTTGATATCTTCCATTCTAGCTTTCATACATTCTCTCATTCTATCTTTAGTTTCTTTATTACTTTCTTTCTTTCTTTCTTTCTTGATATCATTCATTCTAAAATTCATACATTCTCTCATTCTATCTTTAGTTTCTTTATTACTTCATTTCTACTTTCTTCCATTTTTCTTTCTTGATATCTTTCATTCTAGCTTTCATACCTTCTCTCATTCTATCTTTAGTTTCTTTTCTACTTACTTTCATTTCTTTCTTGATGTCTTACATTCTAGCTTTCATACCTTCTCTCATTATATCTTTAATTTCTTTATTGATTTCTTTTTTCTTTCTTTCTTGATGTCTTTCATTCTTGCTTTGATACCTTCTCTCATTCTCTCTTTAGTTTCTTTTTTACTTACTTACATTTCTTTCTTTCTTGATATCTATCATTCTAGATTTCATACCTTCTCTCATTTCATCTTTAATTTCTTTATTGATTTCTTTTTTTCATTCTTTCTCGATATCTTTCATTCTTGCTTTCATACCTTCTCTCATTCTATCTTTAGTTTCTTTTTTACTTACTTTCATTTCTTGCGTTCTTGATATGTTACATTCTAGCTTTCATACCTTCTCTCATTCTATCTTTACTTTCTTTATTACTTTCTTTCTTTCTTTCTTGATATCTTTCATTCTAGCTTTCATACCTTCTTTCATTCTATCGTTAGTTTCTTCTTTACTTACTTTCATTTCTTTCTTTCTTGATATCTTTCATTCTAGATTTCATACCTGCTCTCATTTTATCTTTAGTTTCTCTATTGATTTCTTTCTTTCATTCTTGATATCTTACATTCTAGCTTTCATACCTTCTCTCATTTCATCTTTAATTTCTTTATCGATTTCTTTTTTTCTTTTTTTCTTGATGTCTTTCATTCTTCCTTTCATACCTTCTTTCATTCTATCTTTAGTTTCTTTATTACTTTCTTTCTTTCTTTCTTGATATCTTTCATTCTAGCTTTCATACCTTCTCTCATTTCACCTTTAATTTTTTTATTGATTTCTTTTTTTCTTTCTTTCTTTTTTCTCTCTTGATATCTGTCATTCTTGTTTTGATACCTTCTCTCATTCTATCTTTAGTTTCTTTTTTACTTACTTTCATTTCTTTCTTTCTTGATATCTTTCATTCTACCTTTCATACATTCTCTCATTCTATCTTTAGTTTCTTTATTACTTTCTTTCTTTCTTTCTTTCTTGATATCATTCATTCTAAAATTCATACCTTCTGTCTTTCTTTCTTTAGTTTCTTTATTACTTTCTTTCTTTCTTTCTTTCTTGATATCTTTCATTCAAGCTTTCATACCTTCTCTCATTCTATCTTTATTTTCTTTATAGATTTCTTTCTTTCTTTCTTTCTTTCTTTCTTGATATCTTTCATTCTGGCTTTCATACCTTCTCTCATTCTATCTTTAGTTTCTTTTTTACTTACTTACATTTCTTTCTTTCTTGATATCTATCATTCTAGATTTCATACCTTCTCTCATTTCATCTTAAATTTCTTTATTGATTTCTTGTTTTCTTCCTTTCTTGATATCTTTCATTCTTGCTTTCATATCTTCTCTCATTCTATCTTTAGTTTCTTTTTTACTTACTTACATTTCTTTCTTTCTTGATATATATCATTCTAGCTTTCATACCTTCTCTCATTACATCTTTAATTTCTTTATTGATTTCTTTTTTTCTTTCTTTCTTGATGTCTTTCATTCTTGCTTTGATACCTTCTCTCATTCTATCTTTAGTTTCTTTTTTACTTACTTACATTTCTTTCTATCTTGATATCTATCATTCTAGATTTCATACCTTCTCTCAATTCATCTGTAATTTCTTTATTGATTTCTTGTTTTCTTCCTTTCTTGAAATGTTACATTCTAGCTTTCATACCTTCTCTCATTCTACCTTTAGTTTCTTTATTACTTTCTTTCTTTCTTTCTTTCCTTCTTTCTTGATATCTTTCTTTCTAGCTTTCATATCTTCATTCATTCAATCTTTATTTTCTTTATTACATTATTTTTTCTTTCTTCCTTTTTTTCATGATATATTATATTCAAGCTTTCATACCTTCTCTCAATTCATCTTTACTTTCTTTATCGATTTTTTTTCTTTCTTTCTTGTTGTCTTTCATTCTTGCTTTCATACCTTCTCTCATTTCACCTTTAATTTCTTTATTGATTTCTTTTATTCTTTCTTTCTTTTTTCTTTCTTGATATCTGTCATTCTTGTTTTGATACCCTCTGTCATTCTATCTTTAGTTTCTTTTTTACTTACTTTCATTTCTTTCTTTCTTGATATCTTTCATTCTAGCTTTCATACATTCTCTCATTCTAACTTTCGTTTCTTTATTACTTTATTTATTTATTTATTTCTTGATATCATTCATTCTAAAATTCATACCTTCTCTCGTTCTATCTTTAGTTTCTTTCTTTCTTTCTTTCTTTCTTGATATCTCTCATTCTAGCTCTCATACCTTCTGTCTTTCTTTCTTTAGTTTCTTTATTACTTTCTTACTTTCTTTCTTTCTTTCTTTCTTGATATCTTTCATTCTAGCTTTCATACCTTCTCTCATTCTGTCTTCATTTTCTTTATAGATTTCTTTCTTTCTTTCTTTCTTGTAATCTTTCATTCTGGCTCTCATACCTTCTCTCATTCTGTCTTCATTTTCTTTATAGATTTCTTTCTTTCTTTCTTTCTTGATATCTTTCATTCTGGCTCTCATACCTTCTCTCGTTCTAACTTTAGTTTCTTTATTACTTTCTTTTTTTCTTTCTTTATATCTATCATTCTAGATTTCATACCTTCTCTCATTCTATCTTTAGTTTCTTTATTACTTCATTTCTACTTTCTTCCTTTTTTCTTTCTTGATATCTTTCATTCTAGATTTCATACAATATCTCATTCTATCTTTAGTTTCTTTTTTACTTACTTTTATTTCTTTCTTTCTTGATATCTTTCATTCTAGCTTTAATAACTAGTCTCATTTTATCTTTAGTTTCTTTATTACTTCATTTCTACTTACTTCTTTTTTCTTTCTTGATATCTTTCATTCTAGCTTTCATACCTTCTCTCATTCTATCTTTAGTTTCTTTTTTTACTTACTTTCATTTCTTTCTTTCTTGATATCTTTCATTCTAGCTTTAATAACTTCCAATATTCTACCTTTAGTTTCTTTATTACTTACTTTCGTTCTTTCTTTCTTCATATCTTTCATTCTAGATTTTACCTTCTCTCATTTTCTCTTTAGTTTCTTTATTGATTTCTTTCTTCCTTTCTTTCTTGATATCTTTCATTCTAGCGTGCAAACCTTCTTTCATTCTATCTTGAGTTTCTTTATTAATTACTTTCGTTCCTTCCTCCTTTTTTCTATCTTTCATTCTGGCTTTCATACCTTCTCTCATTCTATATTTAGTTTCTTTTTTACTATCTTTCTTTATTTTTTTTCTTTCTTGATATCTTTCTTTCTAGCTTTCATACCTTCTCTCATTCTGTCTTGAGTTTCTTTATTAAATACTTTCGTTCTTTCTTCCTTTTTTCTTTCTTGATATCTGTCATTCTAGCTCTCATACCTTCTCTGATTATATCTTTACTTTCTTTATTACTTACTTTCTTTCATTCTTTCTTTCTTGATATCTTTCAGTCTAGCTTTCATACCTTCTTTCATTCTATCTTTAGTTTCTTTATTAATTTCTTTCGTTCTTTCTTTCTTTCTTTCTTTCTTTCTTGATATCTTTCATTCTAGCTCTCATACCTTCTCTGATTCTATCTTTAGTTTCTTTATTACGTTCTCTCTTTTTTCTTTCTTCATAGCTTTCATTCTAGCTCTCATACCTTCTCTCGTTCTATCGTTAGTTTCTTTATTAGTTACTTTCTTGATTTCTTTCATTCTTTCTTTCTTGATATCATTCATTCTAGCTTTCATCCCTTCTCTCATTTCATCTTTAGTTTCTTTAGTGATTTCTTCTTTCTTTCTTTCTTGATATCTTTCATTCTAGATTTCATACCTTCTCTCATTTCATCTTAAATTTCTTTATTGATTCCTTTTTTTCTGTCTTTCTTGATATATCTCATTCTTGCTTTGATACCTTCTCTCATTCTATCTTTAGTTTCTTTTGTACTTACTTACATTTCTTTCTTTCTTGATATCTATCATTCTAGATTTCATACCTTCTCTCAATTCATCTGTAATTTCTTTATTGATTTCTTTTTTTCTTTCTTTCTTGATATCGTTCATTCTTGCTTTCATATCTTCTCTCATTCTATCTTTAGTTTCTTTATTACTTTCTTTCTTTCTTTCTTTCTTTCTTTCTTTCTTGATATCTTTTATTCTAGCTTTCATACCTTCTTTCATTCTATCTTTAGTTTCTTTATTAATTACTTTCGTTCTTTCTTTCTTTCTTTTTTGATATCTAATTCTAGCTCTCATACCTTCTCTAATTCTAACTTTAGTTTCTTTATTACTTTCTTTCTTTTTTCTTTCTTCATAGCTTTCATTCAAGCTCTCATACATTCTCTCGTTCTATCGTTAGTTTGTTTATTAGTTACTTTCTTGATTTCTTTCATTCTAGATTTCATACCTTCTCTCATTTTATCTTTAGTTTCTTTATTGATTTCTTTCATTCTTTCTTTCTTGATATCATTCATTCTAGCTTTCATACCTTCTCTCATTTCATCTTTAGTTTCTTTAGTGATTTCTTCTTTCTTTCTTTCTTGATATCTATCATTCTAGATTTCATACCTTCTCTCATTTCATCTTTAATTTCTTTATTGATTTCTTTTTTTTCTTTCTTGATATCTTTCATTCTTGCTTTCATACCTTCTGTCATTCTATCTTTAGTTTCTTTTTTACTTTCTTTCATTTCTTGCTTTCTTGATATGTTACATTCTAGCTTTCATACCTTCTCTCATTCTATCTTTAATTTCT
The DNA here is from genome assembly GCA_037013535.1 of Intellagama lesueurii. NCBI lineage: Eukaryota > Metazoa > Chordata > Lepidosauria > Squamata > Agamidae > Intellagama > Intellagama lesueurii. Next base: position 37,036 of record JBAJHW010000028.1, read on the forward strand.
TTATTACTTTCTTTCTTTCTTTCTTTCTTGATATCTTTCATTCTAGCTTTCATACCTTCTTTCATTCTATCTTTAGTTTCTTCTTTACTTACTTTCATTTCTTTTTTTCTTGATATCTTTCATTCTAGATTTCATACCTGCTCTCATTTTATCTTTAGTTTCTCTATTGATTTCTTTCTTTCATTCTTGATATCTTTCATTCTAGCTCTCATACCTTCTCTCTTTCTTTCATTAGTTTCTTTATTCCTTTCTTACTATCTTTCTTTCTTTCTTTCTTGATATCTTTCATTCTAGCTTTCATACCTTCTTTCATTCTATCTTTAGTTTCTTTACTACTTTCTTTCTTTCTTTCTTGATATCTTTCATTCTAGCATTCATACCTTCACTCATTCAATCTTTATTTTCTTTATTACATTATTTCTTCTTTCTTCCTTTTTTTCTTGATATCTATCATTCTAGATTTCATACCTTCTCTCATTTCATCTTTAATTTCTTTATTGATTTCTTTTTTTTCTTTCTTGATATCTTTCATACTTGCTTTCATACCTTCTCTCATTCTATCTTTAGTTTCTTTATTACTTTCTTTCTTTCTTTCTTGATATCTTTCATTCTAGCTTTCATACCTTCTCTCATTCTATCTTTAGTTTCTTTTTTACTTAATTTCATTTCTTTCTTTCTTGATATCTTCCATTCTAGCTTTCATACATTCTCTCATTCTATCTTAGTTTCTTTATTACTTTCTTTCTTTCTTTCTTTCTTGATATCATTCATTCTAAAATTCATACATTCTCTCATTCTATCTTTAGTTTCTTTATTACTTCATTTCTACTTTCTTCCATTTTTCTTTCTTGATATCTTTCATTCTAGCTTTCATACCTTCTCTCATTCTATCTTTAGTTTCTTTTCTACTTACTTTCATTTCTTTCTTGATGTCTTACATTCTAGCTTTCATACCTTCTCTCATTATATCTTTAATTTCTTTATTGATTTCTTTTTTCTTTCTTTCTTGATGTCTTTCATTCTTGCTTTGATACCTTCTCTCATTCTATCTTTAGTTTGTTTTTTACTTACTTACATTTCTTTCTTTCTTGATATCTATCATTCTAGATTTCATACCTTCTCTCAATTCAACTGTAATTTCTTTATTGATTTCTTTTTTTCTTTCTTTCTTGATATCGTTCATTCTTGCTTTCATACCTTCTCTCATTCTATCTTTAGTTTCTTTTTTACTTACTTTCATTACTTTCTTTCTTGGTATGTTACATTCTAGCTTTCATACCTTCTCTCATTCTATCTTTAGTTTCTTTATTATTTTCTTTCTTTCTTTCTTTCTTTCTTTCTTTTTTTCTTTCTTTCTTGATATCGTTCTTTCTTGCTTTCATACCTTCTCTCATTCTATCTTTAGTTTTTTTTTACTTACTTTCATTTCTTTCTTTCTTTCTTGATATCTTACATTCTAGCTTTCATACCTTCTCTCATTCTGTCTTTAGTTTCTTCTTTACTTACTTTCATTTCTTTTTTTCTTGATATCTTTCATTCTAGATTTCATACCTGCTCTCATTTTATCTTTAGTTTCTCTATTGATTTCTTTCTTTCATTCTTGATATCTTTCATTCTAGCTCTCATACCTTCTCTCTTTCTTTCATTAGTTTCTTTATTCCTTTCTTACTTTCTTTCTTTCTTTCTTTCTTGATATCTTTCATTCTAGCTTTCATACCTTCTTTCATTCTATCTTTAGTTTCTTTACTACTTTCTTTCTTTCTTTCTTGATATCTTTCATTCTAGCATTCATACCTTCACTCATTCAATCTTTATTTTCTTTATTACATTATTTCTTCTTTCTTCCTTTTTTTCTTGATATCTATCATTCTAGATTTCATACCTTCTCTCATTTCATCTTTAATTTCTTTATTGATTTCTTTTTTTTCTTTCTTGATATCTTTCATACTTGCTTTCATACCTTCTCTCATTCTATCTTTAGTTTCTTTATTACTTTCTTTCTTTCTTTCTTGATATCTTTCATTCTAGCTTTCATACCTTCTCTCATTCTATCTTTAGTTTCTTTTTTACTTAATTTCATTTCTTTCTTTCTTGATATCTTCCATTCTAGCTTTCATACATTCTCTCATTCTATCTTTAGTTTCTTTATTACTTTCTTTCTTTCTTTCTTTCTTGATATCATTCATTCTAAAATTCATACATTCTCTCATTCTATCTTTAGTTTCTTTATTACTTCATTTCTACTTTCTTCCATTTTTCTTTCTTGATATCTTTCATTCTAGCTTTCATACCTTCTCTCATTCTATCTTTAGTTTCTTTTCTACTTACTTTCATTTCTTTCTTGATGTCTTACATTCTAGCTTTCATACCTTCTCTCATTATATCTTTAATTTCTTTATTGATTTCTTTTTTCTTTCTTTCTTGATGTCTTTCATTCTTGCTTTGATACCTTCTCTCATTCTATCTTTAGTTTGTTTTTTACTTACTTACATTCCTTTCTTTCTTGATATCTATCATTCTAGATTTCATACCTTCTCTCAATTCAACTGTAATTTCTTTATTGATTTCTTTTTTTCTTTCTTTCTTGATATCGTTCATTCTTGCTTTCATACCTTCTCTCATTCTATCTTTAGTTTCTTTTTTACTTACTTTCATTACTTTCTTTCTTGGTATGTTACATTCTAGCTTTCATACCTTCTCTCATTCTATCTTTAGTTTCTTTATTATTTTCTTTCTTTCTTTCTTTCTTTCTTTTTTTCTTTCTTTCTTGATATCGTTCATTCTAGCTTTCATACCTTCTTTCATTCTATCTTTAGTTTCTTCTTTACTTACTTTCATTTCTTTTTTTCTTGATATCTTTCATTCTAGATTTCATACCTGCTCTCATTTTATCTTTAGTTTCTCTATTGATTTCTTTCTTTCATTCTTGATATCTTTCATTCTAGCTCTCATACCTTCTCTCTTTCTTTCATTAGTTTCTTTATTCCTTTCTTACTATCTTTCTTTCTTTCTTTCTTGATATCTTTCATTCTAGCTTTCATACCTTCTTTCATTCTATCTTTAGTTTCTTTACTACTTTCTTTCTTTCTTTCTTGATATCTTTCATTCTAGCATTCATACCTTCACTCATTCAATCTTTATTTTCTTTATTACATTATTTCTTCTTTCTTCCTTTTTTTCTTGATATCTATCATTCTAGATTTCATACCTTCTCTCATTTCATCTTTAATTTCTTTATTGATTTCTTTTTTTTCTTTCTTGATATCTTTCATACTTGCTTTCATACCTTCTCTCATTCTATCTTTAGTTTCTTTATTACTTTCTTTCTTTCTTTCTTGATATCTTTCATTCTAGCTTTCATACCTTCTCTCATTCTATCTTTAGTTTCTTTTTTACTTAATTTCATTTCTTTCTTTCTTGATATCTTCCATTCTAGCTTTCATACATTCTCTCATTCTATCTTAGTTTCTTTATTACTTTCTTTCTTTCTTTCTTTCTTGATATCATTCATTCTAAAATTCATACATTCTCTCATTCTATCTTTAGTTTCTTTATTACTTCATTTCTACTTTCTTCCATTTTTCTTTCTTGATATCTTTCATTCTAGCTTTCATACCTTCTCTCATTCTATCTTTAGTTTCTTTTCTACTTACTTTCATTTCTTTCTTGATGTCTTACATTCTAGCTTTCATACCTTCTCTCATTATATCTTTAATTTCTTTATTGATTTCTTTTTTCTTTCTTTCTTGATGTCTTTCATTCTTGCTTTGATACCTTCTCTCATTCTATCTTTAGTTTGTTTTTTACTTACTTACATTCCTTTCTTCCTTGATATCTATCATTCTAGATTTCATACCTTCTCTCAATTCAACTGTAATTTCTTTATTGATTTCTTTTTTTCTTTCTTTCTTGATATCGTTCATTCTTGCTTTCATACCTTCTCTCATTCTATCTTTAGTTTCTTTTTTACTTACTTTCATTACTTTCTTTCTTGGTATGTTACATTCTAGCTTTCACACCTTCTCTCATTCTATCTTTAGTTTCTTTATTATTTTCTTTCTTTCTTTCTTTCTTTCTTTTTTTCTTTCTTTCTTGATATCGTTCATTCTTGCTTTCATACCTTCTCTCATTCTATCTTTAGTTTTTTTTTACTTACTTTCATTTCTTTCTTTCTTTCTTGATATCTTACATTCTAGCTTTCATACCTTCTCTCATTCTGTCTTTAGTTTCTTCTTTACTTACTTTCATTTCTTTTTTTCTTGATATCTTTCATTCTAGATTTCATACCTGCTCTCATTTTATCTTTAGTTTCTCTATTGATTTCTTTCTTTCATTCTTGATATCTTTCATTCTAGCTCTCATACCTTCTCTCTTTCTTTCATTAGTTTCTTTATTCCTTTCTTACTTTCTTTCTTTCTTTCTTTCTTGATATCTTTCATTCTAGCTTTCATACCTTCTTTCATTCTATCTTTAGTTTCTTTACTACTTTCTTTCTTTCTTTCTTGATATCTTTCATTCTAGCATTCATACCTTCACTCATTCAATCTTTATTTTCTTTATTACATTATTTCTTCTTTCTTCCTTTTTTTCTTGATATCTATCATTCTAGATTTCATACCTTCTCTCATTTCATCTTTAATTTCTTTATTGATTTCTTTTTTTTCTTTCTTGATATCTTTCATACTTGCTTTCATACCTTCTCTCATTCTATCTTTAGTTTCTTTATTACTTTCATTCTTTCTTTCTTGATATCTTTCATTCTAGCTTTCATACCTTCTCTCATTCTATCTTTAGTTTCTTTTTTACTTAATTTCATTTCTTTCTTTCTTGATATCTTCCATTCTAGCTTTCATACATTCTCTCATTCTATCTTTAGTTTCTTTATTACTTCATTTCTTTCTTTCTTTCTTGATATCATTCATTCTAAAATTCATACATTCTCTCATTCTATCTTTAGTTTCTTTATTACTTCATTTCTACTTTCTTCCATTTTTCTTTCTTGATATCTTTCATTCTAGCTTTCATACCTTCTCTCATTCTATCTCTAGTTTCTTTTCTACTTACTTTCATTTCTTTCTTGATGTCTTACATTCTAGCTTTCATACCATCTCTCATTATATCTTTAATTTCTTTATTGATTTCTTTTTTCTTTCTTTCTTGATGTCTTTCATTCTTGCTTTGATACCTTCTCTCATTCTATCTTTAGTTTCTTTTTTACTTACTTACATTTCTTTCTTTCTTGATATCTATCATTCTAGATTTCATACCTTCTCTCAATTCAACTGTAATTTCTTTATTGATTTTTTTTCTTTCTTTCTTGATATCGTTCATTCTTGCTTTCATACCTTCTCTCATTCTATCTTTAGTTTTTTTTACTTACTTTCATTTCTTTCTTTCTTTCTTGATATCTTACATTCTAGCTTTCATACCTTCTCTCATTTCATCTTTAGTTTCTTTAGTGATTTTTTCTTTCTTTCTTTCTTGATATCTTTCATTCTAGCTTTCATACCTTCTCTCATTCTATCTTTAGTTTCTTTTTTACTTACTTACATTTCTTTCTTTCTTGATATCAATCATTCTAGATTTCATACCTTCTTTCATTCTATCGTTAGTTTCTTCTTTACTTACTTTCATTTCTTTCTTTCTTGATATCTTTCATTCTAGATTTCATACCTGCTCTCATTTTTTCTTTAGTTTCTCTATTGATTTCTTTCTTTCATTCTTGATATCTTACATTCTAGCTTTCATACCTTCTTTCATTCTATCGTTAGTTTCTTCTTTACTTACTTTCATTTCTTTCTTTCTTGATATCTTTCATTCTAGATTTCATACCTGCTCTCATTTTATCTTTAGTTTCTCTATTGATTTCTTTCTTTCATTCTTGATATCTTACATTCTAGCTTTCATACCTTCTCTCATTTCATCTTTAATTTCTTTATCGATTTCTTTTTTTCTTTTTTTCTTGATGTCTTTCATTCTTGCTTTCATACCTTCTCTCATTCTATCTTTAGTTTCTTTATTACTTTCTTTCTTTCTTTCTTGATATCTTTCATTCTAGCTTTCATACCTTCTCTCATTTCACCTTTAATTTCTTTATTGATTTCTTTTTTTCTTTCTTTCTTTTTTCTCTCTTGATATCTGTCATTCTTGTTTTGATACCTTCTCTCATTCTATCTTTAGTTTCTTTTTTACTTACTTTCATTTCTTTCTTTCTTGATATCTTTCATTCTACCTTTCATACATTCTCTCATTCTATCTTTAGTTTCTTTTTTACTTACTTTTATTTCTTTCTTTCTTGATATCTTTCATTCTAGCTTTAATAACTAGTCTCATTTTATCTTTAGTTTCTTTATTACTTCATTTCTACTTACTTCTTTTTTCTTTCTTGATATCTTTCATTCTAGCTTTCATACCTTCTCTCATTCTATCTTTAGTTTCTTTTTTACTTAATTTCATTTCTTTCTTTCTTGATATCTTTCATTCTAGCTTTAATAACTTCCAAAATTCTACCTTTAGTTTCTTTATTACTTACTTTCGTTCTTTCTTTCTTCATATCTTTCATTCTAGATTTTACCTTCTCTCATTTTCTCTTTAGTTTCTTTATTGATTTCTTCCTTCCTTTCTTTCTTGATATCTTTCATTCTAGCGTGCAAACCTTCTTTCATTCTATCTTGAGTTTCTTTATTAATTACTTTCGTTCCTTCCTCCTTTTTTCTATCTTTCATTCTGGCTTTCATACCTTCTCTCATTCTATATTTAGTTTCTTTTTTACTATATTTCTTTATTTTTTTTCTTTCTTGATATCTTTCTTTCTAGCTTTCATACCTTCTCTCATTCTGTCTTGAGTTTCTTTATTAATTACTTTCGTTCTTTCTTCCTTTTTTCTTTCTTGATATCTGTCATTCTAGCTCTCATACCTTCTCTGATTATATCTTTACTTTCTTTATTACTTACTTTCTTTCATTCTTTCTTTCTTGATATCTTTCAGTCTAGCTTTCATACCTTGTTTCATTCTATCTTTAGTTTCTTTATTAATTTCTTTCGTTCTTTCTTTCTTTCTTTCTTTCTTTCTTTCTTTCTTTCTTTCTTTCTTTCTTTCTTGATATCTTTTATTCTAGCTTTCATACCTTCTTTCATTCTATCTTTAGTTTCTTTATTAATTACTTTCGTTCTTTCTTTCTTTCTTTTTTGATATCTAATTCTAGCTCTCTTACCTTCTCTAATTCTAACTTTAGTTTCTTTATTACTTTCTTTCTTTTTTCTTTCTTCATAGCTTTCATTCAAGCTCTCATACCTTCTCTCGTTCTATCGTTAGTTTGTTTATTAGTTACTTTCTTGATTTCTTTCATTCTAGATTTCATACCTTCTCTCATTTTATCTTTAGTTTCTTTATTGATTTCTTTCATTCTTTCTTTCTTGATATCATTCATTCTAGCTTTCATACCTTCTCTCATTTCATCTTTAGTTTCTTTAGTGATTTCTTCTTTCTTTCTTTCTTGATATCTATCATTCTAGATTTCATACCTTCTCTCATTTCATCTTTAATTTCTTTATTGATTTCTTTTTTTTTCTTTCTTGATATCTTTCATTCTTGCTTTCATACCTTCTGTCATTCTATCTTTAGTTTCTTTTTTACTTTCTTTCATTTCTTGCTTTCTTGATATGTTACATTCTAGCTTTCATACCTTCTCTCATTCTATCTTTAATTTCTTTATTACTTTCTTTCTTTCTTTCTTTCTTGATATCTTTCATTCTAGCTTTCATACCTTCTTTCATTCTATCTTTAGTTTCTTCTTTACTTACTTTCATTTCTTTTTTTCTTGATATCTTTCATTCTAGATTTCATACCTGCTCTCATTTTATCTTTAGTTTCTCTATTGATTTCTCTTTCATTCTTGATATCTTTCATTCTAGCTCTCATACCTTCTCTCTTTCTTTCATTAGTTTCTTTATTCCTTTCTTACTTTCTTTCTTTCTTTCTTTCTTGATATCTTTCATTCTAGCTTTCATACCTTCTTTCATTCTATCTTTAGTTTCTTTACTACTTTCTTTCTTTCTTTCTTGATATCTTTCATTCTAGCATTCATACCTTCACTCATTCAATCTTTATTTTCTTTATTACATTATTTCTTCTTTCTTCCTTTTTTTCTTGATATCTATCATTCTAGATTTCATACCTTCTCTCATTTCATCTTTAATTTCTTTATTGATTTCTTTTTTTTCTTTCTTGATATCTTTCATACTTGCTTTCATACCTTCTCTCATTCTATCTTTAGTTTCTTTATTACTTTCTTTCTTTCTTTCTTGATATCTTTCATTCTAGCTTTCATACCTTCTCTCATTCTATCTTTAGTTTCTTTTTTACTTAATTTCATTTCTTTCTTTCTTGATATCTTCCATTCTAGCTTTCATACATTCTCTCATTCTATCTTTAGTTTCTTTATTACTTTCTTTCTTTCTTTCTTTCTTGATATCATTCATTCTAAAATTCATACATTCTCTCATTCTATCTTTAGTTTCTTTATTACTTCATTTCTACTTTCTTCCATTTTTCTTTCTTGATATCTTTCATTCTAGCTTACATACCTTCTCTCATTCTATCTTTAGTTTCTTTTCTACTTACTTTCATTTCTTTCTTGATGTCTTACATTCTAGCTTTCATACCTTCTCTCATTATATCTTTAATTTCTTTATTGATTTCTTTTTTCTTTCTTTCTTGATGTCTTTCATTCTTGCTTTGATACCTTCTCTCATTCTATCTTTAGTTTGTTTTTTACTTACTTACATTTCTTTCTTTCTTGATATCTATCATTCTAGATTTCATACCTTCTCTCAATTCAACTGTAATTTCTTTATTGATTTCTTTTTTTCTTTCTTTCTTGATATCGTTCATTCTTGCTTTCATACCTTCTCTCATTCTATCTTTAGTTTCTTTTTTACTTACTTTCATTACTTTCTTTCTTGGTATGTTACATTCTAGCTTTCATACCTTCTCTCATTCTATCTTTAGTTTCTTTATTATTTTCTTTCTTTCTTTCTTTCTTTCTTTCTTTTTTTCTTTCTTTCTTGATATCGTTCTTTCTTGCTTTCATACCTTCTCTCATTCTATCTTTAGTTTTTTTTTCTTACTTTCATTTCTTTCTTTCTTTCTTGATATCTTACATTCTAGCTTTCATACCTTCTCTCATTCTGTCTTTAGTTTCTTCTTTACTTACTTTCATTTCTTTTTTTCTTGATATCTTTCATTCTAGATTTCATACCTGCTCTCATTTTATCTTTAGTTTCTCTATTGATTTCTTTCTTTCATTCTTGATATCTTTCATTCTAGCTCTCATACCTTCTCTCTTTCTTTCATTAGTTTCTTTATTCCTTTCTTACTTTCTTTCTTTCTTTCTTTCTTGATATCTTTCATTCTAGCTTTCATACCTTCTTTCATTCTATCTTTAGTTTCTTTACTACTTTCTTTCTTTCTTTCTTGATATCTTTCATTCTAGCATTCATACCTTCACTCATTCAATCTTTATTTTCTTTATTACATTATTTCTTCTTTCTTCCTTTTTTTCTTGATATCTATCATTCTAGATTTCATACCTTCTCTCATTTCATCTTTAATTTCTTTATTGATTTCTTTTTTTTCTTTCTTGATATCTTTCATACTTGCTTTCATACCTTCTCTCATTCTATCTTTAGTTTCTTTATTACTTTCTTTCTTTCTTTCTTGATATCTTTCATTCTAGCTTTCATACCTTCTCTCATTCTATCTTTAGTTTCTTTTTTACTTAATTTCATTTCTTTCTTTCTTGATATCTTCCATTCTAGCTTTCATACATTCTCTCATTCTATCTTTAGTTTCTTTATTACTTTCTTTCTTTCTTTCTTTCTTGATATCATTCATTCTAAAATTCATACATTCTCTCATTCTATCTTTAGTTTCTTTATTACTTCATTTCTACTTTCTTCCATTTTTCTTTCTTGATATCTTTCATTCTAGCTTTCATACCTTCTCTCATTCTATCTTTAGTTTCTTTTCTACTTACTTTCATTTCTTTCTTGATGTCTTACATTCTAGCTTTCATACCTTCTCTCATTATATCTTTAATTTCTTTATTGATTTCTTTTTTCTTTCTTTCTTGATGTCTTTCATTCTTGCTTTGATACCTTCTCTCATTCTATCTTTAGTTTGTTTTTTACTTACTTACATTTCTTTCTTTCTTGATATCTATCATTCTAGATTTCATACCTTCTCTCAATTCAACTGTAATTTCTTTATTGATTTCTTTTTTTCTTTCTTTCTTGATATCGTTCATTCTTGCTTTCATACCTTCTCTCATTCTATCTTTAGTTTCTTTTTTACTTACTTTCATTACTTTCTTTCTTGGTATGTTACATTCTAGCTTTCATACCTTCTCTCATTCTATCTTTAGTTTCTTTATTATTTTCTTTCTTTCTTTCTTTCTTTCTTTCTTTTTTTCTTTCTTTCTTGATATCGTTCTTTCTTGCTTTCATACCTTCTCTCATTCTATCTTTAGTTTTTTTTTCTTACTTTCATTTCTTTCTTTCTTTCTTGATATCTTACATTCTAGCTTTCATACCTTCTCTCATTCTGTCTTTAGTTTCTTCTTTACTTACTTTCATTTCTTTTTTTCTTGATATCTTTCATTCTAGATTTCATACCTGCTCTCATTTTATCTTTAGTTTCTCTATTGATTTCTTTCTTTCATTCTTGATATCTTTCATTCTAGCTCTCATACCTTCTCTCTTTCTTTCATTAGTTTCTTTATTCCTTTCTTACTTTCTTTCTTTCTTTCTTTCTTGATATCTTTCATTCTAGCTTTCATACCTTCTTTCATTCTATCTTTAGTTTCTTTACTACTTTCTTTCTTTCTTTCTTGATATCTTTCATTCTAGCATTCATACCTTCTCTCATTCAATCTTTATTTTCTTTATTACATTATTTCTTCTTTCTTCCTTTTTTTCTTGATATCTATAATTCTAGATTTCATACCTTCTCTCATTTCATCTTTAATTTCTTTATTGATTTCTTTTTTTTCTTTCTTGATATCTTTCATACTTGCTTTCATACCTTCTCTCATTCTATCTTTAGTTTCTTTATTACTTTCTTTCTTTCTTTCTTGATATCTTTCATTCTAGCTTTCATACCTTCTCTCATTCTATCTTTAGTTTCTTTTTTACTTAATTTCATTTCCTTCTTTCTTGATATCTTCCATTCTAGCTTTCATACATTCTCTCATTCTATCTTTAGTTTCTTTATTACTTTCTTTCTTTCTTTCTTTCTTGATATCATTCATTCTAAAATTCATACATTCTCTCATTCTATCTTTAGTTTCTTTATTACTTCATTTCTACTTTCTTCCATTTTTCTTTCTTGATATCTTTCATTCTAGCTTTCATACCTTCTCTCATTCTATCTTTAGTTTCTTTTCTACTTACTTTCATTTCTTTCTTGATGTCTTACATTCTAGCTTTCATACCTTCTCTCATTATATCTTTAATTTCTTTATTGATTTCTTTTTTCCTTCTTTCTTGATGTCTTTCATTCTTGCTTTGATACCTTCTCTCATTCTATCTTTAGTTTCTTTTTTAATTACTTACATTTCTTTCTTTCTTGATATCTATCATTCTAGATTTCATACCTTCTCTCAATTCAACTGTAATTTCTTTATTGATTTTTTTTTCTTTCTTTCTTGATATCGTTCATTCTTGCTTTCATACCTTCTCTCATTCTATCTTTAGTTTCTTTTTTACTTACTTTCATTACTTTCTTTCTTGATATGTTACATTCTAGCTTTCATACCTTCTCTCATTCTATTTTAGTTTCTTTATTATTTTCTTTCTTTCTTTCTTTCTTTTTTTCTTTCTTTCTTGATATCGTTCATTCTTGCTTTCATACCTTCTCTCATTCTATCTTTAGTTTTTTTTACTTACTTTCATTTCTTTCTTTCTTTCTTGATATCTTACATTCTAGCTTTCATACCTTCTCTCATTCTATCTTTAGATTCTTCTTTACTTACTTTCATTTCTTTCTTTCTTGATATCTTTCATTCCAGATTTCATACCTGCTCTCATTTTATCTTTAGTTTCTCTATTAATTTCTTTCTTTCTTTCTTGATATCTTACATTCTAGCTTTCATACCTTCTCTCATTTCATCTTTAGTTTCTTTAGTGATTTTTTCTTTCTTTCTTTCTTGATATCTTTCATTCTAGCTTTCATACCTTCTCTCATTCTATCTTTAGTTTCTTTTTTACTTACTTACATTTCTTTCTTTCTTGATATCTATCATTCTAGATTTCATACCTTCTCTCATTTCATCTTTAATTTCTTTATTGATTTCTTTTTTTCATTCTTTCTCGATATCTTTCATTCTTGCTTTCATACCTTCTCTCATTCTATTTTTAGTTTCATTTTTACTTACTTTCATTTCTTGCGTTCTTGATATGTTACATTCTAGCTTTCATACCTTCTCTCATTCTATCTTTAGTTTCTTTATTACTTTCTTTCTTTCTTTCTTTCTTGATATCTTTCATTCTAGCTTTCATACCTTCTTTCATTCTATCGTTAGTTTCTTCTTTACTTACTTTCATTTCTTTCTTTCTTGATATCTTTCATTCTAGATTTCATACCTTCTCTCATTCTATCTTTAGTTTCTTTATTACTTTCTTTCTTTATTTCTTGATATCTTTCATTCTAGCTTTCATACCTTCTCTCATTTCACCTTTAATTTCTTTATTGATTTCTTTTTTTCTTTCTTTCTTTTTTCTCTCTTGATATCTGTCATTCTTGTTTTGATACCTTCTCTCATTCTATTTTTAGTTTCTTTTTTACTTACTTTCATTTCTTTCTTTCTTGATATCTTTCATTCTACCTTTCATACATTCTCTCATTCTATCTTTAGTTTCTTTATTACTTTATTTCTTTCTTTCTTTCTTGATATCATTCATTCTAAAATTCATACCTTCTCTCTTTCTTTCTTTAGTTTCTTTATTACTTTCTTTCTTTCTTTCTTTCTTGATATCTTTCATTCAAGCTTTCATACCTTCTCTCATTCTATCTTTATTTTCTTTATAGATTTCTTTCTTTCTTTCTTTCTTTCTTGATATCTTTCATTCTGGCTTTCATACCTTCTCTCATTCTATCTTTAGTTTCTTTTTTACTTACATTTCTTTCTTTCTTGATATCTATCATTCTAGATTTCATACCTTCTCTCATTTCATCTTAAATTTCTTTATTGATTTCTTGTTTTCTTCCTTTCTTGATATCTTTCATTCTTGCTTTCATATCTTCTCTCATTCTATCTTTAGTTTCTTTTTTACTTACTTACATTTCTTTCTTTCTTGATATATATCATTCTAGCTTTCATACCTTCTCTCATTACATCTTTAATTTCTTTATTGATTTCTTTTTTTCTTTCTTTCTTGATGTCTTTCATTCTTGCTTTGATACCTTCTCTCATTCTATCTTTAGTTTCTTTTTTACTTACTTACATTTCTTTCTATCTTGATATCTATCATTCTAGATTTCATACCTTCTCTCAATTCATCTGTAATTTCTTTATTGATTTCTTGTTTTCTTCCTTTCTTGAAATGTTACATTCTAGCTTTCATACCTTCTCTCATTCTACCTTTGGTTTCTTTATTACTTTCTTTCTTTCTTTCTTTCCTTCTTTCTTGACATCTTTCATTCTAGCTTTCATATCTTCATTCATTCAATCTTTATTTTCTTTATTATATTATTTTTTCTTTCTTCCTTTTTTTCATGATATATTATATTCAAGCTTTCATACCTTCTCTCATTTCATCTTTACTTTCTTTATCGATTTTTTTTCTTTCTTTCTTGTTGTCTTTCATTCTTGCTTTCATACCTTCTCTCATTCTATCTTTCGTTTCTTTATTACTTTCTTTCTTTCTTTCTTGATATCCTTCATTCTAGCTTTCATACCTTCTCTCATTTCACCTTTAATTTCTTTATTGATTTCTTTTATTCTTTCTTTCTTTTTTCTTTCTTGATATCTGTCATTCTTGTTTTGATACCCTCTGTCATTCTATCTTTAGTTTCTTTTTTACTTACTTTCATTTCTTTCTTTCTTGATATCTTTCATTCTAGCTTTCATACATTCTCTCATTCTAACTTTAGTTTCTTTATTACTTTATTTATTTATTTATTTCTTGATATCATTCATTCTAAAATTCATACCTTCTCTCGTTCTATCTTTAGTTTCTTTCTTTCTTTCTTTCTTTCTTGATATCTCTCATTCTAGCTCTCATACCTTCTGTCTTTCTTTCTTTAGTTTCTTTATTACTTTCTTACTTTCTTTCTTTCTTTCTTTCTTGATATCTTTCATTCTAGCTTTCATACCTTCTCTCATTCTTTCTTCATTTTCTTTATAGATTTCTTTCTTTCTTTCTTTCTTGATATCTTTCATTCTGGCTCTCATACCTTCTCTCGTTCTAACTTTAGTTTCTTTATTACTTTCTTTTTTTCTTTCTTTATATCTATCATTCTAGATTTCATACCTTCTCTCATTCTATCTTTAGTTTCTTTATTACTTCATTTCTACTTTCTTCCTTTTTTCTTTCTTGATATCTTTCATTCTAGATTTCATACAATATCTCATTCTATCTTTAGTTTCTTTTTTACTTACTTTTATTTCTTTCTTTCTTGATATCTTTCATTCTAGCTTTAATAACTAGTCTCATTTTATCTTTAGTTTCTTTATTACTTCATTTCTACTTACTTCTTTTTTCTTTCTTGATATCTTTCATTCTAGCTTTCATACCTTCTCTCATTCTATCTTTAGTTTCTTTTTTACTTACTTTCATTTCTTTCTTTCTTGATATCTTTCATTCTAGCTTTAATAACTTCCAAAATTCTACCTTTAGTTTCTTTATTACTTACTTTCGTTCTTTCTTTCTTCATATCTTTCATTCTAGATTTTACCTTCTCTCATTTTCTCTTTAGTTTCTTTATTGATTTCTTTCTTCCTTTCTTTCTTGATATCTTTCATTCTAGCGTGCAAACCTTCTTTCATTCTATCTTGAGTTTCTTTATTAATTACTTTCGTTCCTTCCTCCTTTTTTCTATCTTTCATTCTGGCTTTCATACCTTCTCTCATTCTATATTTAGTTTCTTTTTTACTATCTTTCTTTATTTTTTTTCTTTCTTGATATCTTTCTTTCTAGCTTTCATACCTTCTCTCATTCTTTCTTGAGTTTCTTTATTAATTACTTTCGTTCTTTCTTCCTTTTTTCTTTCTTGATATCTGTCATTCTAGCTCTCATATTTTCTCTGATTATATCTTTACTTTCTTTATTACTTACTTTCTTTCATTCTTTCTTTCTTGATGTCTTTCAGTCTAGCTTTCATACCTTCTTTCATTCTATCTTTAGTTTCTTTATTAATTTCTTTCGTTCTTTCTTTCTTTCTTTCTTTCTTTCTTTCTTTCTTTCTTGATATCTTTCATTCTAGCTCTCATACCTTCTCTGATTCTATCTTTAGTTTCTTTATTACGTTCTCTCTTTTTTCTTTCTTCATAGCTTTCATTCTAGCTCTCATACCTTCTCTCGTTCTATCGTTAGTTTCTTTATTAGTTACTTTCTTGATTTCTTTCATTCTTTCTTTCTTGATATCATTCATTCTAGCTTTCATCCCTTCTCTCATTTCATCTTTAGTTTCTTTAGTGATTTCTTCTTTCTTTCTTTCTTGATATCTTTCATTCTAGATTTCATACCTTCTCTCATTTCATCTTAAATTTCTTTATTGATTCCTTTTTTTCTGTCTTTCTTGATATATCTCATTCTTGCTTTGATACCTTCTCTCATTCTATCTTTAGTTTCTTTTTTACTTACTTACATTTCTTTCTTTCTTGATATCTATCATTCTAGATTTCATACCTTCTCTCAATTCATCTGTAATTTCTTTATTGATTTCTTTTTTTCTTTCTTTCTCGATATCGTTCATTCTTGCTTTCATACCTTCTCTCATTCTATCTTTAGTTTCTTTATTACTTTCTTTCTTTCTTTCTTTCTTTCTTTCTTTCTTTCTTTCTTTCTTTCTTTCTTTCTTTCTTGATATCTTTTATTCTAGCTTTCATACCTTCTTTCATTCTATCTTTAGTTTCTTTATTAATTACTTACATTTCCTTCTTTCTTGATATCTATCATTCTAGATTTCATACCTTCTCTCATTTCATCTTAAATTTCTTTATTGATGTCTTGTTTTCTTCTTTTCTTGATATCTTTCATTCTTGCTTTCATATCTTCTCTCATTCTAACTTTAGTTTCTTTTTTACTTACTTTCTTTCTTTCTTTCCTTCTTTCTTTCTTGATATCTTTCATTCTAGCTTTCATACCTTCTTTCATTCTATCTTTAGTTTCTTTACTTCTTTCTTTCTTTCTTTCTTTCTTGATATCTTACATTCTAGCTTTCATACCTTCTCTCATTTCATCTTTAATTTCTTTATTGATTTCTTGTTTTCTTCCTTTCTTGATATCTTTCATTCTAGCTTTCATACATTCTCTCATTCTAACTTTAGTTTCTTTATTACTTTATTTATTTATTTATTTCTTGATATCATTCATTCCAAAATTCATACCTTCTCTCGTTCTATCTTTAGTTTCTTTCTTTCTTTCTTTCTTTCTTGATATCTCTCATTCTAGCTCTCATACCTTCTGTCTTTCTTTCTTTAGTTTCTTTATTACTTTCTTTTTTTCTTTCTTTCTTGATGTCTTTCATTCTTTCTTTCATACCTTCTCTCATTCTATCTTTAGTTTCTTTACTACTTTCTTTCTTTCTTTCTTGATATCTTTCATTCTAGCATTCAAATCTTCATTATTCAATCTTTATATTCTTTATTACATTATTTCTTCTTTCTTCCTTTTTTTTCTTGATATCTTACATTCTAGCTTTCATACCTTCTCTCATTTCATCTTTACTTTCTTTATCGATTTCTTTTTTTCTTTCTTTCTTGATGTCTTTCATTCAAGCTTTCATACCTTCTCTCATTCTATCTTTAGTTTCTTTATTACTTTCTTTCTTTCTTTCTTGATATCTTTCATTCTAGCTTTCATACCTTCTCTCATTTCACCTTTAATTTCTTTATTGATTTCTATTATTCTTTCTTTCTTTGTTCTTTCTTGATATCTGTCATTCTTGTTTTGATACCTTCTCTCATTCTATCTTTAGTTTCTTTTTTACTTACTTTCATTTCTTTCTTTCTTGATATCTTTCATTCTAGCTTTCATACATTCTCTCATTCTAACTTTAGTTTCTTTATTACTTTATTTATTTATTTATTTATTGATATCATTCATTATAAAATTCATACCTTCTCTCGTTCTATCTTTAGTTTCTTTCTTTCTTTCTTTTTTTCTTGATATCTTTCATTCTAGCTCTCATACCTTCTGTCTTTCTTCCTTTAGTTTCTTTATTACTTTCTTACTTTCTTACTTTCTTTCTTTCTTTCTTTCTTGATATCTTTCATTCTAGCTTTCATATCTTCTCTCATTCTGTCTGTATTTTCTTTATAGATTTCTTTCTTTCTTTCTTTCTTGATATCTTTCATTCTAGCTTTCATACCTTCTCTCATTCTGTCTTTATTTTCTTTATAGATTTCTTTCTTTCCTTCTTTCTTGATATCTTTCATTCTAGCTTTCATATCTTCATTCATTCAATCTTTATTTTCTTTATTACATTATTTCTTCTTTCTTCCTTTTTTTTCTTGATATCTTACATTCTAGCTTTCATACCTTCTCTAATTTCATCTTTACTTTCTTTATCGATTTCTTTTTTCTTTCTTTCTTGATGTCTTTCATTCTTGCTTTCATACCTTCTCTCATTCTATCTTTAGTTTCTTTACTACTTTCTTTCTTTCTTTCTTGATATCTTTCATTCTAGCATTCATATCTTCATTATTCAATCTTTATTCTCTTTATTACATTATTTCTTCTTTCTTCCTTTTTTTTCTTGATATCTTACATTCTAGCTTTCATACCTTCTCTCATTTCATCTTTACTTTCTTTATCGATTTCTTTTTTCTTTCTTTCTTGATGTCTTTCATTCTTGCTTTCATATCTTCTCTCATTCTATCTTTAGTTTCTTTATTACTTTCTTTCTTTCTTTCTTGATATCCTTCATTCTAGCTTTCATACCTTCTTTCATTTCACCTTTAATTTCTTTATTGATTTCTTTTATTCTTTCTTTCTTTTTTCTTTCTTGATATCTGTCATTCTTGTTTTGATACCTTCTGTCATTCTATCTTTAGTTTCTTTTTTACTTACTTTCATTTCTTTCTTTCTTGATATCTTTCATTCTAGCTTTCATACATTCTCTCATTCTAACTTTAGTTTCTTTATTACTTTAATTATTTATTTATTTCTTGATATCATTCATTCTAAAATTCATACCTTCTCTCGTTCTATCTTTAGTTTCTTTCTTTCTTTCTTTCTTTCTTGATATCTTTCATTCTAGCTCTCATACCTTCTGTCTTTCTTTCTTTAGTTTCTTTATTACTTTCTTACTTTCTTTTTCTTTCTTTCTTGATATCTTTCATTCTGGCTCTCATACCTTCTCTCATTCTATCTTTAGTTTCCTTATTACTTTCTTTCTTTCTTTCTTTATATCTATCATTCTAGATTTCATACCTTCTCTCATTCTATCTTTAGTTTCTTTATTACTTCATTTCTACTTTCTTCCTTTTTTCTTTCTTGATATCTTTCATTCTAGATTTCATACAATATCTCATTCTATCTTTAGTTTCTTTTTTACTTACTTTTATTTCTTTCTTTCTTGATATCTTTCATTCTAACTTTAATAACTAGTCTCATTTTATCTTTAGTTTCTTTATTACTTCATTTCTACTTACTTCTTTTTTCTTTCTTGATATCTTTCATTCTAGCTTTCATACCTTCTCTCATTCTATCTTTAGTTTCTTTTTTACTTACTTTCATTTCTTTCTTTCTTGATATCTTTCATTATAGCTTTAATAACTTCCAAAATTCTACCTTTAGTTTCTTTATTACTTACTTTCTTTCTTTCTTTCTTCATATCTTTCATTCTAGATTTTACCTTCTCTCATTTTCTCTTTAGTTTCTTTATTGATTTCTTTCGTTCTTTCTTTCTTTCCTTCTTTTTTTCTTGATATCTTTCATTCTAGCTTTCATACCTTCTTTCATTCTATCTTTAGTTTCTTTACTTCTTTCTTTCTTTCTTTCTTGATATGTTTCATTCTAGCTTTCATTCCTTCTCTCATTCTATCTTTAGTTTCTTTTTTACTTACTTTCATTTCTTTCTTTCTTTCTTGATATCTTACATTCTAGCTTTCATACCTTCTCTCATTCTATCTTGAGATTCTTCTTTACGTACTTTCATTTCTTTCTTTCTTGAAATCTTTCATTCTAGATTTCATACCTGCTCTCATTTTATCTTTAGTTTCTCTATTGATTTCTTCCTTTCTTTCTTGATATCTTACATTCTAGCTTTCATACCTTCTCTTATTTCATCTTTAGTTTCTTTAGTGATTTTTTCTTTCTTTCTTTCTTGATATCTTTCATTCTAGCTTTCATACCTTCTCTCATTTCTTCTTTAATATCTTTATTGATTTCTTTTTTCTTTCTTTCTTGATATCTTTCACTCTTGCTTTGATACCTTCTCACGTTCTATCTTTAGTTTCTTTTTTACTTACTTACATTTCTTTCTTTCTTGATGTCTATCATTCTAGATTTCATACCTTCTCTCATTTCATCTTTAATTTCTTTATTGATTTCTTTTTTTCATTCTTTCTCGATATCTTTGATTCTTGCTTTCATACCTTCTCTCATTCTATCTTTAGTTTCTTTATTACTTTCTTTCTTTCTTTCTTGATATCTTTCATTCTAGCTTTCATACCTTCTCTCATTTCACCTTTAATTTCTTTATTGATTTCTTTTTTTCTTTTTTTCTTTTTTCTCTCTTGGTATCTGTCATTCTTGTTTTGATACCTTCTCTCATTCTATCTTTAGTTTCTTTTTTACTATCTTTCTTTATTTTTTTTCTTTCTTGATATCTTTCATTCTAGCTTTCATACATTCTCTCATTCTATCTTTAGTTTCTTTATTACTTTATTTCTTTCTTTCTCTCTTGATATCATTCATTCTAAAATTCATACCTTCTCTCATTCTATCTTTAGTTTCTTTATTACTTCATTTCTACTTTCTTCCTTTTTTCTTTCTTGATATCTTTCATTCTAGATTTCATACAATATCTCATTCTATCTTTAGTTTCTTTTTTACTTACTTTTATTTCTTTCTTTCTTGATATCTTTCATTCTAGCTTAATAACTTCCAAAATTCTATCTTTAGTTTCTTTATTACTTAGTTTCTTTCTTTCTTTCTTCATATCTTTCATTCTAGATTTTACCTTCTCTCATTTTCTCTTTAGTTTCTTTATTGATTTCTTTCTTCCTTTCTTTCTTGATATCTTTC
The DNA here is from genome assembly GCA_037013535.1 of Intellagama lesueurii. Taxonomy (NCBI): domain Eukaryota; kingdom Metazoa; phylum Chordata; class Lepidosauria; order Squamata; family Agamidae; genus Intellagama; species Intellagama lesueurii. The sequence continues at coordinate 57,511 of JBAJHW010000028.1, forward strand.
ATTCTAGCTTTCATACCTTCTTTCATACTATCTTGAGTTTCTTTATTAATTACTTTCTTTCTTTCCTCCTTTTTTCTATCTTTCATTCTGGCTTTCATACCTTCTCTCATTCTATATTTAGTTTCTTTTTTACTATCTTTATTTTTTTTCTTTCTTGATATCTTTCATTCTAGCTTTCATACATTCTCTCATTCTATCTTTAGTTTCTTTATTACTTTATTTCTTTCTTTCTCTCTTGATATCATTCATTCTAAAATTCATACCTTCTCTCATTCTATCTTTAGTTTCTTTATTACTTCATTTCTACTTTCTTCCTTTTTTCTTTCTTGATATCTTTCATTCTAGATTTCATACAATATCTCATTCTATCTTTAGTTTCTTTTTTACTTACTTTTAATTCTTTCTTTCTTGATATCTTTCATTCTAGCTTTAATAACTAGTCTCATTTTATCTTTAGTTTCTTTATTACTTCATTTCTACTTACTTCTTTTTTCTTTCTTAATATCTTTCATTCTAGCTTTCATACCTTCTCTCATTCTATCTTTAGTTTCTTTTTTACTTACTTTCATTTCTTTCTTTCTTGATATCTTTCATTCTAGCTTTAATAACTTCCAAAATTCTATCTTTAGTTTCTTTATTACTTTCTTTCTTTCTTTCTTTCTTCATATCTTTCATTCTAGATTTTACCTTCTCTCATTTTCTCTTTAGTTTCTTTATTGATTTCTTTCTTCCTTTCTTTCTTGATATCTTTCATTCTAGTTTTCATACCTTCTTTCATTCTATCTTGAGTTTCTTTATTAATTACTTTCGTTCTTTCCTCCATTTTTCTATCTTTCATTCTGGCTTTCATACCTTCTCTCATTCTATATTTAGTTTCTTTTTTACTATCTTTCTTTATTTTTTTTCTTTCTTGATATCTGTCATTCTAGCTCTCATACCTTCTCTGATTATATCTTTACTTTCTTTATTACTTACTTTCTTTCATTCTTTCTTTCTTGATATCTTTCAGTCTAGCTTTCATACCTTCTTTCATTCTATCTTTAGTTTCTTTATTAATTTCTTTCGTTCTTTCTTTCTTTCTTTCTTTCTTTCTTGATATCTTTCATTCTAGCTCTCATACCTTCTCTGATTCTGTCTTTAGTTTCTTTATTACTTTCTTTCTTTTTTCTTTCTTCATAGCTTTCATTCTAGCTCTCATACCTTCTCTCGTTCTATCGTTACTTTCTTTATTAGTTACTTTCTTGATTTCTTTCATTCTAGATTTCATACCTTCTCTCATTTTATCTTTAGTTTCTCTATTGATTTCTTTCTTTCATTCTTGATATCTTACATTCTAGCTTTCATACCTTCTCTCATTTCATCTTTACTTTCTTTATCGATTTCTTTTTTTCTTTCTTTCTTGATGTCTTTCATTCTTGCTTTCATACCTTCTCTCATTCTATCTTTAGTTTCTTTATTACTTTCTTTCTTTCGTTCTTGATATCTTTCATTCTAGCTTTCATACCTTCTCTCATTTCACCTTTAATTTCTTTATTGATTTCTTTTTTTCTTTCTTTTTTCTTTCTTGATATCTGTCATTCTTGTTTTGATACCTTCTGTCATTCTATCTTTAGTTTCTTTTTTACTTACTTTCATTTCTTTCTTTCTTGATATCTTTCATTCTAGCTTTCATACATTCTCTCATTCTAACTTTAGTTTCTTTATTACTTTATTTATTTATTTATTTCTTGATATGATTCATTCTAAAATTCATACCTTCTCTCGTTCTATCTTTAGTTTCTTTCTTTCTTTCTTTCTTTCTTGATATCTTTCATTCTAGCTCTCATACCTTCTGTCTTTCTTTCTTTAGTTTCTTTCTTACTTTCTTTCTTTCTTTCTTTCTTTCTTTCTTGATATCTTTCATTCTAGCTTTCATACCTTCTCTCATTTTGTCTTTAGTTTCTTTACTTCTTTCTTTCTTTCTTTCTTGATATCTTTCATTCTAGCATTCATATCTTCACTCATTCAATCTTTATTTTCTTTATTACATTATTTCTTCTTTCTTCCTTTTTTTCTTGATATGTTTCATTCTAGCTTTCATTCCTTCTCTCATTCTATCTTTAGTTTCTTTTTTACTTACTTTCATTTCTTTCTTTCTTTCTTGATATCTTACATTCTAGCTTTCATACCTTCTCTCATTCTATCTTCTTCTCTTCATTCTTTCTTTCTTGATATCATTCATTCTAGCTTTCCTACCTTCTCTCATTTCATCTTTAGTTTCTTTAGTGATTTCTTCTTTCTTTCTTTCTTGATATCTTTCATTCTAGATTTCATACCTTCTCTCATTTCATCTTAAATTTCTTTATTGATTCCTTTTTTTCTGTCTTTCTTGATATATTTCATTCTTGCTTTGATAGCTTCTCTCATTCTACCTTTAGTTTCTTTTTTACTTACTTACATTTCTTTCTTTCTTGATATCTATCATTCTAGATTTCATACCTTCTCTCAATTCATCTGTAATTTCTTTATTGATTTCTTTTTTTCTTTCTTTCTTGATATCGTTCATTCTTGCTTTCATACCTTCTCTCATTCTATCTTTAGTTTCTTTTTTACTTACTTTCATTTCTTTCTTTCTTTCTTGATATCTTACATTCTAGCTTTCATACCTTCTCTCATTCTATCTTTAGATTCTTTTTTACTTACTTTCATTTCTTTCTTTCTTGATATCTTTCATTCTAGATTTCATACCTGCTCTCATTTTATCTTTAGTTTCTCTATTGATTTCTTTCTTTCTTTCTTGATATCTTACATTCTAGCTTTCATACCTTCTCTCATTTCATCTTTAGTTTCTTTAGTGATTTTTTCTTTCTTTCTTTCTTGATATCTTTCATTCTAGCTTTCATAACTTCTCTCATTTCTTCTTTAATATCTTTATTGATTTCTTTTTTCTTTCTTTCTTGATATCTTTCACTCTTGCTTTGATACCTTCTCACGTTCTATCTTTAGTTTCTTTTTTACTTACTTACATTTCTTTCTGTCTTGATATCTATCATTCTAGATTTCATACCTTCTCTCATTTCATCTTTAATTTCTATATTGATTTCTTTTTTTCATTCTTTCTCGATATATTTCATTCTTGCTTTCATACCTTCTCTCATTCTATCTTTAGTTTCTTTTTTACTTACTTTTATTTCTTGCTTTCTTGATATGTTACATTCTAGCTTTCATACCTTCTCTCATTCTATCTTTAGTTTCTTTATTACTTTCTTTCTTTCTTTCTTTCTTTCTTGATATCTTTCATTCTAGCTTTCATACCTTCTTTCATTCTATCGTTAATTTCTTCTTTACTTACTTTCATTTCTTTCTTTCTTGATATCTTTCATTCTAGATTTCATCCCTGCTCTCTTTTTATCTTTAGTTTCTCTATTGATTTCTTTCTTTCATTCTGGATATCTTACATTCTAGCTTTCATACCTTCTCTCATTTCATCTTTAATATCTTTATTGGTTTCTTTTTTCTTTCTTTCTTGATGTCTTTCATTCTAGATTTCATACCTTCTCTCATTTCATCTTTAATTTCTTTATTGATTTCTTTTTTCTTTCTTTCTTGATATCTTTCTCTCTTGCTTTGATACCTTCTCTCATTCTATCTTTAGTTTCTTTTTTACTTACTTACATTTCTTTCTTTCTTGATATCTATCATTCTAGATTTCATAACTTCTCTCAATTCATCTTTAATTTCTTTATTGATTTCTTTTTTTCTTTCTTTCTTGATATCTTTCATTCCTGCTTTCATTCCTTCTCTCATTCTATCTTTAGTTTCCTTTTTACTTTCTTTCATTTCATGCTTTCTTGATATGTTACATTCTAGCTTTCATACCTTCTCTCATTCTATCTTTAGTTTGTTCTTTACTTACTTTCATTTCTTTCTTTCTTGATATCTTTTATTCTAGCTTTCATACATTCTCTCTTTCTATCTTTAGTTTCTTCTTTACTTTCATTTTTTTCTTTCTTGATATCTTTCATTCTAGATTTCATACCTTCTCTCATTTCATCTTTAATTTCTTTATTGATTTCTTTTTTCTTTCTTTCTTGATATCTTTCACTCTAGCTTTGATGCCTTCTCACATTCTATCTTCAGTTTCTTTTTTACTTACTTACATTTCTTTCTTTCTTGATATCTATCATTCTAGATTTCATAACTTCTCTCAATTCATCTTTAATTTCTTTATGGATTTCTTTTTTTCTTTCTTTCTGGATATCTTTGATTCTTGCTTTCATACCTTCTCTCATTCTATCTTTAGTTTCCTTTTTACTATCTTTCATTTCTTGCTTTCTTGATATCTTATATTCTAGCATTCATATCTTCACTCATTCAATCTTTATTTTCTTTATTACTTTATTTCTACTTTCTTCCTTTTTTTCTTGATATCTTTCATTCTAGCTTTCATACCTTCTCTCATTCTATCTTTAGTTTCTTTATTACTTTCTTTCTTTCTTTATTTCTTTCTTGATATCTTTTATTCTAGCTTTCATACTTTCTTTCATTCTAACTTTAGTTTCTTTACTACTTTCTTTCTTTCTTTCTTGATATTTTTCATTCTAGCATTCATATCTTCACTCATTCAATCTTTATTTTCTTTAGTACATTATTTCTTCTTTCTTCCTTTTTTTCTAGATATCTTTCATTCTAGCTTTCATAACTTCTCTCATTCTATCTTTAGTTTCTGTTTTACTACTTTCATTTCTTTCTTTCTTTCTTGATATCTTACATTCTAGCTTTCATACCTTCTCTCATTCTATCTTTAGTTTCTTCTTTACTTAGTTTCATTTCGTTCTTTCTTGATATCTTTCATTCTAGCTCTCATACCTTCTTTCATTCTATCTTTAGTTTCTTTACTACTTTCTTTCTTTCTTTCTTGATATCTTTCATTCTAGCATTCATATCTTCACTCATTCAATCTTTATTTTCTTTATTACATTATTTCTCCTTTCTTCCTTTTTTTCTTGATATCTTTCATTCTAGCTTTCATACCTTCTCTCATTCTATCTTTAGCTTCTTTTTTACTTACTTTCATTTCTTTCTATCTTGATATTTTACATTCTAGCTTTCATACCTTCTCTCATTCTATCCTTAGTTTCTTCTTTACTTACTTTCATTTCTTTCTTTCTTGATATCTTTCATTCTAGCTTTCATACCTTCTCTCATTCTTTCTTTAGTTTCTTCTTTACTTACTTTCATTTCGTTCTTTCTTGATATCTTTCATTCTAGATTTCATACCTGTTCTCATTTTATCTTTAGTTTTTCTATTGATTTCTTTCTTTCTTTCTTGATATCTTACATTCTAGCTTTCATACCTTCTCTCATTTCATCTTTAGTTTCTTTAGTGATTTTTTCTTTCTTTCTTTCTTGATATCTTTCATTCTAGCTTTCATACCTTCTCTCATTTCATCTTTAATTTCTTTATTGATTTCTTTTTTCTTTCTTTCTTGATATCTTTCTCTCTTGCTTTGATACCTTCTCTCATTCTATCTTTAGTTTCTTTTTTACTTACTTACATTTCTTTCTTTCTTGATATCTATCATTCTAGATTTCATAACTTCTCTCAATTCATCTTTAATTTCTTTATTGATTTCTTTTTTTCTTTCTTTCTTGATATCTTTCATTCTTGCTTTCATTCCTTCTCTCATTCTATCTTTAGTTTCCTTTTTACTTTCTTTCATTTCTTGCTTTCTTGATATGTTACATTCTAGCTTTCATACCTTCTCTCATTCTATCTTTAGTTTGTTCTTTACTTACTTTCTTTTCTTTCTTTCTTGATATCTTTTATTCTAGCTTTCATACCTTCTCTCATTCTATCTTTAGTTTCTTCTTTATTTACTTTCATTTCTTTCTTTCTTGATATCTTTCATTCTAGATTTCATACCTTCTCTCATTTCATCTTTAATTTCTTTATTGATTTCTTTTTTCTTTCTTTCTTGATATCTTTCACTCTAGCTTTGATACCTTCTCACATTCTATCTTCAGTTTCTTTTTTACTTACTTACATTTCTTTCTTTCTTGATATCTTTCATTCTAGATTTCATAACTTCTCTCAATTCATCTTTAATTTCTTTATGGATTTCTTTTTTTCTTTTTTCTGGATATCTTTGATTCTTGCTTTCATACCTTCTCTCATTCTATCTTTAGTTTCCTTTTTACTATCTTTCATTTCTTGCTTTCTTGATATCTTACATTCTAGCATTCATATCTTCACTCATTCAATCTTTATTTTCTTTATTACATTATTTCTACTTTCTTCCTTTTTTTCTTGATATCTTTCATTCTAGCTTTCATACCTTCTCTCATTCTATCTTTAGCTTCTTTTTTACTTACTTTCATTTCTTTCTTTCTTGATATCTTACATTCTAGCTTTCATACCTTCTCTCATTCTATCTTTAGTTTCTTCTTTACTTACTTTCATATCTTTCTTTCTTGATATCTTTCATTCTAGCTTTCATACCTTCTCTCATTCTATCTTTAGTTTCTTCTTTACTTACTTTCATTTCGTTCTTTCTTGATATCTTTCATTCTAGATTTCATACCTGCTCTCATTTTATCTTTAGTTTCTCTATTGATTTCTTTCTTTCTTTCTTTCTTGATATCTTTCATTCTAGCTTTCATACCTTCTCTCATTCTATCTTTAGTTTCTTTATTACTTTCTTTCTTTCTTGATAACTTTCATTCGAGCATTCATATCTTCACTCATTCAATCTTTATTTTCTTTATTACATTATTTCTCCTTTCTTCCTTTTTTTCTTGATATCATTCATTCTAGAATTCATACCTTCTCTCATTCTATCTTTAGTTTCTTTATTACTTCATTTCTACTTTCTTCCTTTTTTCTTTCTTGATATCTTTCATTCTATCTCTCATACCTTCTCTCGTTCTATCTTTAGTTTCTTTATTAGTTTCTTTCTTTCTTTCTTTCTTGATATCTTTCATTCTAGCTCTCATATCTTCTCTCTTTCTTTCTTTAGTTTCTTTATTACTTTCTAACTTTCTTTCTATCTTTCTTTCTTGATATCTTTCATTCTAGCTTTCATACCTTCTCTCATTCTGTCTTTATTTTCTTAATAGATTTCTTTCTTTCTTTGTTTCTTGATATCTTTCATTCTAGCTTTCATACCTTCTCTCATTCTAACTTTAGTTTCTTTATTACTTTCTTTCCTTCTTTCTTTATATCTATCATTCTAGATTTCATACCTTCTCTCATTCTATCTTTAGTTTCTTTTTTACTCATTTCTACTTTCTTCCTTTTTTCTTTCTTGATATCTTTCATTCTAGGTTTCATACCATCTCTCATTCTATCTTTAGTTTCTTTTTTACTTAGTTTTATTTCTTTCTTTCTTGATATCTTTCTTTCTAGCTTTCATAACTTCTTTCATTCTATCTTTAGTTTCTTTATTAATTACTTTCGTTCTTTCTTTCTTTCTTTCTTGATATCTCATTCTAGCTCTCATACCTTCTCTCATTCTATCTTTAATTTCTTTATTACTTTCTTTCTTTCTTTCTTTCTTGATATCTTTCATTCTAGCATTCATATCTTCACTCATTCAATCTTTATTTTCTTTATTACATTATTTCTACTTTCTTACTATTTTTCTTGATATCTTTCATTCTAGCTTTCATACCTTCTCTCATTCTATCTTTAGTTTCTTCTTTACTTACTTTCATTTCTTTCTTTCTTGATATCTTTCATTCTAGATTTCATACCTTCTCTCATTTCATCTTTAATTTCTTTATTGATTTCTTTTTTCTTTCTTTCTTGATATCTTTCACTCTTGCTTTGATACCTTCTCACATTCTATCTTCAGTTTCTTTTTTACTTACTTACATTTCTTTCTTTCTTGATATCTTTCATTCTAGCTCTCATAACTTCTTTCATTCTATCTTTAGTTTCTTTACTACTTTCTTTCTTTCTTTCTTGATATCTTTCATTCTAGCATTCATATCTTCACTCATTCAATCTTTATTTTCTTTATTACATTATTTCTCCTTTCTTCCTTTTTTTCTTGATATCTTTCATTCTAGCTTTCATACGTTCTCTCATTCTATCTTTAGCTTCGTTTTTACTTACTTTCTTTCTTGATATCTTACATTCTAGCTTTCATACCTTCTCTCATTCTATCTTTAGTTTCTTCTTTACTTACTTTCATTTCTTTCTTTCTTGATATCTTTCATTCTAGCTTTCATACCTTCTCTCATTCTATCTTTAGTTTCTTCTTTACTTATTTTCATTTCGTTCTTTCTTGATATCTTTCATTCTAGCTTTCATACCTTCTCTCATTTCGTCTTTAATTTCTTTATTGATTTCTTTTTTCTTTCTTTCTTGTTATCTTTCACTCTTGCTTTGATACCTTCTCTCATTCTATCTTTAGCTTCGGTTTTTCTTACTTTCTTTCTTGATATCTTACATTCTAGCTTTCATACCTTCTCTCATTCTATCTTTAGTTTCTTCTTTACTTATTTTCATTTCGTTCTTTCTTGATATCTTTCATTCTAGCTTTCATACCTTCTCTCATTTCATCTTTAGTTTCTTTAGTGATTTTTTCTTTCTTTCTTTCTTGATATCTTTCATTCTAGCATTCATATCTTCACTCATTCAATCTTTATTTTCTTTATTACATTATTTCTCCTTTCTTCCTTTTTTTCTTGATATCTTTCATTCTAGCTTTCATACCTTCTCTCATTCCATCTTTAGCTTCGTTTTTACTTACTTTCAATTCTTTCTTTCTTGATATCTTACATTCTAGCTTTCATACCTTCTCTCATTCTATCTTTAGTTTCTTCTTTACTTACTTTCATTTCTTTCTTTCTTGATATCTTTCATTCTAGCTTTCATACCTTCTCTCATTCTCTCTTTAGTTTCTTCTTTCCTTACTTTCATTTCATTCTTTCTTGATATCTTTCATTCTAGCTTTCATACCTTCTCTCATTTCATCTTTAGTTTCTTTAGTGATTTTTTCTTTCTTTCTTTCTTGATATCTTTCATTCTAGCTTTCATACCTTCTCTCATTTCGTCTTTAATTTCTTTATTGATTTCTTTTTTCTTTCTTTCTTGATATCTTTCACTCTTGCTTTGATTCCTTCTCTCATTCTATCTTTAGTTTCTTTTTTACTTACTTACATTTCTTTCTTTCTTGATATCTATCATTCTAGATTTCATAACTTTTCTCAATTCATCTTTAATTTCTTTATGGATTTCTTTTTTTCTTTCTTTCTGGATATCTTTGATTCTTGCTTTCATACCTTCTCTCATTCTATCTTTAGTTTCCTTTTTACTATCTTTCATTTCTTGTTTTCTTGATATCTTACATTCTAGCTTTCATACCTTCTCTCATTCTATCTTTAATTTCTTTATTACTTTCTTTCTTTCATTCTTTCTTGATATCTTTCATTCTAGCATTCATATCTTCACTCATTCAATCTTTATTTTCTTTATTACATTATTTCTACTTTCTTCCTTTTTTTCTTGATATCTTTCATTCTAGCTTTCATACCTTCTCTCATTCTATCTTTAGTTTCTTCTTTACTTACTTTCATTTCTTTCTTTCTTGATTTCTTTTATTCTAGCTTTCATACCTTCTCTCATTCTATCTTTAGTTTCTCTATTACTTTCTTTCTTTCTTTCTTGATATCTTTCATTCTAGCTTTCATACCTTCTCTCATTTCACCTTTAATTTCTTTATTGATTTCTTTTATTCTTTCTTTCTTTTTTCTTTCTTGATATCTGTCATTCTTGTTTTGATACCTTCTCTGATTCTATCTTTAGTTTCTTTTTTACTTACTTTCATTTCTTTCTTTCTTGATATCTTTCATTCTAGCTTTAATACCTTCTCTCATTCTATCTTTAGTTTCTTTATTACTAAATTTCTTCCTTTTTTAATCTTTCATTCTGGCTTTCATACCTTCTCTCATTCTATATTTAGTTTCTTTCTTTCTTTCTTTCTTTCTTGATATCTTTCATTCTAGCTTTCATAAATTCTCTCATTCTATCTTTCGTTTTTTTTAATTACTTCCATTTCTTTCTTTCTTGGTTTCTTTCATTGTAGCTTTAATACCTTCTCTCATTCTATATTTAGTTTCTTTATTAGTTACTTTCTTTCTTTCTTGATATCTTTCTTTCTAGCTTTCATATGTTCTCTCATTTTATCTTTAATTTCTTTATTGATTTCTTTTTTTCTTTATTTCTTGATATCTTTCATTCTTGCTTTGATACCTTCTCTCATTCTATCTTTAGTATCTTTTTTCATTACTTTCATTTCTTTCTTTCTTGATATCTTACATTCTAGCTTTCATACCTTCTCTCACTCTATCTTCAGTTTCTTTTTTACTTACTTTCATTTCTTTTTTTCTTGATATCTTTCATTCTAGCTTTCATACCTTCTCTCATTTCATCTTTAGTTTCTTTAGTGATTTTTTCTTTCTTTCTTTCTTGATATCTTTCATTCTAGCTTTCATACCTTCTCTCATTTCGTCTTTAATTTCTTTATTGATTTCTTTCTTCTTTCTTTCTTGATATCTTTCACTCTTGCTTTGATACCTTCTCTCATTCTATCTTTAGTTTCCTTTTTACTATCTTTCATTTCTTGCTTTCTTGATATCTTACATTCTAGCTTTCATACCTTCTCTCATTCTATCTTTAATTTCTTTATTACATTATTTCTACTTTCTTCCTTTTTTTCTTGATATCTTTCATTCTAGCTTTCATATCTTCACTCATTCAATCTTTATTTTCTTTATTATATTATTTCTACTTTCTTCCTTTCTTTCTTGATATCATTCATTCTAGCTTTCATACCTTCTCTCATTTCACCTTTAATTTCTTTATTGATTTCTTTTATTCTTTCTTTATTTTTTTTTCTTGATATCTGTCATTATTGTTTTGATACCTTCTCTGATTCAATCTTTAGTTTCTTTTTTACTTACTTTCATTTCTTTCTTTCTTGATATCTTTCATTCTAGCTTTAATACCTTCTCTCATTCTATCTTTAGTTTCTTTATTACTAACTTTCTTCCTTTTTGAATCTTTCATTCTGGCTTTCATACCTTCTCTCATTCTATATTTAGTTTCTATCTTTCTTTCTTTCTTTCTTGATATCTTTCATTCTAGCTTTCATACCTTCTTTCATTCTATCTTGAGTTTCTTTACTACTTTCTTTCTTTCTTTCTTGATATCTTTCATTCTAGCATTCATATCTTCACTCATTCAATCTTTATTTTCTTTACTACTTTCTTTCTTTCTTTCTTGATATCTTTCATTCTAGCATTCATATCTTCACTCATTCAATCTTTATTTTCTTTATTACATTATTTCTCCTTTCTTCCTTTTTTTCTTGATATCTTTCATTCTAGCTTTCATACCTTCTCTCATTCTATCTTTAGCTTCATTTTTACTTACTTTCTTTCTTGATATCTTACATTCTAGCTGTCATACCTTCTCTCATTCTATCTTTAGTTTCTTCTTTACTTACTTTCATTTCTTTCTTTCTTGATATCTTTCATTCTAGCTTTCATACCTTCTCTCATTCTATCTTTAGTTTCTTTTTTATTTACTTTCATTTCTTTTTTTCTTGATATCTTTCATTCTAGCTTTCATACCTTCTCTCATTTCATCTTTAGTTTCTTTAGTGATTTTTTCTTTCTTTCTTTCTTTATATCTTTCATTCTAGCTTTCATACCTTCTCTCATTTCGTCTTTAATTTCTTTAATGATTTCTTTTTTCTTTCTTTCTCGATATCTTTCACTCTTGCTTTGATACCTTCTTTCATTCTGTCTTTAGTTTCTTTTTTACTTACTTACATTTCTTTCTTTCTTGATATCTATCATTCTAGATTTCATAACTTCTCTCACTTCATCTTTAATTTCTTTATTTATTTCATTTTTTCTTTCTTTCTTGATATCCTTGATTCTTGCTTTCATACCTTCTCTCATTCTATCTTTAGTTTCCTTTTTACTATCTTTCATTTCTTGCTTTCTTGATATCTTACATTCTAGCTTTCATACCTTCTCTCATTCTATCTTTAATTTCTTTATTACTTTCTTTCTTTCTTTCTTTCTTTCTTTCTTGATATCTTTCATTCTAGCATTCATATCTTCACTCATTCAATCTTTATTTTCTTTATTACATTATTTCTACTTTCTTCCTTTTTTTCTTGATATCTTTCATTCTAGCTTTCATACCTTCTCTCATTCTATCTTTAGTTTCTTTATTACTTTCTTTCTTTCTTTCTTGATATCATTCATTCTAGCTTTCATACCTTCTCTCATTTCACCTTTAATTTCTTTATTGATTTCTTTTATTCTTTCTTTATTTTTCTTTCTTGATATCTGTCATTATTGTTTTGATACCTTCTCTGATTCTATCTTTAGTTTCTTTTTTACTTACTTTCATTTCTTTATTTCTTGATATCTTTCATTCTAGCTTTAATACCTTCTCTCATTCTATCTTTAGTTTCTTTATTACTAACTTTCTTCCTTTTTTAATATTTCATTCTGGCTTTCATACCTTCTCTCATTCTATATTTAGTTTCTTTCTTTCTTTCTTTCTTTCTTGATATCTTTCATTCTAGCTTTCATACCTTCTTTCATTCTATCTTTAGTTTCTTTACTACTTTCTTTCTTTCTTTCTTGATATCTTTCATTCTAGCATTCATATCTTCACTCATTCTATCTTTAGCTTTGTTTTTACTTACTTTCATTTCTTTCTTTCTTGATATCTTACATTCTAGCTTTCATACCTTCTCTCATTCTATCTTTAGTTTCTTCTTTACTTATTCTCATTTCGTTCTTTCTTGATATCTTTCATTCTAGCTTTCATACCTTCTCTCATTTCATCTTTAGTTTCTTTAGTGATTTTTTCTTTCTTTCTTTTTTGATATCTTTCATTCTAGCTTTCATACCTTCTCTCATTTCGTCTTTAATTTCTTTATTGATTTCTTTTTTCTTTCTTTCTCGATATCTTTCACTCTTGCTTTGATACCTTCTCTCATTCTATCTTTAGTTTCTTTTTTACTTACTTACATTTCTTTCTTTCTTGATATCTATCATTCTAGATTTCATAACTTCTCTCAATTCATCTTTAATTTCTTTATGGATTTCTTTTTTTCTTTCTTTCTTGATATCTTTGATTCTTGCTTTCATACCTTCTCTCATTCTATCTTTAGTTTCCTTTTTACTATCTTTCATTTCTTGCTTTCTTGATATCTTACATTCTAGCTTTCATACCTTCTCTCATTCTATCTTTAATTTCTTTATTACTTTCTTTCTTTCTTTCTTTCTTGATATCTTTCATTCTAGCATTCATATCTTCACTCATTCAATCTTTATTTTCTTTATTACATTATTTCTACTTTCTTCCTTTTTTTCTTGAAATTTTTTAATTCTAGCTTTCATACCTTCTCTCATTCTATCTTTAGTTTCTTCTTTACTTACTTTCATTTCTTTCTTTCTTGATATCTTTTATTCTAGCTTTCATACCTTCTCTCATTCTATCTTTAGTTTCTTCTTTACTTACTTTCATTTCTTTCTTTCTTGATATCTTTCATTCTAGATTTCATACCTGCTCTCATTTTATCTTTAGTTTCTCTATTGATTTCTATTTTTCTTTCCTGATATCTTTCATTCTAGATTTCATACCTTCTCTCACTTATCTTTAGTTTCTTTATAGATTTCTTTTTTTCTTTCTTTCTTGATATCTTTCATTCTTGCTTTCATACCTTCTCTCATTCTATCTTTAGTTTCTTTTTTACTTACTTTCATTTCTTGCTTTCTTGATATGTTACATTCTAGCTCTCATACCTTCTCTCTTTCTATCTTTAGTTTCTTTATTACTTTCTTTCTTTCTTTCTTTTTTGATATCTTTCATTCTAGTTATCATACCTTCTTTCATTCTATCTTTAATTTCTTTATTAATTACTTTCGTTCTTTCTTTCTTTCTTTCTTGATATCTCATTCTAGCTCTCATACCTTCTCTCATTCTATCTTTAGTTTCTTTATTACTTTCTTTCTCTCTTTCTTTCTTTTTTGATATCTTTCATTCTAGCTTTCATACCTTCTTTCATTCTATCTTTAGTTTCTTTATTAATTACTTTCGTTCTTTCTTTCTTTCTTTCTTTCTTTCTTTCTTTCTTGATATCTTTCATTCTAGCATTCATATCTTCACTCATTCATTCTTTATTTTCTTTATTATATTATTTCTACTTCCTTTTTTTCTTGATATCTTTCATTCTAGCTTTCATACCTTCTCTCATTCTATCTTTAGTTTCTTTATTACTTTCTTTCTTTCTTTCTTGATAACTTTCATTCGAGCATTCATATCTTCACTCATTCAATCTTTATTTTATTTATTACATTATTTCTACTTTCTTCCTTTTTTTCTTGATATCATTCATTCTAGAATTCATACCTTCTCTCATTCTATCTTTAGTTTCTTTATTACTTCATTTCTACTTTCTTCCTTTTTTTTTTCTTGATATCTTTCATTCTAGCTCTCATACCTTCTCTCGTTCTATCTTTAGTTTCTTTATTAGTTTCTTTCTTTCTTTCTTTCTTGATATCTTTCATTCTAGCTCTCATATCTTCTCTCTTTCTTTCTTTAGTTTCTTTATTACTTTCTAACTTTCTTTCTATCTTTCTCTCTTGATATCTTTCATTCTAGCTTTCATACCTTCTCTCATTCTGTCTTTATTTTCTCAATAGATTTCTTTCTTTCTTTGTTTCTTGATATCTTTCATTCTAGCTTTCATACCTTCTCTCATTCTAACTTTAGTTTCTTTATTACTTTCTTTCCTTCTTTCTTTATATCTATCATTCTAGATTTCATACCTTCTCTCATTCTATCTTTAGTTTCTTTTTTACTCATTTCTACTTTCTTCCTTTTTTTCTTGATATCTTTCATTCTAGCTTTCATACCTTCTCTCATTCTATCTTTAGTTTCTTCTTTACTTACTTTCATTTCTTTCTTTCTTGATATCTTTTATTCTAGCTTTCATACCTTCTCTCATTCTATCTTTAGTTTCTTCTTTACTTACTTTCATTTCTTTCTTTCTTCATATCTTTCATTCTAGATTTCATACCTGCTCTCATTTTATCTTTAGTTTCTCTATTGATTTCTTTTTTTCTTTCTTGGTATCTTTCATTCTAGCTTTCATACCTTCTCTCATTCTATCTTTAGTTTCTTTATCGATTTCATTTTTCTTTCTTTCTTGATGTCTTTCATTCTAGATTTCATACCTTCTCTCATTTATCTTTAGTTTCTTTATTGATTTCTTTCATTCTTTCTTTCTTGATATCTTTCATTCTAGCTTTCATACCTTCTCTCATTTTTTCTTTAGTTTCTTTATTGACTTCTTTTTTTCTTTCTTTCTTGATATCTTTCATTCTTGCTTTCATACCTTCTCTCATTCTATCTTTAGTTTCTTTTTTACTTACTTTCATTTCTTGCTTTCTTGATATGTTACATTCTAGCTCTCATACCTTCTCTCTTTCTATCTTTAGTTTCTTTATTACTTTTTTTCTTTTTTTCTTTTTTGATATCTTTCATTCTAGCTATCATACCTTCTTTCATTCTATCTTTAATTTCTTTATTAATTACTTTCGTTCTTTCTTTCTTTCTTTCTTGATATCTCATTCTAGCTCTCATACCTTCTCTCATTCTATCTTTAGTTTCTTTATTACTTTCTTTCTTTCTTTCTTTCTTTTTTGATATCTTTCATTCTAGCTTTCATACCTTCTTTCATTCTATCTTTAGTTTCTTCATTAATTACTTTCGTTCTTTCTTTCTTTCTTTCTTGATATCTCATTCTAGCTCTCATACCTTCTCTCATTCTATCTTTAATTTCTTTATTACTTTCTTTCTTTCTTTCTTTCTTGATATCTTTCATTCTAGATTTCATACCATCTCTCATTCTATCTTTAGTTTCTTTTTTACTGAGTTTTATTTCTTTCTTTCTTGATATCTTTCTTTCTAGCTTTCATAACTTCTTTCATTCTATCTTTAGTTTCTTTATTAATTACTTTCGTTCTTTCTTTCTTTCTTTCTTGATATCTCATTCTAGCTCTCATACCTTCTCTCATTCTATCTTTAATTTCTTTATTACTTTCTTTCTTTCTTTCTTTCTTGATATCTTTCATTCTAGCATTCATATCTTCACTCATTCAATCTTTATTTTCTTTATTACATTATTTCTACTTTCTTCCTATTTTTCTTGATATCTTTCATTCTAGCTTTCATACCTTCTCTCATTCTATCTTTAGTTTCTTCTTTACTTACTTTCATTTCTTTCTTTCTTGATATCTTTCATTCTAGATTTCATACCTTCTCTCATTTCATCTTTAATTTCTTTATTGATTTCTTTTTTCTTTCTTTCTTGATATCTTTCACTCTTGCTTTGATACCTTCTCACATTCTATCTTCAGTTTCTTTTTTACTTACTTACATTTCTTTCTTTCTTGATATCTTTCATTCTAGCTCTTTTACCTTCTTTCATTCTATCTTTAGTTTTTTTACTACTTTCTTTCTTTCTTTCTTGATATCTTTCATTCTAGCATTCATATCTTCACTCATTCAATCTTTATTTTCTTTATTACATTATTTCTCCTTTCTTCCTTTTTTTCTTGATATCTTTCATTCTAGCTTTCATACCTTCTCTAATTCTATCTTTAGCTTCGTTTTTACTTACTTTCTTTCTTGATATCTTACATTCTAGCTTTCATACCTTCTCTCATTCTATCTTTAGTTTCTTCTTTACTTACTTTCATTTCTTTCTTTCTTGATATCTTTCATTCTAGCTTTCATACCTTCTCTCATTTCATCTTTAGTTTCTTCTTTACTTATTTTCATTTCGTTCTTTCTTGATATCTTTCATTCTAGCTTTCATACCTTCTCTCATTTCATCTTTAGTTTCTTTAGTGATTTTTTCTTTCTTTCTTTCTTGATATCTTTAATTCTAGCTTTCATACCTTCTCTCATTTCGTCTTTAATTTCTTTATTGATTTCTTTTTTCTTTCTTTCTTGATATCTTTCACTCTTGCTTTGATACCTTCTCTCATTCTATCTTTAGTTTCTTTTTTACTTACTTGCATTTCTTTCTTTCTTGATATCTATCATTCTAGATTTCATAACTTCTCTCAATTCATCTTTAATTTCTTTATGGATTTATTTTTTTCTTTCTTTCTTGATATCTTTGATTCTTGCTTTCATACCTTCTCTCATTCTATCTTTAGTTTCCTTTTTACTATCTTTCATTTCTTGCTTTCTTGATATCTTACATTCTAGCTTTCATACCTTCTCTCATTCTATCTTTAATTTCTTTATTACTTTCTTTCTTTCTTTCTTTCTTGATATCTTTCATTCTAGCATTCATATCTTCACTCATTCAATCTTTATTTTCTTTATTACATTATTTCTACTTTCTTCCTTTTTTTCTTGATATCTTTCATTCTAGCTCTCATACCTTCTCTCATTCTATCTTTAGTTTCTTTATTACTTTCTTTCTTTCTTTCTTTCTTGATATCTTTCATTCTAGATTTCATACCATCTCTCATTCTATCTTTAGTTTCTTTTTTACTGAGTTTTATTTCTTTCTTTCTTGATATCTTTCTTTCTAGCTTTCATAACTTCTTTCATTCTATCTTTAGTTTCTTTATTAATTACTTTCGTTCTTTCTTTCTTTCTTTCTTGATATCTCATTCTAGCTCTCATACCTTCTCTCATTCTATCTTTAATTTCTTTATTACTTTCTTTCTTTCTTGATATCTTTCATTCTAGCATTCATATCTTCACTCATTCAATCTTTATTTTCTTTATTACATTATTTCTACTTTCTTCCTATTTTTCTTGATATCTTTCATTCTAGCTTTCATACCTTCTCTCATTCTATCTTTAGTTTCTTCTTTACTTACTTTCATTTCTTTCTTTCTTGATATCTTTCATTCTAGATTTCATACCTTCTCTCATTTCATCTTTAATTTCTTTATTGATTTCTTTTTTCTTTCTTTCTTGATATCTTTCACTCTTGCTTTGATACCTTCTCACATTCTATCTTCAGTTTCTTTTTTACTTACTTACATTTCTTTCTTTCTTGATATCTTTCATTCTAGCTCTCATACCTTCTTTCATTCTATCTTTAGTTTTTTTACTACTTTCTTTCTTTCTTTCTTGATATCTTTCATTCTAGCATTCATATCTTCACTCATTTAATCTTTATTTTCTTTATTACATTATTTCTCCTTTCTTCCTTTTTTTCTTGATATCTTTCATTCTAGCTTTCATACCTTCTCTAATTCTATCTTTAGCTTCGTTTTTACTTACTTTCTTTCTTGATATCTTACATTCTAGCTTTCATACCTTCTCTCATTCTATCTTTAATTTCTTCTTTACTTACTTTCATTTCTTTCTTTCTTGATATCTTTCATTCTAGCTTTCATACCTTCTCTCATTTCATCTTTAGTTTCTTCTTTACTTATTTTCATTTCGTTCTTTCTTGATATCTTTCATTCTAGCTTTCATACCTTCTCTCATTTCATCTTTAGTTTCTTTAGTGATTTTTTCTTTCTT
The DNA here is from genome assembly GCA_037013535.1 of Intellagama lesueurii. Classification (NCBI taxonomy): domain Eukaryota; kingdom Metazoa; phylum Chordata; class Lepidosauria; order Squamata; family Agamidae; genus Intellagama; species Intellagama lesueurii. Next base: position 76,091 of record JBAJHW010000028.1, read on the forward strand.
TCTTTCTTGATATCTTTAATTCTAGCTTTCATACCTTCTCTCATTTCGTCTTTAATTTCTTTATTGATTTCTTTTTTCTTTCTTTCTTGATATCTTTCACTCTTGCTTTGATACCTTCTCTCATTCTATCTTTAGTTTCTTTTTTACTTACTTGCATTTCTTTCTTTCTTGATATCTATCATTCTAGATTTCTTAACTTCTCTCAATTCATCTTTAATTTCTTTATGGATTTATTTTTTTCTTTCTTTCTTGATATCTTTGATTCTTGCTTTCATACCTTCTCTCATTCTATCTTTAGTTTCCTTTTTACTATTTTTCATTTCTTGCTTTCTTGATATCTTACATTCTAGCTTTCATAACTTCTCTCATTCTATCTTTAATTTCTTTATTACTTTCTTTCTTTCTTTCTTTCTTGATATCTTTCATTCTAGCATTCATATCTTCACTCATTCAATCTTTATTTTCTTTATTACATTATTTCTACTTTCTTCCTTTTTTTCTTGATATCTTTCATTCTAGCTTTCATACCTTCTCTCATTCTATCTTTAGTTTCTTCTTTACTTACTTTCATTTCTTTCTTTCTTGATATCTTTTATTCTAGCTTTCATACCTTCTCTCATTCTATCTTTAGTTTCTTCTTTACTTACTTTCATTTCTTTCTTTCTTCATATCTTTCATTCTAGATTTCATACCTGCTCTCATTTTATCTTTAGTTTCTCTATTGATTTCTTTTTTTCTTTCTTGACGTCTTTCATTCTAGATTTCATACCTTCTCTCATTTATCTTTAGTTTCTTTATTGATTTCTTTCATTCTTTCTTTCTTGATATCTTTCATTCTAGCTTTCATACCTTCTCTCATTTTTTCTTTAGTTTCTTTATTGATTTCCTTTTTTCTTTCTTTCTTGATATCTTTCATTCTTGCTTTCATACCTTCTCTCATTCTATCTTTAGTTTCTTTTTTACTTACTTTCATTTCTTGCTTTCTTGATATGTTACATTCTAGCTCTCATACCTTCTCTCTTTCTATCTTTAGTTTCTTTCTTTCTTTCTTTCTTTCTTTCTTTTTTGATATCTTTCATTCTAGCTATCATACCTTCTTTCATTCTTTCTTTAATTTCTTTATTAATTACTCTCGTTCTTTCTTTCTTTCTTTCTTGATATCTCATTCTAGCTCTCATACCTTCTCTCATTCTATCTTTAGTTTCTTTATTACTTTCCTTCTTTCTTTATTTCTTTCTTGATATCTTTTATTCTAGCTTTCATACTTTCATTCTATCTTTAGTTTCTTTACTACTTTCTTTCTTTCTTTCTTGATATCTTTCATTCTAGCATTCATATCTTCACTCATTCAATCTTTATTTTCTTTATTACATTATTTCAACTTTCTTCCTTTTTTTCTTGATATCTTTCATTCTAGCTTTCATACCTTTTCTCATTCTATCTTTAGTTTCTTCTTTACATACTTTCATTTCTTTCTTTCTTGATATCTTTTATTCTAGCTTTCATACCTTCTCTCATTCCATCTTTAGTTTCTTCTTTACTTACTTTCATTTCTTTCTTTCTTCATATCTTTCATTCTAGATTTCATACCTGCTCTCATTTTATCTTTAGTTTCTCTATTGATTTCTTTTTTTCTTTCTTGATATCTTTCATTCTAGCTTTCATACCTTCTCTCATTCTATCTTTAGTTTCTTTATCGATTTCATTTTTCTTTCTTTCTTGATGTCTTTCATTCTAGATTTCATACCTTCTTTCATTCTATCTTTAGTTTCTTTACTACTTTCTTTCTTTCTTTCTTGATATCTTCCATTCTAGCATTCATATCTTTACTCATTCAATCTTTATTTTCTTTATTACATTATTTCTCCTTTCTTCCTTTTTTTCTTGATATCTTTCATTCTAGCTTTCATACCTTCTCTCATTCCATCTTTAGCTTCGTTTTTACTTACTTTCATTTCTTTCTTTCTTGATATCTTACATTCTAGCTTTGATACCTTCTCTCATTCTATAGTTTCTTTTTTACTTACTTACATTTCTTTCTTTCTTGATATCTATCATTCTAGATTTCATAACTTCTCTCAATTCATCTTTAATTTCTTTATGGATTTCTTTTTGTCTTTCTTTCTGGATATCTTTGATTCTTGCTTTCATACCTTCTCTCATTCTATCTTTAGTTTCCTTTTTACTATCTTTCATTTCTTGCTTTCTTGATATCTTACATTCTAGCTTTCATACCTTCTCTCATTCTATCTTTAATTTCTTTATTACTTTCTTTCTTTCATTCTTTCTTGATATATTTCATTCTAGCATTCATATCTTCACTCATTCAATCTTTATTTTCTTTATTACATTATTTCTACTTTCTTCCTTTTTTTCTTGATATCTTTCATTCTAGCTTTCATACCTTCTCTCATTCTATCTTTACTTTCTTCTTTACTTACTTTCATTTCTTTCTTTCTTGATTTCTTTTATTCTAGCTTTCATACCTTCTCTCATTCTATCTTTAGTTTCTCTATTACTTTCTTTCTTTCTTTCTTGATATCTTTCATTCTAGCTTTCATACCTTCTCTCATTTCACCTTTAATTTCTTTATTGATATCTTTTATTCTTTCTTTCTTTTTTCTTTCTTGATATCTGTCATTCTTGTTTTGATACCTTCTCTGATTCTATCTTTAGTTTCTTTTTTACTTACTTTCATTTCTTTCTTTCTTGATATCTTTCATTCTAGCTTTAATACCTTCTCTCATTCTATCTTTAGTTTCTTTATTACTAACTTTCTTCCTTTTTTAATCTTTCATTCTGGCTTTCATACCTTCTCTCATTCTATATTTAGTTTCTTTCTTTCTTTCTTTCTTTCTTGATATCTTTCATTCTAGCTTTCATACCTTCTTTCATTCTATCTTGAGTTTCTTAATTACATTCGATCTTTCTTTCTTTCTTTCTTGATATCTTTCATTCTAGCTTTCATACCTTCTCTCATTCTATCTTTAGTTTTTTTTAATTACTACCATTTCTTTCTTTCTTGGTTTCTTTCATTGTAGCTTTAGTACCTTCTCTCATTCTATATTTAGTTTCTTTATTAGTTACTTTCTTTCTTTCTTGATATCTTTCATTCTAGCTTTCATATGTTCTCTCATTTCATCTTTAATTTCTTTATTGATTTCTTTTTTTCTTTATTTCTTGATATCTTTCATTCTTGCTTTGATACCTTCTCTCATTCTATCTTTAGTATCTTTTTTAATTACTTTCATTTCTTTCTTTCTTGATATCTTACATTCTAGCTTTCATACCTTCTCTCATTCTATCTTTAGTTTCTTTTTTACTTACTTTCATTTCTTTTTTCTTGATATCTTTCATTCTAGCTTTCATACATTCTCTCATTCTATCTTTAGTTTCTTTATTACTTTATTTATTTATTTATTTCTTGATATAATTCATTCTAAAATTCATACCTTTTCTCGTTCTATCTTTAGTTTCTTTCTTTCTTTCTTTCTTTCTTTCTTGATATCTTTCATTCTAACTCTCATACCTTCTCTCATTTCATCTTTACTTTCTTTATCGATTTCTTTTTTTCTTTCTTTCTTGATGTCTTTCATTTTTGCTTTCATACCTTCTCTCATTCTATCTTTAGTTTCTTTATTACTTTCTTTCTTCGTTTCTTGATATCTTTCATTCTAGCTTTCATACCTTCTCTCATTCTGTCTTTATTTTCTTTATAGATTTCTTTCTTTCTTTCTTTCTTGATATCTTTCATTCTGGCTTTCATACCTTCTCTCATTCTAACTTTAGTTTCTTTATTACTTTCTTTCTTTCTTTATATCTTTCATTCTAGCTTTCATACCTTCTCTCATTCTGTCTTTATTTTCTTTATAGATTTCTTTCTTCCTTTCTTTCTTGATATCTTTCATTCTAGCTTTCATACCTTCTTTCATTCTATCTTGAGTTTCTTTATTAATTACTTTCGTTCTTTCCTCCTTTTTTCTATCTTTCATTCTGGCTTTCATACCTTCTCTCATTCTATATTTAGTTTCTTTTTTACTATCTTTCTTTATTTTTTTTCTTTCTTGATATCTTTCATTCTAGCTTTCATACCTTCTCCCATTCTATCTTTAGTTTCTTTATTACTTTCTTTCTTTCTTTCTTGATATCTTTCATTCTAGCTTTCATACATTCTCTCATTCTATCTTTAGTTTCTTTATTACTTTATTTATTTATTTATTTCTTGATATCATTCATTCTAAAATTCATACCTTCTCTCGTTCTATCTTTAGTTTCTTTCTTTCTTTCTTTCTGTCTTTCTTTCTTTCTTTCTTTCTTTCTTTCTTGATATCTTTCATTCTAGCTTTCATACCTTCTCTCATTCTGTCTTTATTTTCTTTATAGATTTCTTTCTTTCTTTCTTTCTTGATATCTTTCATTCTGGCTTTCATACCTTCTCTCATTCTAACTTTAGTTTCTTTATTACTTCATTTCTACTTTCTTCCTTTTTTCTTTCTTGATATCTTTCATTCAAGATTTCATACAATCTGTCATTCTATCTTTAGTTTCTTTTTTAATTACTTTTATTTATTTCTTTCTTTATATCTTTCATTCTAGCTTTAATAACTAGTCTCATTTTATCTTTAGTTTCTTTATTACTTCATTTCTACTTACTTCTTTTTTCTTTCTTGATATCTTTCATTCTAGCTTTCATACCTTCTCTCATTCTATCTTTAGTTTCTTTATTACTTTCTTTCTTTCATTCTTTCTTTCTTGATATCTTTCATTCTAGCTTTCATACCTTCTCTCATTCTATCTTTAGTTTCTTTATTACTGACTTTCTTTCTTTCTTTCTTCATATCTTTCATTCTAGATTTTACCTTCTCTCATTTTCTCTTTAGTTTCTTTATTGATTTTTTTCTTCCTTTCTTTCTTGATATCTTTCATTCTAGCTTTCATACCTTCTTTCATTCTATCTTGAGTTTCTTTATTAATTACTTTCGTTCTTTCCTCCTTTTTTCTATCTTTCATTCTGGCTTTCATACCATCTCTTATACTATATTTAGTTTCTTTTTTACTATCTTTCTTTATTTTTTTTCTTTCTCGATATCTTTCATTCTAGCTTTCATACCTTCTCTCATTCTATCTTTAGTTTCTTTATTACTTTCTTTCTTTCATTCTTTCTTTCTTGATATCTTTCATTCTAGCTTTCATACCTTCTCTCATTTTATCTTTAGTTTCTTTATTGATTTCTTTTTTTCTTTCTTTCTTGATATCTTTCATTCTAGCATTCATATCTTCACTCATTCAATCTTTATTTTCTTTATTACATTATTTCTACTTTCTTCCTTTTTTTCTTGATATCTTTCATTCTAGCTTTCATACCTTCTCTCATTCTATCTTTAGTTTCTTCTTTACTTACTTTCATTTCTTTCTTTCTTGATATCTTTTATTCTAGCTTTCATACCTTCTCTCATTCTATCTTTAGTTTCTTCTTTACTTACTTTCATTTCTTTCTTTCTTCATATCTTTCATTCTAGATTTCATACCTGCTCTCATTTTATCTTTAGTTTCTCAATTGATTTCTTTTTTTCTTTCTTGATGTCTTTCATTCTAGATTTCATACCTTCTCTCATTTATCTTTAGTTTCTTTATTGATTTCTTTCATTCTTTCTTTCTTGATATCTTTCATTCTAGCTTTCATACCTTCTCTCATTTTTTCTTTAGTTTCTTTATTGATTTCTTTTTTTCTTTCTTTCTTGATATCTTTCATTCTTGCTTTCATACCTTCTCTCATTCTATCTTTAGTTTCTTTTTTACTTACTTTCATTTCTTGCTTTCTTGATATGTTACATTCTAGCTCTCATACCTTCTCTCTTTCTATCTTTAGTTTCTTTCTTTCTTTCTTTCTTTCTTTCTTTTTTGATATCTTTCATTCTAGCTATCATACCTTCTTTCATTCTATCTTTAATTTCTTTATTAATTACTCTCGTTCTTTCTTTCTTTCTTTCTTGATATCTCATTCTAGCTCTCATACCTTCTCTCATTCTATCTTTAGTTTCTTTATTACTTTCCTTCTTTCTTTCTTTCTTTTTTGATATCTTTCATTCTAGCTTTCATACCTTCTTTCATTCTATCTTTAGTTTCTTTATTAATTACTTTCGTTCTTTCTTTCTTTCTTTCTTGATATCTCATTCTAGCTCTCATACCTTCTCTCATTCTATCTTTAATTTCTTTATTACTTTCTTTCTTTCTTTCTTTCTTGATATCTTTCATTCTAGCATTCATATCTTCACTCATTCAATCTTTATTTTCTTTATTACATTATTTCTCCTTTCTTCCTTTTTTTCTTGATATCTTTCATTCTAGCTTTCATACCTTCTCTCATTCTATCTTTAGCTTCGTTTTTACTTACTTTCTTTCTTGATATCTTACATTCTAGCTTTCATACCTTCTCTCATTCTATCTTTAGTTTCTTCTTTACTTACTTTCATTTCTTTCTTTCTTGATATCTTTCATTCTAGCTTTCATACCTTCTCTCATTATATCTTTAGTTTCTTCTTTACTTATTTCCATTTCGTTCTTTCTTGATATCTTTCATTCTAGCTTTCATACCTTCTCTCATTTCATTTTTAGTTTCTTTAGTGATTTTTTCTTTCTTTCTTTCTTGATATCTTTAATTCTAGCTTTCATACCTTCTCTCATTTCGTCTTTAATATCTTTATTGATTTCTTTTTTCTTTCTTTCTTGATATCTTTCACTCTTGCTTTGATACCTTCTCTCATTCTATCTTTAGTTTCTTTTTTACTTACTTACATTTCTTTCTTTCTTGATATCTATCATTCTAGATTTCATAACTTCTCTCAATTCATCTTTAATTTCTTTATGGATTTCTTTTTTTCTTTCTTTCTTGATATCTTTGATTCTTGCTTTCATACCTTCTCTCATTCTATCTTTAGTTTCCTTTTTACTATCTTTCATTTCTTGCTTTCTTTATATCTTACATTCTAGCTTTCATACCTTCTCTCATTCTATCTTTAATTTCTTTATTACTTTCTTTCTTTCTTTCTTTCTTGATATCTTTCATTCTAGCATTCATATCTTCACTCATTCAATCTTTATTTTCTTTATTACATTATTTCAACTTTCTTCCTTTTTTTCTTGATATCTTTCATTCTAGCTTTCATACCTTCTCTCATTCTATCTTTAGTTTCTTCTTTACATACTTTCATTTCTTTCTTTCTTGATATCTTTTATTCTAGCTTTCATACCTTCTCTCATTCCATCTTTAGTTTCTTCTTTACTTACTTTCATTTCTTTCTTTCTTCATCTCTTTCATTCTAGATTTCATACCTGCTCTCATTTTATCTTTAGTTTCTCTATTGATTTCTTTTTTTCTTTCTTGATATCTTTCATTCTAGCTTTCATACCTTCTCTCATTCTATCTTTAGTTTCTTTATCGATTTCATTTTTCTTTCTTTCTTGATGTCTTTCATTCTAGATTTCATACCTTCTTTCATTCTATCTTTAGTTTCTTTACTACTTTCTTTCTTTCTTTCTTGATATCTTCCATTCTAGCATTCATATCTTTACTCATTCAATCTTTATTTTCTTTATTACATTATTTCTCCTTTCTTCCTTTTTTTCTTGATATCTTTCATTCTAGCTTTCATACCTTCTCTCATTCCATCTTTAGCTTCGTTTTTACTTACTTTCATTTCTTTCTTTCTTGATATCTTACATTCTAGCTTTGATACCTTCTCTCATTCTATAGTTTCTTTTTTACTTACTTACATTTCTTTCTTTCTTGATATCTATCATTCTAGATTTCATAACTTCTCTCAATTCATCTTTAATTTCTTTATGGATTTCTTTTTGTCTTTCTTTCTGGATATCTTTGATTCTTGCTTTCATACCTTCTCTCATTCTATCTTTAGTTTCCTTTTTACTATCTTTCATTTCTTGCTTTCTTGATATCTTACATTCTAGCTTTCATACCTTCTCTCATTCTATCTTTAATTTCTTTATTACTTTCTTTCTTTCATTCTTTCTTGATATATTTCATTCTAGCATTCATATCTTCACTCATTCAATCTTTATTTTCTTTATTACATTATTTCTACTTTCTTCCTTTTTTTCTTGATATCTTTCATTCTAGCTTTCATACCTTCTCTCATTCTATCTTTACTTTCTTCTTTACTTACTTTCATTTCTTTCTTTCTTGATTTCTTTTATTCTAGCTTTCATACCTTCTCTCATTCTATCTTTAGTTTCTCTATTACTTTCTTTCTTTCTTTCTTGATATCTTTCATTCTAGCTTTCATACCTTCTCTCATTTCACCTTTAATTTCTTTATTACTAACTTTCTTCCTTTTTTAATCTTTCATTCTGGCTTTCATACCTTCTCTCATTCTATATTTAGTTTCTTTCTTTCTTTCTTTCTTTCTTGATATCTTTCATTCTAGCTTTCATACCTTCTTTCATTCTATCTTGAGTTTCTTAATTACATTCGATCTTTCTTTCTTTCTTTCTTGATATCTTTCATTCTAGCTTTCATACCTTCTCTCATTCTATCTTTAGTTTTTTTTAATTACTACCATTTCTTTCTTTCTTGGTTTCTTTCATTGTAGCTTTAGTACCTTCTCTCATTCTATATTTAGTTTCTTTATTAGTTACTTTCTTTCTTTCTTGATATCTTTCATTCTAGCTTTCATATGTTCTCTCATTTCATCTTTAATTTCTTTATTGATTTCTTTTTTTCTTTATTTCTTGATATCTTTCATTCTTGCTTTGATACCTTCTCTCATTCTATCTTTAGTATCTTTTTTAATTACTTTCATTTCTTTCTTTCTTGATATCTTACATTCTAGCTTTCATACCTTCTCTCATTCTATCTTTAGTTTCTTTTTTACTTACTTTCATTTCTTTTTTCTTGATATCTTTCATTCTAGCTTTCATACATTCTCTCATTCTATCTTTAGTTTCTTTATTACTTTCTTTCTTTCTTTATATCTTTCATTCTAGCTTTCATACCTTCTCTCATTCTGTCTTTATTTTCTTTATAGATTTCTTTCTTCCTTTCTTTCTTGATATCTTTCATTCTAGCTTTCATACCTTCTTTCATTCTATCTTGAGTTTCTTTATTAATTACTTTCGTTCTTTCCTCCTTTTTTCTATCTTTCATTCTGGCTTTCATACCTTCTCTCATTCTATATTTAGTTTCTTTTTTACTATCTTTCTTTATTTTTTTTCTTTCTTGATATCTTTCATTCTAGCTTTCATACCTTCTCCCATTCTATCTTTAGTTTCTTTATTACTTTCTTTCTTTCTTGATATCTTTCATTCTAGCTTTCATACATTCTCTCATTCTATCTTTAGTTTCTTTATTACTTTATTTATTTATTTATTTATTTCTTTCTTTCTTTCTTTCTTGATATCTTTCATTCTAGCTTTCATACCTTCTCTCATTCTGCCTTTATTTTCTTTATAGATTTCTTTCTTTCTTTCTTTCTTGATATCTTTCATTCTGGCTTTCATACCTTCTCTCATTCTAACTTTAGTTTCTTTATTACTTCATTTCTACTTTCTTCCTTTTTTCTTTCTTGATATCTTTCATTCAAGATTTCATACAATCTGTCATTCTATCTTTAGTTTCTTTTTTAATTACTTTTATTTATTTCTTTCTTTATATCTTTCATTCTAGCTTTAATAACTAGTCTCATTTTATCTTTAGTTTCTTTATTACTTCATTTCTACTTACTTCTTTTTTCTTTCTTGATATCTTTCATTCTAGCTTTCATACCTTCTCTCATTCTATCTTTAGTTTCTTTATTACTTTCTTTCTTTCATTCTTTCTTTCTTGATATCTTTCATTCTAGCTTTCATACCTTCTCTCATTCTATCTTTAGTTTCTTTATTACTGACTTTCTTTCTTTCTTTCTTCATATCTTTCATTCTAGATTTTACCTTCTCTCATTTTCTCTTTAGTTTCTTTATTGATTTCTTTCTTCCTTTCTTTCTTGATATCTTTCATTCTAGCTTTCATACCTTCTTTCATTCTATCTTGAGTTTCTTTATTAATTACTTTCGTTCTTTCCTCCTTTTTTCTATCTTTCATTCTGGCTTTCATACCATCTCTTATACTATATTTAGTTTCTTTTTTACTATCTTTCTTTATTTTTTTTCTTTCTCGATATCTTTCATTCTAGCTTTCATACCTTCTCTCATTCTATCTTTAGTTTCTTTATTACTTTCTTTCTTTCATTCTTTCTTTCTTGATATCTTTCATTCTAGCTTTCATACCTTCTCTCATTTTATCTTTAGTTTCTTTATTGATTTCTTTTTTTCTTTCTTTCTTGATATCTTTCATTCTTGCTTTCATACCTTCTCTCATTCTATCTTTAGTTTCTTTTTTACTTACTTTCATTTCTTGCTTTCTTGATATGTTACATTCTAGCTCTCATAACTTCTCTCATTCTATCTTTAGTTTCTTTATTACTTTCTTTCTTTCTTTCTTTCTTTTTTGATATCTTTCATTCTAGCTTTCATACCTTCTTTCATTCTATCTTTAGTTTCTTTATTAATTACTTTCGTTCTTTCTTTCTTTCTTTCTTTCTTTCTTTCTTGATATCTTTCATTCTAGCTTTCATACCTTCTCTCATTTCATCTTTACTTTCTTTATCGATTTCTTTTTTTCTTTCTTTCTTGATGTCTTTCCTTCTTGCTTTCATACCTTCTCTCATTCTATCTTTAGTTTCTTTATTACTTTCTTTCTTTCTTTCTTGATATCTTTCATTCTAGCTTTCATACCTTCTCTCATTTCACCTTTAATTTCTTTATTGATTTCTTTTATTCTTTCTTTCTTTTTTCTTTCTTGATATCTTTCATTCTTGCTTTGATACCTTCTCTCATTCTTTCTTTAGTTTCTTTTTTACTTAATTTCATTTCTTTCTTTCTTGATATCTTTCATTCTAGCTTTAATACCTTCTCTCATTCTATCTTTAGTTTCTTTATTACTAATTTTCTTCCTTTTTTAATCTTTCATTCTGGCTTTCATACCTTCTCTCATTCTATATTTAGTTTCTTTCTTTCTTTCTTTCTTTCTTGATATCCTTCATTCTAGCTTTCATACCTTCTTTCATTCAATCTTGAGTTTCTTAATTACATTCGATCTTTCTTTCTTTCTTTCTTGATATCTTTCATTCTAGCTTTCATACCTTCTCTCATTCTATCTTTAGTTTTTTTAATTACTTCCATTTCTTTCTTTCTTGGTTTCTTTCATTGTAGCTTTAATACCTTCTCTCATTCTACCTTTAGTTTCTTTATTAGTTACTTTCTTTCTTTCTTGATATCTTTCTTTCTAGCTTTCATACCTTCTCTCATTTCATCTTTAATTTCTTTATTGATTTCTTTTTTTCTTTATTTCTTGATATCTTTCATTCTTGCTTTGATACCTTCTCTCATTCTATCTTTAGTATCTTTTTTAATTACTTTCATTTCTTTCTTTCTTGATATCTTACATTCTAGCTTTCATACCTTCTCTCATTCTATCTTTAGTTTCTTTTTTACTTACTTTCATTTCTTTTTTCTTGATATCTTTCATTCTAGCTTTCATACATTCTCTCATTCTATCTTTAGTTTCTTTATTACTTTATTTATTCATTTATTTCTTGATATAATTCATTCTAAAATTCATACCTTTTCTCGTTCTATCTTTAGTTTCTTTCTTTCTTTCTTTCTTTCTTTCTTTCTTGATATCTTTCATTCTAACTCTCATACCTTCTCTCATTTCATCTTTACTTTCTTTATCGATTTCTTTTTTTCTTTCTTTCTTGATGTCTTTCATTCTTGCTTTCATACCTTCTCTCATTCTATCTTTAGTTTCTTTATTACTTTCTTTCTTTCTTTCTTGATATCTTTCATTCTAGCTTTCATACCTTCTCTCATTCTGTCTTTATTTTCTTTATAGATTTCTTTCTTTCTTTCTTTCTTGATATCTTTCATTCTGGCTTTCATACCTTCTCTCATTCTAACTTTAGTTTCTTTATTACTTTCTTTCTTTCTTTATATCTTTCATTCTAGCTTTCATACCTTCTCTCATTCTGTCTTTATTTTCTTTATAGATTTCTTTCTTCCTTTCTTTCTTGATATCTTTCATTCTAGCTTTCATACCTTCTTTCATTCTATCTTGAGTTTCTTTATTAATTACTTTCGTTCTTTCCTCCTTTTTTCTATCTTTCATTCTGGCTTTCATACCTTCTCTCATTCTATATTTAGTTTCTTTTTTACTATCTTTCTTTATTTTTTTTCTTTCTTGATATCTTTCATTCTAGCTTTCATACCTTCTCCCATTCTATCTTTAGTTTCTTTATTACTTTCTTTCTTTCTTTCTTGATATCTTTCATTCTAGCTTTCATACATTCTCTCATTCTATCTTTAGTTTCTTTATTACTTTATTTATTTATTTATTTCTTGATATCATTCATTCTAAAATTCATACCTTCTCTCGTTCTATCTTTAGTTTCTTTCTTTCTTTCTTTCTTTCTTTCTTTCTTTCTATCTTTCTTTCTTTCTTGATATCTTTCATTCTAGCTTTCATACCTTCTCTCATTCTGTCTTTATTTTCTTTATAGATTTCTTTCTTTCTTTCTTTCTTGATATCTTTCATTCTGGCTTTCATACCTTCTCTCATTCTAACTTTAGTTTCTTTATTACTTCATTTCTACTTTCTTCCTTTTTTCTTTCTTGATATCTTTCATTCAAGATTTCATACAATCTCTCATTCTATCTTTAGTTTCTTTTTTAATTACTTTTATTTATTTCTTTCTTTATATCTTTCATTCTAGCTTTAATAACTAGTCTCATTTTATCTTTAGTTTCTTTATTACTTCATTTCTACTTACTTCTTTTTTCTTTCTTGATATCTTTCATTCTAGCTTTCATACCTTCTCTCATTCTATCTTTAGTTTCTTTATTACTTTCTTTCTTTCATTCTTTCTTTCTTGATATCTTTCATTCTAGCTTTCATACCTTCTCTCATTCTATCTTTAGTTTCTTTATTACTGACTTTCTTTCTTTCTTTCTTCATATCTTTCATTCTAGATTTTACCTTCTCTCATTTTCTCTTTAGTTTCTTTATTGATTTCTTTCTTCCTTTCTTTCTTGATATCTTTCATTCTAGCTTTCATACCTTCTTTCATTCTATCTTGAGTTTCTTTATTAATTACTTTCGTTCTTTCCTCCTTTTTTCTATCTTTCATTCTGGCTTTCATACCTTCTCTCATACTATATTTAGTTTCTCTTTTACTATCTTTCTTTATTTTTTTTCTTTATCGATATCTTTCATTCTAGCTTTCATACCTTCTCTCATTCTATCTTTAGTTTCTTTATTACTTTCTTTCTTTCATTCTTTCTTTCTTGATATCTTTCATTCTAGCTTTCATACCTTCTCTCATTTTATCTTTAGTTTCTTTATTGATTTCTTTTTTTCTTTCTTTCTTGATATCTTTCATTCTTGCTTTCATACCTTCTCTCATTCTATCTTTAGTTTCTTTTTTACTTACTTTCATTTCTTGCTTTCTTGATATGTTACATTCTAGCTCTCATAACTTCTCTCATTCTATCTTTAGTTTCTTTATTACTTTCTTTCTTTCTTTCTTTCTTTTTTGATATCTTTCTTTCTTGATATCTTTCATTCTAGCTTTCATACCTTCTCTCATTTCATCTTTACTTTCTTTATCGATTTCTTTTTTTCTTTCTTTCTTGATGTCTTTCCTTCTTGCTTTCATACCTTCTCTCATTCTATCTTTAGTTTCTTTATTACTTTCTTTCTTTCTTTCTTGATATCTTTCATTCTAGCTTTCATACCTTCTCTCATTTCACCTTTAATTTCTTTATTGATTTCTTTTATTCTTTCTTTCTTTTTTCTTTCTTGATATCTTTCATTCTTGCTTTGATACCTTCTCTCATTCTTTCTTTAGTTTCTTTTTTACTTAATTTCATTTCTTTCTTTCTTGATATCTTTCATTCTAGCTTTAATACCTTCTCTCATTCTATCTTTAGTTTCTTTATTACTAATTTTCTTCCTTTTTTAATCTTTCATTCTGGCTTTCATACCTTCTCTCATTCTATATTTAGTTTCTTTCTTTCTTTCTTTCTTTCTTGATATCCTTCATTCTAGCTTTCATACCTTCTTTCATTCAATCTTGAGTTTCTTAATTACATTCGATCTTTCTTTCTTTCTTTCTTGATATCTTTCATTCTAGCTTTCATACCTTCTCTCATTCTATCTTTAGTTTTTTTAATTACTTCCATTTCTTTCTTTCTTGGTTTCTTTCATTGTAGCTTTAATACCTTCTCTCATTCTACCTTTAGTTTCTTTATTAGTTACTTTCTTTCTTTCTTGATATCTTTCTTTCTAGCTTTCATACCTTCTCTCATTTCATCTTTAATTTCTTTATTGATTTCTTTTTTTCTTTATTTCTTGATATCTTTCATTCTTGCTTTGATACCTTCTCTCATTCTATCTTTAGTATCTTTTTTAATTACTTTCATTTCTTTCTTTCTTGATATCTTACATTCTAGCTTTCATACATTCTCTCATTCTAACTTTAGTTTCTTTATTACTTTATTTATTTATTTATTTCTTGATATCATTCATTCTAAAATTCATACCTTCTCTCGTTCTATCTTTAGTTTCTTTCTTTCTTTCTTTCTTTCTTTCTTTGTTTCTTGATATCTTTCATTCTAGCTTTAATAACTTCCAAAATTCTATCTTTAGTTTCTTTATTACTTACTTTCTTTCTTTCTTTCTTCATATCTTTCATTCTAGATTTTAACTTCTCTCGTTTTCTCTTTAGTTTCTTTATTGATTTCTTTCTTCCTTTCTTTCTTGATATCTTTCATTCTAGCTTTCATACCTTCTTTCATTCTATCTTGAGTTTCTTTATTAATTACTTTCGTTCTTTCCTCCTTTTTTCTATCTTTCATTCTGGCTTTCATACCTTCTCTCATTCTATATTTACTTTCTTTTTTACTATCTTTCTTTATTTTTTTTCTTTCTTGATATCTTTCATTCTAGCTTTCATACCTTCTTTCATTCTATCTTGAGTTTCTTAATTACATTCGATCTTTCTTTCTTTCTTTCTTGATATCTTTCATTCTAGCTTTCATACCTTCTCTCACTCTATCTTTATTTTTTTTTAATTACTTCCATTTCTTTCTTTCTTGGTTTCTTTCATTGTAGCTTTAATACCTTCTCTCATTCTATCTTTAGTTTCTTTATTAGTTACTTTCTTTCTTTCTTGATATCTTTCTTTCTAGCTTTCATACCTTCTCTCATTTCATATTTAATTTCTTTATTGATTTCATTTTTTCTTTATTTCTTGATATCTTTCATTCTTGCTTTGATACCTTCTCTCATTCTATCTTTAGTATCTTTTTTAATTGCTTTCATTTCTTTCTTTCTTGATATCTTACATTCTAGCTTTCATACCTTCTCTCATTCTATCTTTAGTTTCTTTTTTTCTTACTTTCATTTCTTTTTTTCTTGATATCTTTCATTCTAGCTTTCATACATTCTCTCATTCTAACTTTAGTTTCTTTCTTACTTTATTTATTTATTTATTTCTTGATATCATTCATTCTAAAATTCATACCTTCTCTCGTTCTATCTTTAGTTTCTTTCTTTCTTTCTTTCTTTCTTTCTTGATATCTTTCATTCTAACTCTCATATCTTCTGTCTTTCTTTCTTTAGTTTCTTTATTACTTTCATACTTTCTTTCTTTCATTCTTTCTTGATATCTTTCATTCTGGCTTTCATACCTTCTCTCATTCTAACTTTAGTTTCTTTATTACTTTCTTTCTTTCTTTCTTTATATCTCTCATTCTAGATTTCATACCTTCTCTCATTCTATCTTTAGTTTCTTTATTACTTCATTTCTACTTTCTTCCTTTTTTCTTTCTTGATATCTTTCATTCAAGATTTCATACAATCTCTCATTCTATCTTTATTTTCTTTTTTAATTACTTTTATTTATTTATTTCTTTATATCTTTCATTCTAGCTTTAATAACTAGTCTCATTTTATCTTTAGTTTCTTTATTACTTCATTTCTACTTACTTCTTTTTTCTTTCTTGATATCTTTCATTCTAGCTTTCATACCTTCTCTCATTGTATCTTTAGTTTCTTTTTTACTTACTTTCATTTCTTTCTTTCTTGATATCTTTCATTCTAGCTTTAATAACTTCCAAAATTCTATCTTTAGTTTCTTTATTACTTACTTTCTTTCTTTCTTTCTTCATATCTTTCATTCTAGATTTTACCTTCTCTCATTTTCTCTTTAGTTTCTTTATTGATTTCTTTGTTCCTTTCTTTCTTGATATCTTTCATTCTAGCTTTCATACCTTCTTTCATTCTATCTTGAGTTTCTTTATTAATTACTTTCGTTCTTTCCTCCTTTTTTCTATCTTTCATTCTGGCTTTCATACCTTCTCTCATTCTATATTTACTTTCTTTTTTACTATCTTTCTTTATTTTTTTTCTTTCTTGATATCTTTCATTCTAGCTTTCATACCTTCTTTCATTCTATCTTGAGTTTCTTAATTACATTCGATCTTTCTTTCTTTCTTTCTTGATATCTTTCATTCTAGCTTTCATACCTTCTCTCACTCTATCTTTATTTTTTTTTAATTACTTCCATTTCTTTCTTTCTTGGTTTCTTTCATTGTAGCTTTAATACCTTCTCTCATTCTATCTTTAGTTTCTTTATTAGTTACTTTCTTTCTTTCTTGATATCTTTCTTTCTAGCTTTCATACCTTCTCTCATTTCATATTTAATTTCTTTATTGATTTCATTTTTTCTTTATTTCTTGATATCTTTCATTCTTGCTTTGATACCTTCTCTCATTCTATCTTTAGTATCTTTTTTAATTGCTTTCATTTCTTTCTTTCTTGATATCTTACATTCTAGCTTTCATACCTTCTCTCATTCTATCTTTAGTTTCTTTTTTTCTTACTTTCATTTCTTTTTTTCTTGATATCTTTCATTCTAGCTTTCATACATTCTCTCATTCTAACTTTAGTTTCTTTCTTACTTTATTTATTTATTTATTTCTTGATATCATTCATTCTAAAATTCATACCTTCTCTCGTTCTATCTTTAGTTTCTTTCTTTCTTTCTTTCTTTCTTTCTTGATATCTTTCATTCTAACTCTCATATCTTCTGTCTTTCTTTCTTTAGTTTCTTTATTACTTTCATACTTTCTTTCTTTCATTCTTTCTTGATATCTTTCATTCTGGCTTTCATACCTTCTCTCATTCTAACTTTAGTTTCTTTATTACTTTCTTTCTTTCTTTCTTTATATCTCTCATTCTAGATTTCATACCTTCTCTCATTCTATCTTTAGTTTCTTTATTACTTCATTTCTACTTTCTTCCTTTTTTCTTTCTTGATATCTTTCATTCAAGATTTCATACAATCTCTCATTCTATCTTTATTTTCTTTTTTAATTACTTTTATTTATTTATTTCTTTATATCTTTCATTCTAGCTTTAATAACTAGTCTCATTTTATCTTTAGTTTCTTTATTACTTCATTTCTACTTACTTCTTTTTTCTTTCTTGATATCTTTCATTCTAGCTTTCATACCTTCTCTCATTGTATCTTTAGTTTCTTTTTTACTTACTTTCATTTCTTTCTTTCTTGATATCTTTCATTCTAGCTTTAATAACTTCCAAAATTCTATCTTTAGTTTCTTTATTACTTACTTTCTTTCTTTCTTTCTTCATATCTTTCATTCTAGATTTTACCTTCTCTCATTTTCTCTTTAGTTTCTTTATTGATTTCTTTGTTCCTTTCTTTCTTGAT
The DNA here is from genome assembly GCA_037013535.1 of Intellagama lesueurii. Taxonomy (NCBI): domain Eukaryota; kingdom Metazoa; phylum Chordata; class Lepidosauria; order Squamata; family Agamidae; genus Intellagama; species Intellagama lesueurii. The sequence continues at coordinate 93,937 of JBAJHW010000028.1, forward strand.
ATCTTTCATTCTAGCTTTCATACCTTCTTTCATTCTATCTTGAGTTTCTTTATTAATTACTTTCGTTCTTTCCTCCTTTTTTCTATCTTTCATTCTGGCTTTCATACCTTCTCTCATTCTATATTTAGTTTCTTTTTTACTATCTTTCTTTATTTTTTTTCTTTCTTGATATTTTTCATTCTAGCTTTCATACCTTCTCTCATTCTATCTTTAGTTTCTTTATTACGTTCTTTCTGTCTTTCTTTCTTTCTTGATATCTTTCATTCTAGCTTTCATACATTCTCTCATTCTATCTTTAGTTTCTTTATTACTTTATTTATTTATTTATTTCTTGATATCTTTCATTCTAGATTTTACCTTCTCTCATTTTCTCTTTAGTTTCTTTATTGATTTCTTTCTTCCTTTCTTTCTTGATATCTTGCATTCTAGCTTTCATACCTTCTTTCATTCTATCTTGAGTTTCTTTATTAATTACTTTCGTTCTTTCCTCCTTTTTTCTATCTTTCATTCTGGCTTTCATACCTTCTCTCATTCTATATTTAGTTTCTTTTTTACTATCTTTCTTTATTTTTTTCTTTGTTGATATCTTTCATTCTAGCTTTCATACCTTCTCTCATTCTATCTTTAGTTTCTTTATTACTTTCTTTCTTTCTTTATTTCTTTCTTGATATCTTTTATTCTAGCTTTCATACTTTCTTTCATTCTATCTTTAGTTTCTTTACTACTTTCTTTCTTTCTTTCTTGATATTTTTCATTCTAGCATTCATATCTTCACTCATTCAATCTTTATGTTCTTTAGTACATTATTTCTTCTTTCTTCCTTTTTTTTCTAGATATCTTTCATTCTGGCTTTCATAACTTCTCTCATTCTATCTTTAGTTTCTTCTTTACTTAGTTTCATTTCTTTCTTTCTTGATATCTTTCATTCTAGATTTCATACCTGCTCTCATTTTATCTTTAGTTTCTCTATTTCTTTCTTTCTATATTTCTTGATATCTTACACTCTAGTTTTCATACCTTCTCTCATTTCATCTTTAGTTTCTTTAGTGATTTTTTCTTTCTTGCTTTCTTGATATCTTTCATTCTAGCTTTCATACCTTCTCTCATTTCATCTTTAATTTCTTTATTGATTTCTTTTTTCTTTCTTTCTTGATATCTTTCACTCTTGCTTTGATACCTTCTCACATTCTATCTTTAATTTCTTTTTTACTTACTTACATTTCTTTCTTTCTTGATATCTTTCATTTTAGCTCTCATACCTTCTTTCATTCTATCTTTAGTTTCTTTACTACTTTCTTTTTTTCTTTCTTGATATCTTTCATTCTAGCATTCATATCTTCACTCATTCAATCTTTATTTTCTTTATTACATTATTTCTACTTTCTTCCTTTTTTTCTTGATATCTTTCAATCTAGCTTTCATACCTTCTCTCATTCTATCTTTAGCTTCTTTTTTACTTACTTTCATTTCTTTCTTTCTTGATATTTTACATTCTAGCTTTCATACCTTCTCTCATTCTATCTTTAGTTTCTTCTTTATTTACTTTCATTTCTTTCTTTCTTGATATCTTTCATTCTAGCTTTCATACCTTCTCTCATTCGTTCTTTAGTTTCTTCTTTACTTACTTTCATTTCGTTCTTTCTTGATATCTTTCATTCTAGATTTCATACCTGCTCTCATTTTATCTTTAGTTTTTCTATTGATTTCTTTCTTTCTTCCTTGATATCTTACATTCTAGCTTTCATACCTTCTCTCATTTCATCTTTAGTTTCTTTAGTGATTTTTTCTTCTTTCTTTCTTGATATCTTTCATTCTAGCTTTCATACCTTCTCTCATTTCATCTTTAATATCTTTATTGATTCCTTTTTTCTTTCTTTCTTGATATCTTTCTCTCTTGCTTTGATACCTTCTTTCATTCTATCTTTAGTTTCTTTTTTACTTACTTACATTTCTTTCTTTCTTGATATCTATCATTCTAGATTTCATAACTTCTCTCAATTCATCTTTAATTTCTTTATTGATTTCTTTTTTCTTTCTTTCTTGATATCTTTCATTCTTGCTTTCATACCTTCTCTCATTCTATCTTTAGTTTCCTTTTTACTTTCTTTCATTTCTTGCTTTCTTGATATGTTACATTCTAGCTTTCATACCTTCTCTCATTCTATCTTTAGTTTCTTCTTTACTTACTTTCATTTCTTTCTTTCTTGATATCTCTCATTCTATCTTTAATACTTTCTCTCATTCTGTCTTTAGTTTCTTTATTACTTTCTTTCTTTCTTTCTTCCTTCCGTTCTTTCTTTCTTTCCAGATAGCTCTCATTCTAGCTCTTAAACCTTCTCTCATTCTATCTTTAGTTTCTTTATTACTTTCTTTCTTTCATTCTTTCTTTCTTGATATCTTTCATTCTAGCTTTCATACCTTCTCTCATTTTATCTTTAGTTTCTTTATTAGTTACTTTCTTCCTTTCTTGATATCTTTCATTCTAGCTTTCATACCTTCTCTCATTCTATCTTTAGTTTCTTTTTTACTTACTTTCCTTTCTTTCTTTCTTGATATCTTTCATTCTAGCTTTAATAACTTCCAAAATTCTATCTTTAGTTTCTTTATTACTGACTTTCTTTCTTTCTTTCTTCATATCTTTCATTCTAGATTTTACCTTCTCTCATTTTCTCTTTAGTTTCTTTATTGATTTCTTTCTTCCTTTCTTTCTTGATATCTTTCATTCTAGCTTTCATACCTTCTTTCATTCTATCTTGAGTTTCTTTATTAATTACTTTCGTTCTTTCCTCCTTTTTTCTATCTTTCATTCTGGCTTTCATACCTTCTCTCATACTATATTTAGTTTCTTTTTTACTATCTTTCTTTATTTTTTTTCTTTCTCGATATCTTTCATTCTAGCTTTCATACCTTCTCTCATTCTATCTTTAGTTTCTTTATTACTTTCTTTCTTTCATTCTTTCTTTCTTGATATCTTTCATTCTAGCTTTCATACCTTCTCTCATTTTATCTTTAGTTTCTTTATTGATTTCTTTTTTCCCTTCTTTCTTGATATCTTTCATTCTTTCTTTCATACCTTCTCTCATTCTATCTTTAGTTTCTTTTTTACCTACTTTCATTTCTTGCTTTCTTGATATGTTACATTCTAGCTCTCATAACTTCTCTCATTCTATCTTTAGTTTCTTTATTACTTTCTTTCTTTCTTTCTTTCTTTCTTTATATCTTTCATTCTAGCTTTCATACCTTCTCTCATTTCATCTTTAGTTTCTTTAGTGATTTTTTCTTCTTTCTTTCTTGATATCTTTCATTCTAGCTTTCATACCTTCTCTCATTTCATCTTTAATATCTTTATTGATTCCTTTTTTCTTTCTTTCTTGATATCTTTCTCTCTTGCTTTGATACCTTCTTTCATTCTATCTTTAGTTTCTTTTTTACTTACTTACATTTCTTTCTTTCTTGATATCTATCATTCTAGATTTCATAACTTCTCTCAATTCATCTTTAATTTCTTTATTGATTCCTTTTTTCTTTCTTTCTTGATATCTTTCTCTCTTGCTTTGATACCTTCTTTCATTCTATCTTTAGTTTCTTTACTACTTTCATTCTTTCTTTCTTGATATCTTTCATCCTAGCATTCATATCTTCACTCATTCAATCTTTATTTTCTTTATTACATTATTTCTACTTTCTTCCTTTTTTTCTTGATATCTTTCATTCTAGCTTTCATACCTTCTCTCATTCTATCTTTAGCTTCTTTTTTACTTACTTTCATTTCTTTCTTTCTTGATATCTTACATTCTAGCTTTCATACCTTCTCTCATTCTAACTTTAGTTTCTTTATTACTTCATTTCTACTTTCTTCCTTTTTTCTTTCTTGATATCTTTCATTCAAGATTTCATACAATCTCTCATTCTATCTTTAGTTTCTTTTTTAATTACTTTTATTTATTTCTTTCTTTATATCTTTCATTCTAGCTTTAATAACTAGTCTCATTTTATCTTTAGTTTCTTTATTACTTCATTTCTACTTACTTCTTTTTTCTTTCTTGATATCTTTCATTCTAGCTTTCATACCTTCTCTCATTCTATCTTTAGTTTCTTTTTTACTTACTTTCCTTTCTTTCTTTCTTCATATCTTTCATTCTAGCTTTAATAACTTCCAAAATTCTATCTTTAGTTTCTTTATTACTGACTTTCTTTCTTTCTTTCTTCATATCTTTCATTCTAGATTTTACCTTCTCTCATTTTCTCTTTAGTTTCTTTATTGATTTCTTTCTTCCTTTCTTTCTTGATATCTTTCATTCTAGCTTTCATACCTTCTTTCATTCTATCTTGAGTTTCTTTATTAATTACTTTCGTTCTTTCCTCCTTTTTTCTATCTTTCATTCTGGCTTTCATACCTTCTCTCATACTATATTTAGTTTCTTTTTTACTATCTTTCTTTATTTTTTTTCTTTCTCGATATCTTTCATTCTAGCTTTCATACCTTCTCTCATTCTATCTTTAGTTTCTTTATTACTTTCTTTCTTTCATTCTTTCTTTCTTGATATCTTTCATTCTAGCTTTCATACCTTCTCTCATTTTATCTTTAGTTTCTTTATTGATTTCTTTTTTTCCTTCTTTCTTGATATCTTTCATTCTTGCTTTCATACCTTCTCTCATTCTATCTTTAGTTTCTTTTTTACTTACTTTCATTTCTTGCTTTCTTGATATGTTACATTCTAGCTCTCATAACTTCTCTCATTCTATCTTTAGTTTCTTTATTACTTTCTTTCTTTCTTTCTTTCTTTTTTGATATCTTTCATTCTAGCTTTCATACCTTCTTTCATTCTATCTTTAGTTTCTTTATTAATTACTTTCGTTCTTTCTTTCTTTCTTTCTTTCTTTCTTTCTTGATATCTTTCATTCTAGCTTTCATACCTTCTCTCATTTCATCTTTACTTTCTTTATCGATTTCTTTTTTTCTTTCTTTCTTGATGTCTTTCATTCTTGCTTTCATACCTTCTCTCATTCTATCTTTAGTTTCTTTATTACTTTCTTTCTTTCTTTCTTGATATCTTTCATTCTAGCTTTCATACCTTCTCTCATTTCACCTTTAATTTCTTTATTGATTTCTTTTATTCTTTCTTTCTTTTTTCTTTCTTGATATCTTTCATTCTTGCTTTGATACCTTCTCTCATTCTTTCTTTAGTTTCTTTTTTACTTACTTTCATTTCTTTCTTTCTTGATATCTTTCATTCTAGCTTTAATACCTTCTCTCATTCTATCTTTAGTTTCTTTATTACTAATTTTCTTCCTTTTTTAATCTTTCATTCTGGCTTTCATACCTTCTCTCATTCTATATTTAGTTTCTTTCTTTCTTTCTTTCTTTCTTGATATCCTTCATTCTAGCTTTCATACCTTCTTTCATTCAATCTTGAGTTTCTTAATTACATTCGATCTTTCTTTCTTTCTTTCTTGATATCTTTCATTCTAGCTTTCATACCTTCTCTCATTCTATCTTTAGTTTTTTTAATTACTTCCATTTCTTTCTTTCTTGGTTTCTTTCATTGTAGCTTTAATACCTTCTCTCATTCTACCTTTAGTTTCTTTATTAGTTACTTTCTTCCTTTCTTGATATCTTTCATTCTAGCTTTCATACCTTCTCTCATTCTATCTTTAGTTTCTTTTTTACTTACTTTCCTTTCTTTCTTTCTTGATATCTTTCATTCTAGCTTTAATAACTTCCAAAATTCTATCTTTAGTTTCTTTATTACTGACTTTCTTTCTTTCTTTCTTCATATCTTTCATTCTAGATTTTACCTTCTCTCATTTTCTCTTTAGTTTCTTTATTGATTTCTTTCTTCCTTTCTTTCTTGATATCTTTCATTCTAGCTTTCATACCTTCTTTCATTCTATCTTGAGTTTCTTTATTAATTACTTTCGTTCTTTCCTCCTTTTTTCTATCTTTCATTCTGGCTTTCATACCTTCTCTCATACTATATTTAGTTTCTTTTTTACTATCTTTCTTTATTTTTTTTCTTTCTCGATATCTTTCATTCTAGCTTTCATACCTTCTCTCATTCTATCTTTAGTTTCTTTATTACTTTCTTTCTTTCATTCTTTCTTTCTTGATATCTTTCATTCTAGCTTTCATACCTTCTCTCATTTTATCTTTAGTTTCTTTATTGATTTCTTTTTTCCCTTCTTTCTTGATATCTTTCATTCTTTCTTTCATACCTTCTCTCATTCTATCTTTAGTTTCTTTTTTACCTACTTTCATTTCTTGCTTTCTTGATATGTTACATTCTAGCTCTCATAACTTCTCTCATTCTATCTTTAGTTTCTTTATTACTTTCTTTCTTTCTTTCTTTCTTTTTTGATATCTTTCATTCTAGCTTTCATACCTTCTTTCATTCTATCTTTAGTTTCTTTATTAATTACTTTCGTTCTTTCTTTCTTTCTTTCTTTCTTTCTTTCTTGATATCTTTCATTCTAGCTTTCATACCTTCTCTCATTTCATCTTTACTTTCTTTATCGATTTCTTTTTTTCTTTCTTTCTTGATGTCTTTCATTCTTGCTTTCATACCTTCTCTCATTCTATCTTTAGTTTCTTTATTACTTTCTTTCTTTCTTTCTTGATATCTTTCATTCTAGCTTTCATACCTTCTCTCATTTCACCTTTAATTTCTTTATTGATTTCTTTTATTCTTTCTTTCTTTTTTCTTTCTTGATATCTTCCATTCTTGCTTTGATACCTTCTCTCATTCTTTCTTTAGTTTCTTTTTTACTTACTTTCATTTCTTTCTTTCTTGATATCTTTCATTCTAGCTTTAATACCTTCTCTCATTCTATCTTTAGTTTCTTTATTACTAATTTTCTTCCTTTTTTAATCTTTCATTCTGGCTTTCATTCCTTCTCTCATTCTATATTTAGTTTCTTTCTTTCTTTCTTTCTTTCTTGATATCCTTCATTCTAGCTTTCATACCTTCTTTCATTCAATCTTGAGTTTCTTAATTACATTCGATCTTTCTTTCTTTATTTCTTGATATCTTTCATTCTAGCTTTCATACCTTCTCTCATTCTATCTTTAGTTTTTTTAATTACTTCCATTTCTTTCTTTCTTGGTTTCTTTCATTGTAGCTTTAATACCTTCTCTCATTCTACCTTTAGTTTCTTTATTAGTTACTTTCTTTCTTTCTTGATATCTTTCTTTCTAGCTTTCATACCTTCTCTCATTTCATCTTTAATTTCTTTATTGATTTCTTTTTTTCTTTATTTCTTGATATCTTTCATTCTTGCTTTGATACCTTCTCTCATTCTATCTTTAGTATCTTTTTTAATTACTATCATTTCTTTCTTTCTTGATATCTTACATTCTAGCTTTCATACATTCTCTCATTCTAACTTTAGTTTCTTTATTACTTTATTCATTTATTTATTTCTTGATATCATTCATTCTAAAATTCATACCTTCTCTCGTTCTATCTTTAGTTTCTTTCTTTCTTTCTTTCTTTCTTTCTTTGTTTCTTGATATCTTTCATTCTAGCTTTAATAACTTCCAAAATTCTATCTTTAGTTTCTTTATTACTTACTTTCTTTCTTTCTTTCTTCATATCTTTCATTCTAGATTTTAACTTCTCTCGTTTTCTCTTTAGTTTCTTTATTGATTTCTTTCTTCCTTTCTTTCTTGATATCTTTCATTCTAGCTTTCATACCTTCTTTCATTCTATCTTGAGTTTCTTTATTAATTACTTTCGTTCTTTCCTCCTTTTTTCTATCTTTCATTCTGGCTTTCATACCTTCTCTCATTCTATATTTACTTTCTTTTTTACTATCTTTCTTTATTTTTTTTCTTTCTTGATATCTTTCATTCTAGTTTTAATACCTTCTTTCATTCTATCTTGAGTTTCTTAATTACATTCGATCTTTCTTTCTTTCTTTCTTGATATCTTTCATTCTAGCTTTCATACCTTCTCTCATTCTATCTTTATTTTTTTTTAATTACTTCCATTTCTTTCTTTCTTGGTTTCTTTCATTGTAGCTTTAATACCTTCTCTCATTCTATCTTTAGTTTCTTTATTAGTTACTTTCTTTCTTTCTTGATATCTTTCTTTCTAGCTTTCATACCTTCTCTCATTTCATATTTAATTTCTTTATTGATTTCATTTTTTCTTTATTTCTTGATATCTTTCATTCTTGCTTTGATACCTTCTCTCATTCTATCTTTAGTATCTTTTTTAATTGCTTTCATTTCTTTCTTTCTTGATATCTTACATTCTAGCTTTCATACCTTCTCTCATTCTATCTTTAGTTTCTTTTTTACTTACTTTCATTTCTTTTTTTCTTGATATCTTTCATTCTAGCTTTCATACATTCTCTCATTCTAACTTTAGTTTCTTTCTTACTTTATTTATTTATTTATTTCTTGATATCATTCATTCTAAAATTCATACCTTCTCTCGTTCTATCTTTAGTTTCTTTCTTTCTTTCTTTCTTTCTTTCTTTCTTTCTTTCTTGATATCTTTCATTCTAACTCTCATATCTTCTGTCTTTCTTTCTTTAGTTTCTTTATTACTTTCATACTTTCTTTCTTTCATTCTTTCTTGATATCTTTCATTCTTGCTTTCATACCTTCTCTCATTCTAACTTTAGTTTCTTTCTTTCTTTCTTTCTTTCTTTCTTTCTTTATATCTATCATTCTAGATTTCATACCATCTCTCATTCTATCTTTAGTTTCTTTATTACTTCATTTCTACTTTCTTCCTTTTTTCTTTCTTTATATCTTTCATTCTAGATTTCATACAATCTCTCATTCTATCTTTATTTTCTTTTTTAATTACTTTTATTTCTTTCTTTCTTTATATCTTTCATTCTAGCTTTAATAACTAGTCTCATTTTATCTTTAGTTTCTTTATTACTTCATTTCTACTTACTTCTTTTTTCTTTCTTGATATCTTTCATTCTAGCTTTCATACCTTCTCTCATTGTATCTTTAGTTTCTTTTTTACTTACTTTCATTTCTTTCTTTCTTGATATCTTTCATTCTAGCTTTAATAACTTCCAAAATTCTATCTTTAGTTTCTTTATTACTTACTTTCTTTCTTTCTTTCTTCATATCTTTCATTCTAGATTTTACCTTCTCTCATTTTCTCTTTAGTTTCTTTATTGATTTCTTTGTTCCTTTCTTTCTTGATATCTTTCATTCTAGCTTTCATACCTTCTTTCATTCTATCTTGAGTTTCTTTATTAATTACTTTCGTTCTTTCCTCCTTTTTTCTATCTTTCATTCTGGCTTTCATACCTTCTCTCATTCTATATTTAGTTTCTTTTTTACTATCTTTCTTTATTTTTTTTCTTTCTTGATATCTTTCATTCTAGCTTTCATACCTTCTCTCATTCTATCTTTAGTTTCTTTATTACGTTCTTTCTGTCTTTCTTTCTTTCTTGATATCTTTCATTCTAGCTTTCATACATTCTCTCATTCTATCTTTAGTTTCTTTATTACTTTATTTATTTATTTATTTCTTGATATCTTTCATTCTAGATTTTACCTTCTCTCATTTTCTCTTTAGTTTCTTTATTGATTTCTTTCTTCCTTTCTTTCTTGATATCTTGCATTCTAGCTTTCATACCTTCTTTCATTCTATCTTGAGTTTCTTTATTAATTACTTTCGTTCTTTCCTCCTTTTTTCTATCTTTCATTCTGGCTTTCATACCTTCTCTCATTCTATATTTAGTTTCTTTTTTACTATCTTTCTTTATTTTTTTCTTTGTTGATATCTTTCATTCTAGCTTTCATACCTTCTCTCATTCTATCTTTAGTTTCTTTATTACTTTCTTTCTTTCTTTATTTCTTTCTTGATATCTTTTATTCTAGCTTTCATACTTTCTTTCATTCTATCTTTAGTTTCTTTACTACTTTCTTTCTTTCTTTCTTGATATTTTTCATTCTAGCATTCATATCTTCACTCATTCACTCTTTATGTTCTTTAGTACATTATTTCTTCTTTCTTCCTTTTTTTTCTAGATATCTTTCATTCTGGCTTTCATAACTTCTCTCATTCTATCTTTAGTTTCTTTTTTACTACTTTCATTTCTTTCTTTCTTTCTTGATATCTTACATTCTAGCTTTCATACCTTCTCTCATTCTATCTTTAGTTTCTTCTTTACTTAGTTTCATTTCTTTCTTTCTTGATATCTTTCATTCTAGATTTCATACCTGCTCTCATTTTATCTTTAGTTTCTCTATTTCTTTCTTTCTATATTTCTTGATATCTTACACTCTAGTTTTCATACCTTCTCTCATTTCATCTTTAGTTTCTTTAGTGATTTTTTCTTTCTTGCTTTCTTGATATCTTTCATTCTAGCTTTCATACCTTCTCTCATTTCATCTTTAATTTCTTTATTGATTTCTTTTTTCTTTCTTTCTTGATATCTTTCACTCTTGCTTTGATACCTTCTCACATTCTATCTTTAATTTCTTTTTTACTTACTTACATTTCTTTCTTTCTTGATATCTATCATTTTAGCTCTCATACCTTCTTTCATTCTATCTTTAGTTTCTTTACTACTTTCTTTTTTTCTTTCTTGATGTCTTTCATTCTAGCATTCATATCTTCACTCATTCAATCTTTATTTTCTTTATTACATTATTTCTACTTTCTTCCTTTTTTTCTTGATATCTTTCAATCTAGCTTTCATACCTTCTCTCATTCTATCTTTAGCTTCTTTTTTACTTACTTTCATTTCTTTCTTTCTTGATATTTTACATTCTAGCTTTCATACCTTCTCTCATTCTATCTTTAGTTTCTTCTTTATTTACTTTCATTTCTTTCTTTCTTGATATCTTTCATTCTAGCTTTCATACCTTCTCTCATTCGTTCTTTAGTTTCTTCTTTACTTACTTTCATTTCGTTCTTTCTTGATATCTTTCATTCTAGATTTCATACCTGCTCTCATTTTATCTTTAGTTTTTCTATTGATTTCTTTCTTTCTTCCTTGATATCTTACATTCTAGCTTTCATACCTTCTCTCATTTCATCTTTAGTTTCTTTAGTGATTTTTTCTTCTTTCTTTCTTGATATCTTTCATTCTAGCTTTCATACCTTCTCTCATTCTATCTTTAGCTTCTTTTTTACTTACTTTCATTTCTTTCTTTCTTGATATCTTACATTCTAGCTTTCATACCTTCTCTCATTCTAACTTTAGTTTCTTTATTACTTCATTTCTACTTTCTTCCTTTTTTCTTTCTTGATATCTTTCATTCAAGATTTCATACAATCTCTCATTCTATCTTTAGTTTCTTTTTTAATTACTTTTATTTATTTCTTTCTTTATATCTTTCATTCTAGCTTTAATAACTAGTCTCATTTTATCTTTAGTTTCTTTATTACTTCATTTCTACTTACTTCTTTTTTCTTTCTTGATATCTTTCATTCTAGCTTTCATACCTTCTCTCATTCTATCTTTAGTTTCTTTTTTACTTACTTTCCTTTCTTTCTTTCTTGATATCTTTCATTCTAGCTTTAATAACTTCCAAAATTCTATCTTTAGTTTCTTTATTACTGACTTTCTTTCTTTCTTTCTTCATATCTTTCATTCTAGATTTTACCTTCTCTCATTTTCTCTTTAGTTTCTTTATTGATTTCTTTCTTCCTTTCTTTCTTGATATCTTTCATTCTAGCTTTCATACCTTCTTTCATTCTATCTTGAGTTTCTTTATTAATTACTTTCGTTCTTTCCTCCTTTTTTCTATCTTTCATTCTGGCTTTCATACCTTCTCTCATACTATATTTAGTTTCTTTTTTACTATCTTTCTTTATTTTTTTTCTTTCTCGATATCTTTCATTCTAGCTTTCATACCTTCTCTCATTCTATCTTTAGTTTCTTTATTACTTTCTTTCTTTCATTCTTTCTTTCTTGATATCTTTCATTCTAGCTTTCATACCTTCTCTCATTTTATCTTTAGTTTCTTTATTGATTTCTTTTTTTCCTTCTTTCTTGATATCTTTCATTCTTGCTTTCATACCTTCTCTCATTCTATCTTTAGTTTCTTTTTTACTTACTTTCATTTCTTGCTTTCTTGATATGTTACATTCTAGCTCTCATAACTTCTCTCATTCTATCTTTAGTTTCTTTATTACTTTCTTTCTTTCTTTCTTTCTTTTTTGATATCTTTCATTCTAGCTTTCATACCTTCTTTCATTCTATCTTTAGTTTCTTTATTAATTACTTTCGTTCTTTCTTTCTTTCTTTCTTTCTTTCTTTCTTTCTTTCTTGATATCTTTCATTCTAGCTTTCATACCTTCTCTCATTTCATCTTTACTTTCTTTATCGATTTCTTTTTTTCTTTCTTTCTTGATGTCTTTCATTCTTGCTTTCATACCTTCTCTCATTCTATCTTTAGTTTCTTTATTACTTTCTTTCTTTCTTTCTTGATATCTTTCATTCTAGCTTTCATACCTTCTCTCATTTCACCTTTAATTTCTTTATTGATTTCTTTTATTCTTTCTTTCTTTTTTCTTTCTTGATATCTTTCATTCTTGCTTTGATACCTTCTCTCATTCTTTCTTTAGTTTCTTTTTTACTTACTTTCATTTCTTTCTTTCTTGATATCTTTCATTCTAGCTTTAATACCTTCTCTCATTCTATCTTTAGTTTCTTTATTACTAATTTTCTTCCTTTTTTAATCTTTCATTCTGGCTTTCATACCTTCTCTCATTCTATATTTAGTTTCTTTCTTTCTTTCTTTCTTTCTTGATATCCTTCATTCTAGCTTTCATACCTTCTTTCATTCAATCTTGAGTTTCTTAATTACATTTGATCTTTCTTTCTTTCTTTCTTGATATCTTTCATTCTAGCTTTCATACCTTCTCTCATTCTATCTTTAGTTTTTTTAATTACTTCCATTTCTTTCTTTCTTGGTTTCTTTCATTGTAGCTTTAATACCTTCTCTCATTCTACCTTTAGTTTCTTTATTAGTTACTTTCTTCCTTTCTTGATATCTTTCATTCTAGCTTTCATACCTTCTCTCATTCTATCTTTAGTTTCTTTTTTACTTACTTTCCTTTCTTTCTTTCTTGATATCTTTCATTCTAGCTTTAATAACTTCCAAAATTCTATCTTTAGTTTCTTTATTACTGACTTTCTTTCTTTCTTTCTTCATATCTTTCATTCTAGATTTTACCTTCTCTCATTTTCTCTTTAGTTTCTTTATTGATTTCTTTCTTCCTTTCTTTCTTGATATCTTTCATTCTAGCTTTCATACCTTCTTTCATTCTATCTTGAGTTTCTTTATTAATTACTTTCGTTCTTTCCTCCTTTTTTCTATCTTTCATTCTGGCTTTCATACCTTCTCTCATACTATATTTAGTTTCTTTTTTACTATCTTTCTTTATTTTTTTTCTTTCTCGATATCTTTCATTCTAGCTTTCATACCTTCTCTCATTCTATCTTTAGTTTCTTTATTACTTTCTTTCTTTCATTCTTTCTTTCTTGATATCTTTCATTCTAGCTTTCATACCTTCTCTCATTTTATCTTTAGTTTCTTTATTGATTTCTTTTTTCCCTTCTTTCTTGATATCTTTCATTCTTGCTTTCATACCTTCTCTCATTCTATCTTTAGTTTCTTTTTTACTTACTTTCATTTCTTGCTTTCTTGATATGTTACATTCTAGCTCTCATAACTTCTCTCATTCTATCTTTAGTTTCTTTATTACTTTCTTTCTTTTTTCTTTCTTTTTTGATATCTTTCATTCTAGCTTTCATACCTTCTTTCATTCTATCTTTAGTTTCTTTATTAATTACTTTCGTTCTTTCTTTCTTTCTTTCTTTCTTTCTTTCTTGATATCTTTCATTCTAGGTTTCATACCTTCTCTCATTTCATCTTTACTTTCTTTATCGATTTCTTTTTTTCTTTCTTTCTTGATGTCTTTCATTCTTGCTTTCATACCTTCTCTCATTCTATCTTTAGTTTCTTTATTACTTTCTTTCTTTCTTTCTTGATATCTTTCATTCTAGCTTTCATACCTTCTCTCATTTCACCTTTAATTTCTTTATTGATTTCTTTTATTCTTTCTTTCTTTTTTCTTTCTTGATATCTTCCATTCTTGCTTTGATACCTTCTCTCATTCTTTCTTTAGTTTCTTTTTTACTTACTTTCATTTCTTTCTTTCTTGATATCTTTCATTCTAGCTTTAATACCTTCTCTCATTCTATCTTTAGTTTCTTTATTACTAATTTTCTTCCTTTTTTAATCTTTCATTCTGGCTTTCATTCCTTCTCTCATTCTATATTTAGTTTCTTTCTTTCTTTCTTTCTTTCTTGATATCCTTCATTCTAGCTTTCATACCTTCTTTCATTCAATCTTGAGTTTCTTAATTACATTCGATCTTTCTTTTTTCTTTCTTGATATCTTTCATTCTAGCTTTCATACCTTCTCTCATTCTATCTTTAGTTTTTTTAATTACTTCCATTTCTTTCTTTCTTGGTTTCTTTCATTGTAGCTTTAATACCTTCTCTCATTCTACCTTTAGTTTCTTTATTAGTTACTTTCTTTCTTTCTTGATATCTTTCTTTCTAGCTTTCATACCTTCTCTCATTTCATCTTTAATTTCTTTATTGATTTCTTTTTTTCTTTATTTCTTGATATCTTTCATTCTTGCTTTGATACCTTCTCTCATTCTATCTTTAGTATCTTTTTAATTACTATAATTTCTTTCTTTCTTGATATCTTAAATTCTAGCTTTCATACATTCTCTCATTCTAACTTTAGTTTCTTTATTACTTTATTCATTTATTTATTTCTTGATATCATTCATTCTAAAATTCATACCTTCTCTCGTTCTATCTTTAGTTTCTTTCTTTCTTTCTTTCTTTCTTTCTTTGTTTCTTGATATCTTTCATTCTAGCTTTAATAACTTCCAAAATTCTATCTTTAGTTTCTTTATTACTTACTTTCTTTCTTTCTTTCTTCATATCTTTCATTCTAGATTTTAACTTCTCTCGTTTTCTCTTTAGTTTCTTTATTGATTTCTTTCTTCCTTTCTTTCTTGATATCTTTCATTCTAGCTTTCATACCTTCTTTCATTCTATCTTGAGTTTCTTTATTAATTACTTTCGTTCTTTCCTCCTTTTTTCTATCTTTCATTCTGGCTTTCATACCTTCTCTCATTCTATATTTACTTTCTTTTTTACTATCTTTCTTTATTTTTTTTCTTTCTTGATATCTTTCATTCTAGCTTTCATACCTTCTTTCATTCTATCTTGAGTTTCTTAATTACATTCGATCTTTCTTTCTTTCTTTCTTGATATCTTTCATTCTAGCTTTCATACCTTCTCTCATTCTATCTTTATTTTTTTTTAATTACTTCCATTTCTTTCTTTCTTGGTTTCTTTCATTGTAGCTTTAATACCTTCTCTCATTCTATCTTTAGTTTCTTTATTAGTTACTTTCTTTCTTTCTTGATATCTTTCTTTCTAGCTTTCATACCTTCTCTCATTTCATATTTAATTTCTTTATTGATTTCATTTTTTCTTTATTTCTTGATATCTTTCATTCTTGCTTTGATACCTTCTCTCATTCTATCTTTAGTATCTTTTTTAATTGCTTTCATTTCTTTCTTTCTTGATATCTTACATTCTAGCTTTCATACCTTCTCTCATTCTATCTTTAGTTTCTTTTTTACTTACTTTCATTTCTTTTTTTCTTGATATCTTTCATTCTAGCTTTCATACATTCTCTCATTCTAACTTTAGTTTCTTTCTTACTTTATTTATTTATTTATTTCTTGATATCATTCATTCTAAAATTCATACCTTCTCTCGTTCTATCTTTAGTTTCTTTCTTTCTTTCTTTCTTTCTTTCTTTCTTGATATCTTTCATTCTAACTCTCATATCTTCTGTCTTTCTTTCTTTAGTTTCTTTATTACTTTCATACTTTCTTTCTTTCATTCTTTCTTGATATCTTTCATTCTGGCTTTCATACCTTCTCTCATTCTAACTTTAGTTTCTTTATTACTTTCTTTCTTTCTTTCTTTATATCTATCATTCTAGATTTCATACCATCTCTCATTCTATCTTTAGTTTCTTTATTACTTCATTTCTACTTTCTTCCTTTTTTCTTTCTTTATATCTTTCATTCTAGATTTCATACAATCTCTCATTCTATCTTTATTTTCTTTTTTAATTACTTTTATTTCTTTCTTTCTTTATATCTTTCATTCTAGCTTTAATAACTAGTCTCATTTTATCTTTAGTTTCTTTATTACTTCATTTCTACTTACTTCTTTTTTCTTTCTTGATATCTTTCATTCTAGCTTTCATACCTTCTCTCATTGTATCTTTAGTTTCTTTTTTACTTACTTTCATTTCTTTCTTTCTTGATATCTTTCATTCTAGCTTTAATAACTTCCAAAATTCTATCTTTAGTTTCTTTATTACTTACTTTCTTTCTTTCTTTCTTCATATCTTTCATTCTAGATTTTACCTTCTCTCATTTTCTCTTTAGTTTCTTTATTGATTTCTTTGTTCCTTTCTTTCTTGATATCTTTCATTCTAGCTTTCATACCTTCTTTCATTCTATCTTGAGTTTCTTTATTAATTACTTTCGTTCTTTCCTCCTTTTTTCTATCTTTCATTCTGGCTTTCATACCTTCTCTCATTCTATATTTAGTTTCTTTTTTACTATCTTTCTTTATTTTTTTTCTTTCTTGATATCTTTCATTCTAGCTTTCATACCTTCTCTCATTCTATCTTTAGTTTCTTTATTACGTTCTTTCTGTCTTTCTTTCTTTCTTGATATCTTTCATTCTAGCTTTCATACATTCTCTCATTCTATCTTTAGTTTCTTTATTACTTTATTTATTTATTTATTTCTTGATATCTTTCATTCTAGATTTTACCTTCTCTCATTTTCTCTTTAGTTTCTTTATTGATTTCTTTCTTCCTTTCTTTCTTGATATCTTGCATTCTAGCTTTCATACCTTCTTTCATTCTATCTTGAGTTTCTTTATTAATTACTTTCGTTCTTTCCTCCTTTTTTCTATCTTTCATTCTGGCTTTCATACCTTCTCTCATTCTATATTTAGTTTCTTTTTTACTATCTTTCTTTATTTTTTTCTTTGTTGATATCTTTCATTCTAGCTTTCATACCTTCTCTCATTCTATCTTTAGTTTCTTTATTACTTTCTTTCTTTCTTTATTTCTTTCTTGATATCTTTTATTCTAGCTTTCATACTTTCTTTCATTCTATCTTTAGTTTCTTTACTACTTTCTTTCTTTCTTTCTTGATATTTTTCATTCTAGCATTCATATCTTCACTCATTCAATCTTTATGTTCTTTAGTACATTATTTCTTCATTCTTCCTTTTTTTTCTAGATATCTTTCATTCTGGCTTTCATAACTTCTCTCATTCTATCTTTAGTTTCTTTTTTACTACTTTCATTTCTTTCTTTCTTTCTTGATATCTTACATTCTAGCTTTCATACCTTCTCTCATTCTATCTTTAGTTTCTTCTTTACTTAGTTTCATTTCTTTCTTTCTTGATATCTTTCATTCTAGATTTCATACCTGCTCTCATTTTATCTTTAGTTTCTCTATTTCTTTCTTTCTATATTTCTTGATATCTTACACTCTAGTTTTCATACCTTCTCTCATTTCATCTTTAGTTTCTTTAGTGATTTTTTCTTTCTTGCTCTCTTGATATCTTTCATTCTAGCTTTCATACCTTCTCTCATTTCATCTTTAATTTCTTTATTGATTTCTTTTTTCTTTCTTTCTTGATATCTTTCACTCTTGCTTTGATACCTTCTCACATTCTATCTTTAATTTCTTTTTTACTTACTTACATTTCTTTCTTTCTTGATATCTTTCATTTTAGCTCTCATACCTTCTTTCATTCTATCTTTAGTTTCTTTACTACTTTCTTTTTTTCTTTCTTGATATCTTTCATTCTAGCATTCATATCTTCACTCATTCAATCTTTATTTTCTTTATTACATTATTTCTACTTTCTTCCTTTTTTTCTTGATATCTTTCAATCTAGCTTTCATACCTTCTCTCATTCTATCTTTAGCTTCTTTTTTACTTACTTTCATTTCTTTCTTTCTTGATATTTTACATTCTAGCTTTCATACCTTCTCTCATTCTATCTTTAGTTTCTTCTTTATTTACTTTCATTTCTTTCTTTCTTGATATCTATCATTCTAGCTTTCATACCTTCTCTCATTCGTTCTTTAGTTTCTTCTTTACTTACTTTCATTTCGTTCTTTCTTGATATCTTTCATTCTAGATTTCATACCTGCTCTCATTTTATCTTTAGTTTTTCTATTGATTTCTTTCTTTCTTCCTTGATATCTTACATTCTAGCTTTCATACCTTCTCTCATTTCATCTTTAGTTTCTTTAGTGATTTTTTCTTTTTTCTTTCTTGATATCTTTCATTCTAGCTTTCATACCTTCTCTCATTTCATCTTTAATATCTTTATTGATTCCTTTTTTCTTTCTTTCTTGATATCTTTCTCTCTTGCTTTCATACCTTCTTTCATTCTATCTTTAGTTTCTTTTTTACTAACTTACATTTCTTTCTTTCTTGATATCTATCATTCTAGATTTCATAACTTCTCTCAATTCATCTTTAATTTCTTTATTGATTTCTTTTTTCTTTCTTTCTTGATATCTTTCATTCTTGCTTTCATACCTTCTCTCATTCTATCTTTAGTTTCCTTTTTACTTTCTTTCATTTCTTGCTTTCTTGATATGTTACATTCTAGCTTTCATACCTTCTCTCATTCTATCTTTAGTTTCTTCTTTACTTACTTTCATTTCTTTCTTTCTTGATATCTCTCATTCTATCTTTAATACTTTCTCTCATTCTGTCTTTAGTTTCTTTATTACTTTCTTTCTTTCTTTCTTCCTTCCGTTCTTTCTTTCTTTCCAGATAGCTCTCATTCTAGCTCTTAAACCTTCTCTCATTCTATCTTTAGTTTCTTTATTACTTTCTTTCTTTCATTCTTTCTTTCTTGATATCTTTCATTCTAGCTTTCATACCTTCTCTCATTTTATCTTTAGTTTCTTTATTGATTTCTTTTTTTCTTTCTTTCTTGATATCTTTCATTCTAGCTCTCATACCTTCTTTCATTCTATCTTTAGTTTCTTTACTACTTTCATTCTTTCTTTCTTGATATCTTTCATCCTAGCATTCATATCTTCACTCATTCAATCTTTATTTTCTTTATTACATTATTTCTACTTTCTTCCTTTTTTTCTTGATATCTTTCATTCTAGCTTTCATACCTTCTCTCATTCTATCTTTAGCTTCTTTTTTACTTACTTTCATTTCTTTCTTTCTTGATATCTTACATTCTAGCTTTCATACCTTCTCTCATTCTATCTTTAGTTTCTTCTTTACTTACTTTTTTTCTTTCTTTCTTGATATCTTTCATTCTAGCTTTCATACCTTCTCTCATTCTATCTTTAGTTTCTTCTTTACTTACTTTCATTTCGTTCTTTCTTGATATCTTTCATTGTAGATTTCATACCTGCTCTCATTTTATCTTTAGTTTCTCTATTGATTTCTTTCTTTCTTTCTTTCTTGATATCTTTCATTCTAGCTTTCATACCTTCTCTCATTTCATCTTTAATTTCTTTATTGATTTCTTTTTTCTTTCTTTCTTGATATCTTTCTCTCTTGCTTTGAAACCTTCTCTCATTCTATCTTTAGTTTCTTTTTTACTTACTTACATTTCTTTCTTTCTTGATATCTATCATTCTAGATTTCATAACTTCTCTCAATTCATCTTTAATTTCTTTGTGGATTTCTTTTTTTCTTTCTTTCTTGATATCTTTGATTCTTGCTTTCATACCTTCTCTCATTCTATCTTTAGTTTCCTTTTTACTTTCTTTCATTTCTTGCTTTCTTGATATGTTACATTCTAGCTTTCATACCTTCTCTCATTCTATCTTTAGTTTCTTCTTTACTTACTTTCATTTCTTTCTTTCTTGATATCTCTCATTCTATCTTTAATACTTTCTCTCATTCTGTCTTTAGTTTCTTTATTACTTTCTTTCTTTCTTTCTTCCTTCCGTTCTTTCTTTCTTTCCAGATAGCTCTCATTCTAGCTCTTAAACCTTCTCTCATTCTATCTTTAGTTTCTTTATTACTTTCTTTCTTTCATTCTTTCTTTCTTGATATCTTTCATTCTAGCTTTCATATCTTCTCTCATTTTATCTTTAGTTTCTTTATTGATTTCTTTTTTCTTTCTTTCTTGATATCTTTCATTCTAGCTCTCATACCTTCTTTCATTCTATCTTTAGTTTCTTTACTACTTTCATTCTTTCTTTCTTGATATCTTTCATCCTAGCATTCATATCTTCACTCATTCAATCTTTATTTTCTTTATTACATTATTTCTACTTTCTTCCTTTTTTTCTTGATATCTTTCATTCTAGCTTTCATACCTTCTCTCATTCTATCTTTAGCTTCTTTTTTACTTACTTTCATTTCTTTCTTTCTTGATATCTTACATTCTAGCTTTCATACCTTCTCTCATTCTATCTTTAGTTTCTTCTTTACTTACTTTCATTTCTTTCTTTCTTGATATCTTTCATTCTAGCTTTCATACCTTCTCTCATTCTATCTTTAGTTTCTTCTTTACTTACTTTCATTTCGTTCTTTCTTGATATCTTACATTCTAGCTTTCATACCTTCTCTCATTCTATCTTTAGTTTCTTCTTTACTTACTTTCATTTCTTTCTTTCTTGATATCTTTCATTCTAGCTTTCATACCTTCTCTCATTTCGTCTTTAATTTCTTTATTGATTTCTTTTTTCTTTCTTTCTTGATATCTTTCACTCTTGCTTTGATACCTTCTCTCATTCTATCTTTAGTTTCTTCTTTACTTACTTTCATTTCTTTCTTTCTTGATATCTTTCATTCTAGCTTTAATTACTAGTCTCATTTTATCTTTAGTTTCCTTATTACTTCATTTCTACTTACTTCTTTTTTCTTTCTTGATATCTTTCATTCTAGCTTTCATACCATCTCTCATTCTATCTTTAGTTTCTTTTTTACTGACTTTCCTTTCTTTCTTTCTTGATATCTTTCATTCTAGATTTTACCTTCTCTCATTTTCTATTTAGTTTCTTTATTGATTTCTTTCTTCCTTTCTTTCTTGATATCTTTCATTCTAGCTGTCATACCTTCTTTCATTCTATCTTGAGTTTCTTTATTAATTACTTTCGTTCTTTCCTCCTTTTTTCTATCTTTCATTCTGGCTTTCATACCTTCTCTCATTCTATATTTAGTTTCTTTTTTACTATCTTTCTTTATTTTTTTTCTTTCTTGATATCTTTCATTCTAGCTTTCATACCTTCTTTCATTCTATCTTGAGTTTCTTAATTACATTCGATCTTTCTTTTTTCTTTCTTGATATCTTTCATTCTAGCTTTCATACCTTCTCTCATTCTATCTTTAGTTTTTTTTAATTACTTCCATTTCTTTCTTTCTTGGTTTCTTTCATTGTAGCTTTAATACCTTCTCTCATTCTATCTTTAGTTTCTTTATTAGTTACTTTCTTTCTTTCTTGATATCTTTCTTTCTAGCTTTCATACCTTCTCTCATTTCATATTTAATTTCTTTATTGATTTCTTTTTTTCTTTATTTCTTGATATCTTTCATTCTTGCTTTGATAACTTCTCTCATTCTATCTTTAGTATATTTTTTAATTGCTTTCATTTCTTTCTTTCTTGATATCTTACATTCTAGCTTTCATACCTTCTCTCATTCTATCTTTAGTTTCTTTTTTACTTACTTTCATTTCTTTTTTTCTTGATATCTTTCATTCTAGCTTTCATACATTCTCTCATTCTAACTTTAGTTTCTTTATTACTTTATTTATTTATTTCTTGATATCATTCATTCTAAAATTCATTCCTTCTCTCGTTTTATCTTTAGTTTCTTTCTTTCTTTCTTTCTTTCTTTCTTTCTTGATATCTTTCATTCTAACTCACATATCTACTGTCTTTCTTTCTTTAGTTTCTTTATTACTTTCTTACTTTCTTTCTTTCTTTCTTTCTTGATATCTTTCATTCTAGCTTTCATACCTTCTCTCATTCTCTCTTTATTTTCTTTATAGATTTCTTTCTTTCTTTCTTTCTTGATATCTTTCATTCTGGCTTTCATACCTTCTCTCATTCTATCTTTAGTTTCTTTATTACTTCATTTCTACTTTCTTCCTTTTTTCTTTCTTGATATCTTTCATTCAAGATTTCATACAATCTCTCATTCTATCTTTAGTTTCTTTTTTAATTACTTTTATTTATTTATTTATTTATATCTTTCATTCTAGATTTTACCTTCTCTCATTTTCTCTTTAGTTTCTTTATTGATTTCTTTCTTCCTTTCTTTCTTGATATCTTTCATTCTAGCTTTCATACCTTCTTTCATTCTATCTTGAGTTTCTTTATTAATTACTTTCGTTCTTTCCTCCTTTTTTCTATCTTTCATTCTGGCTTTCATACCTTCTCTCATTCTATATTTAGTTTCTTTTTTACTATCTTTCTTTATTTTTTTCTTTGTTGATATCTTTCATTCTAGCTTTCATACCTTCTCTCATTCTATCTTTAGTTTCTTTATTACTTTCTTTCTTTCTTTCTTGATATCTTTGATTCTAGCATTCATATCTTCACTCATTCAATCTTTATTTTCTTTAGTACATTATTTCTACTTCCTTCCTTTTTTTCTTGATATCTTTCATTCTAGCTTTCATACCTTCTCTCATTCTATCTTTAGCTTATTTTTTACTTACTTTCATTTCTTTCTTTCTTCATATTTTACATTCTAGCTTTCATAACTTCTCTCATTCTATCTTTAGTTTCTTCTTTACTTACTTTCATTTCTTTCTTTCTTGATATCTTTCATTCTAGCTTTCATACCTTCTCTCATTCTTTCTTTAGTTTCTTCTTTACTTACTTTCATTTCCTTCTTTCTTGATATCTTTCATTCTAGATTTCATACCTGCTCTCATTTTATCTTTAGTTTTTCTATTGATTTCTTTCTTTCTTTCTTGATATCTTACATTCTAGCTTTCATACCTTCTCTCATTTCATCTTTAGTTTCTTTAGTGATTTTTTCTTTCTTTCTTTCTTGATATCTTTCATTCTAGCTTTCATACCTTCTCTCATTTCATCTTTAATATCTTTATTGATTTCTTTTTTCTTTCTTTCTTGATATCTTTCTCTCTTGCTTTGATACCTTCTCTCATTCTATCTTTGGTTTCTTTTTTACTTACTTAAATTTCTTTCTTCTTGATATCTATCATTCTAGATTTCATAACTTCTCTCAATTCATCTTTAATTTCTTTATTGATTTCTTTTTTTCTTTCTTTCTTGATATCTTTCATTCTTGCTTTCATACCTTCTCTCATTCTATCTTTAGTTTCCTTTTTACTTTCTTTCATTTCTTGCTTTCTTGATATGTTACATTCTAGCTTTCATACCTTCTCTCATTCTATCTTTAGTTTCTTCTTTACTTACTTTCATTTCTTTCTTTCTTGATATCTTTTATTCTAGCTTTCATACCTTCTCTCATTCTATCTTTAGTTTCTTCTTTACTTACTTTCATTTCTTTCTTTCTTGATATCTTTCATTCTAGATTTCATACCTTCTCTCATTCTATCTTTAGTTTCTTTATTACTTTCTTTCTTTCTTTATTTCTTTCTTGATATCTTTTATTCTAGCTTTCATACTTTCTTTCATTCTATCTTTAGTTTCTTTACTACTTTCTTTCTTTCTTTCTTGATATTTTTCATTCTAGCATTCATATCTTCACTCATTCAATCTTTATTTTCTTTAGTACATTATTTCTTCTTTCTTCCTTTTTTTTCTAGATATCTTTCATTCTAGCTTTCATAACTTCTCTCATTCTATCTTTAGTTTCTTTTTTACTACTTTCATTTCTTTCTTTCTTTCTTGATATCTTACTTTCTAGCTTTCATACCTTCTCTCATTCTATCTTTAGTTTCTTCTTTACTTACTTTCATTTCTTTCTTTCTTGATATCTTTTATTGTAGCTTTCATACCTTCTCTCATTCTATCTTTAGTTTCTTCTTTACTTACTTTCATTTCTTTCTTTCTTGATATCTTTCATTCTAGATTTCATACCTTCTCTCATTTCATCTTTAATTTCTTTATTGATTTCTTTCTTTCTTTCTTTATTGATATCTTTCATTCTAGCTTTCATACCTTCTCTCATTTCATCTTTAATTTCTTTATTGATTTCTTTTTTCTTTCTTTCTTGATATCTTTCTCTCTTGCTTTGATACCTTCTCACATTCTATCTTTAATTTCTTTTTTACTTACTTACATTTCTTTCTTTCTTGATATCTTTCATTCCAGCTCTCATACCTTCTTTCATTCTATCTTTAGTTTCTTTACTACTTTCTTTCTTTCTTTCTTGATATCTTTCATTCTAGGATTCATATCTTAACTCATTCAATCTTTATTTTCTTTATTACATTATTTCTACTTCCTTCCTTTTTTTCTTGATATCTTTCATTCTAGCTTTCATACCTTCTCTCATTCTATCTTTAGCTTATTTTTTACTTACTTTCATTTCGTTCTTTCTTCATATTTTACATTCTAGCTTTCATACCTTCTCTCATTCTATCTTTAGTTTCTTCTTTACTTACTTTCATTTCTTTCTTTCTTGATATCTTTCATTCTAGCTTTCATACCTTCTCTCATTCTTTCTTTAGTTTCTTCTTTACTTACTTTCATTTCGTTCTTTCTTGATATCTTTCATTCTAGATTTCATACCTGCTCTCATTTTATCTTTAGTTTTTCTATTGATTTCTTTCTTTCTTTCTTGATATCTTACATTCTAGCTTTCATACCTTCTCTCATTTCATCTTTAGTTTCTTTAGTGATTTTTTCTTCCTTTCTTTCTTGATATCTTTCATTCTAGCTTTCATACCTTCTCTCATTTCATCTTTAATATCTTTATTGATTTCTTTTTTCTTTCTTTCTTGATATCTTTCTCTCTTGCTTTGATACCTTCTCTCATTCTATCTTTAGTTTCTTTTTTACTTACTTACATTTCTTTCTTCTTGATATCTATCATTCTAGATTTCATAACTTCTCTCAATTCATCTTTAATTTCTTTATTGATTTCTTTTTTTCTTTCTTTCTTGATATCTTTCATTCTTGCTTTCATACCTTCTCTCATTCTATCTTTAGTTTCCTTTTTACTTTCTTTCATTTCTTGCTTTCTTGATATGTTACATTCTAGCTTTCATACCTTCTCTCATTCTATCTTTAGTTTCTTCTTTACTTACTTTCATTTCTTTCTTTCTTGATATCTTTTATTCTAGCTTTCATACCTTCTCTCATTCTATCTTTAGTTTCTTCTTTACTTACTTTCATTTCTTTCTTTCTTGATATCTTTCATTCTAGATTTCATACCTTCTCTCATTTCATCTTTAATTTCTTTATTGAATTCTTTTTTCTTTCTTTCTTGATATCTTTCACTCTAGCTTTGATACCTTCTCACATTCTATCTTCAGTTTCTTTTTTACTTACATTTCTTTCTTTTTTGATATCTTTCATTCTAGCTCTCATAACTTCTTTCATTCTATCTTTAGTTTCTTTACTATTTTCTTTCTTTCTTTCTTGATATCTTTCATTCTAGCATTCATATCTTCACTCATTCAATCTTTATTTTCTTTATTACATTATTTCTTCCTTTTTCCTTTTTTTCTTGATATCTTTCATTCTAGCTTTCATACCTTCTCTCATTCTATCTTTAGCTTCTTTTTTACTTACTTTCATTTCTTTCTTTCTTGATATCTTACATTCTAGCTTTCATACCTTCTCTCATTCTATCTTTAGTTTCTTCTTTACTTACTTTCATTTCTTTCTTTCTTGATATTTTTCATTCTAGCTTTCATACCTTCTCTCATTCTATCTTTAGTTTCTTCTTTACTTACTTTCATTTCGTTCTTTCTTGATATCTTTCATTGTAGATTTCATACCTGCTCTCATTTTATCTTTAGTTTCTCTATTGATTTCTTTCTTTCTTTCTTTCTTGATATCTTTCATTCTAGTTTTCATACCTTCTCTCATTTCATCTTTAATTTCTTTATTGATTTCTTTTTTCTTTCTTTCTTGATATCTTTCTCTCTTGCTTTGATACCTTCTCTCATTCTATCTTTAGTTTCTTTTTTACTTACTTACATTTCTTTCTTTCTTGATATCTATCATTCTAGATTTCATAACTTCTCTCAATTCATCTTTAATTTCTTTATGGATTTCTTTTTTTCTTTCTTTCTTGATATCTTTGATTCTTGCTTTCATACCTTCTCTCATTCTATCTTTAGTTTCCTTTTTACTATCTTTCTTTATTTTTTTTTCTTTCTTGATATCTTTCATTCTAGCTTTCATACCTTCTCTCATTCTATCTTTAGTTTCTTTATTACTTTCTTTCTTTCTTTATTTCTTTCTTGATATCTTTTATTCTAGCTTTCATACTTTCATTCTATCTTTAGTTTCTTTACTACTTTCTTTCTTTCTTTCTTGATATTTTTCATTCTAGCATTCATATCTTCACTCATTCAATCTTTATTTTCTTTAGTACATTATTTCTTCTCTCTTCCTTTTTTTTCTAGATATCTTTCATTCTAGCTTTCATAACTTCTCTCATTCTATCTTTAGTTTCTTTTTTACTACTTTCATTTCTTTCTTTCTTTCTTGATATCTTACTTTCTAGATTTCATACCTTCTCTCATTCTATCTTTAGTTTCTTCTTTACTTACTTTCATTTCTTTCTTTCTTGATATCTTTTATTCTAGCTTTCATACCTTCTCTCATTCTATCTTTAGTTTCTTCTTTACTTACTTTCATTTCTTTCTTTCTTGATATCTTTCATTCTAGATTTCATACCTTCTCTCATTTCATCTTTAATTTCTTTATTGATTTCTTTTTTCTTTCTTTCTTGATATCTTTCTCTCTTGCTTTGATACCTTCTCACATTCTATCTTTAATTTCTTTTTTACTTACTTACATTTCTTTCTTTCTTGATATCTTTCATTCTAGCTTTCATACCTTCTCTCATTTCATCTTTAATTTCTTTATTGATTTCTTTTTTCTTTCTTTCTTGATATCTTTCTCTCTTGCTTTGATACCTTCTCACATTCTATCTTTAATTTCTTTTTTACTTACTTACATTTCTTTCTTTCTTGATATCTTTCATTCCAGCTCTCATACCTTCTTTCATTCTATCTTTAGTTTCTTTACTACTTTCTTTCTTTCTTTCTTGATATCTTTCATTCTAGGATTCATATCTTAACTCATTCAATCTTTATTTTCTTTATTACATTATTTCTACTTCCTTCCTTTTTTTCTTGATATCTTTCATTCTAGCTTTCATACCTTCTCTCATTCTATCTTTAGCTTATTTTTTACTTACTTTCATTTCTTTCTTTCTTCATATTTTACATTCTAGCTTTCATACCTTCTCTCATTCTATCTTTAGTTTCTTCTTTACTTACTTTCATTTCTTTCTTTCTTGATATCTTTCATTCTAGCTTTCATACCTTCACTCATTCTTTCTTTAGTTTCTTCTTTACTTACTTTCATTTCGTTCTTTCTTGATATATTTCATTCTAGATTTCATACCTGCTCTCATTTTATCTTTAGTTTTTCTATTGATTTCTTTCTTTCTTTCTTGATATCTTACATTCTAGCTTTCATACCTTCTCTCATTTCATCTTTAGCTTCTTTAGTGATTTTTTCTTTCTTTCTTTCTTGATATCTTTCATTCTAGCTTTCATACCTTCTCTCATTTCATCTTTAATATCTTTATTGATTTCTCATTTCTTTCTTTCTTGATATCTTTCTCTCTTGCTTTGATACCTTCTCACATTCTATCTTTAATTTCTTTTTTACTTACTTACATTTCTTTCTTTCTTGATATCTTTCATTCCAGCTCTCATACCTTCTTTCATTCTATCTTCAGTTTCTTTACTACTTTCTTTCTTTCTTTCTTGATATCTTTCATTCTAGGATTCATATCTTAACTCATTCAATCTTTATTTTCTTTATTACATTATTTCTACTTCCTTCCTTTTTTTCTTGATATCTTTCATTCTAGCTTTCATACCTTCTCTCATTCTATCTTTAGCTTATTTTTTACTTACTTTCATTTCTTTCTTTCTTCATATTTTACATTCTAGCTTTCATACCTTCTCTCATTCTATCTTTAGTTTCTTCTTTACTTACTTTCATTTCTTTCTTTCTTGATATCTTTCATTCTAGCTTTCATACCTTCTCTCATTCTTTCTTTAGTTTCTTCTTTACTTACTTTCATTTCGTTCTTTCTTGATATATTTCATTCTAGATTTCATACCTGCTCTCATTTTATCTTTAGTTTTTCTATTGATTTCTTTCTTTCTTTCTTGATATCTTACATTCTAGCTTTCATACCTTCTCTCATTTCATCTTTAGCTTCTTTAGTGATTTTTTCTTTCTTTCTTTCTTGATATCTTTCATTCTAGCTTTCATACCTTCTCTCATTTCATCTTTAATATCTTTATTGATTTCTTTTTTCTTTCTTTCTTGAAATCTTTCTCTCTTGCTTTGATACCTTCTCTCATTCTATCTTTAGTTTCTTTTTTACTTACTTACATTTCTTTCTTCTTGATATCTATCATTCTAGATTTCATAACTTCTCTCAATTCATCTTTAATTTCTTTATTGATTTCTTTTTTTCTTTCTTTCTTGATATCTTTCATTCTTGCTTTCATACCTTCTCTCATTCTATCTTTAGTTTCCTTTTTACTTTCTTTCATTTCTTGCTTTCTTGATATGTTACATTCTAGCTTTCATACCTTCTCTCATTCTATCTTTAGTTTCTTCTTTACTTACTTTCATTTCTTTCTTTCTTGATATCTTTTATTCTAGCTTTCATACCTTCTCTCATTCTATCTTTAGTTTCTTCTTTACTTACTTTCATTTCTTTCTTTCTTGATATCTTTCATTCTAGATTTCATACCTTCTCTCATTTCATCTTTAATTTCTTTATTGAATTCTTTTTTCTTTCTTTCTTGATATCTTTCACTCTAGCTTTGATACCTTCTCACATTCTATCTTCAGTTTTTTTTTTACTTACTTACATTTCTTTCTTTTTTGATATCTTTCATTCTAGCTCTTACCTTCTTTCATTCTATCTTTAGTTTCTTTACTATTTTCTTTCTTTCTTTCTTGATATGTTTCATTCTAGCATTCATATCTTCACTCATTCAATCTTTATTTTCTTTATTACATTATTTCTTCCTTTTTCCTTTTTTTCTTGATATCTTTCATTCTAGCTTTCATACCTTCTCTCATTCTATCTTTAGTTTCTTCTTTACTTACTTTCATTTCTTTCTTTCTTGATATTTTTCATTCTAGCTTTCATACCTTCTCTCATTCTATCTTTAGTTTCTTCTTTACTTACTTTCATTTCGTTCTTTCTTGATATCTTTCATTGTAGATTTCATACCTGCTCTCATTTTATCTTTAGTTTCTCTTTTGATTTCTTTCTTTCTTTCTTTCTTGATATCTTTCATTCTAGCTTTCATACCTTCTCTCATTTCATCTTTAATTTCTTTATTGATTTCTTTTTTCTTTCTTTCTTGATATCTTTCTCTCTTGCTTTGATACCTTCTCTCATTCTATCTTTAGTTTCTTTTTTACTTACTTACATTTCTTTCTTTCTTGATATCTATCATTCTAGATTTCATAACTTCTCTCAATTCATCTTTAATTTCTTTATGGATTTCTTTTTTTCTTTCTTTCTTGATATCTTTGATTCTTGCTTTCATACCTTCTCTCATTCTATCTTTAGTTTCCTTTTTACTATCTTTCTTTATTTTTCTTTCTTTCTTGATATCTTTCATTCTAGCTTTCATACCTTCTCTCATTCTATCTTTAGTTTCTTTACTACTTTCTTTCTTTCTTTCTTGATATTTTTCATTCTAGCATTCATATCCTCACTCATTCAATCTTTATTTTCTTTAGTACATTATTTCTTCTCTCTTCCTTTTTTTTCTAGATATCTTTCATTCTAGCTTTCATAACTTCTCTCATTCTATCTTTAGTTTCTTTTTTACTACTTTCATTTCTTTCTTTCTTTCTTGATATCTTACTTTCTAGCTTTCATACCTTCTCTCATTCTATCTTTAGTTTCTTCTTTACTTACTTTCATTTCTTTCTTTCTTGATATCTTTTATTCTAGCTTTCATACCTTCTCTCATTCTATCTTTAGTTTCTTCTTTACTTACTTTCATTTCTTTCTTTCTTGATATCTTTCATTCTAGATTTCATACCTTCTCTCATTTCATCTTTAATTTCTTTATTGATTTCTTTTTTCTTTCTTTCTTGATATCTTTCTCTCTTGCTTTGATACCTTCTCACATTCTATCTTTAATTTCTTTTTTACTTACTTACATTTCTTTCTTTCTTGATATCTATCATTCTAGATTTCATAACTTCTCTCAATTCATCTTTAATTTCTTTATTGATTTCTTTTTTTCTTTCTTTCTTGATATCTTTCATTCTTGCTTTCATACCTTCTCTCATTCTATCTTTAGCTTATTTTTTACTTACTTTCATTTCTTTCTTTCTTCATATTTTACATTCTAGCTTTCATACCTTCTCTCATTCTATCTTTAGTTTCTTCTTTACTTACTTTCATTTCTTTCTTTCTTGATATCTTTCATTCTAGCTTTCATACCTTCACTCATTCTTTCTTTAGCTTCTTCTTTACTTACTTTCATTTCGTTCTTTCTTGATATATTTCATTCTAGATTTCATACCTGCTCTCATTTTATCTTTAGTTTTTCTATTGATTTCTTTCTTTCTTTCTTGATATCTTACATTCTAGCTTTCATACCTTCTCTCATTTCATCTTTAGCTTCTTTAGTGATTTTTTCTTTCTTTCTTTCTTGATATCTTTCATTCTAGCTTTCATACCTTCTCTCATTTCATCTTTAATATCTTTATTGATTTCTCATTTCTTTCTTTCTTGATATCTTTCTCTTTTGCTTTGATACCTTCTCACATTCTATCTTTAATTTCTTTTTTACTTACTTACATTTCTTTCTTTCTTGATATCTTTCATTCCAGCTCTCATACCTTCTTTCATTCTATCTTTAGTTTCTTTACTACTTTCTTTCTTTCTTTCTTGATATCTTTCATTCTAGGATTCATATCTTAACTCATTCAATCTTTATTTTCTTTATTACATTATTTCTACTTCCTTCCTTTTTTTCTTGATATCTTTCATTCTAGCTTTCATACCTTCTCTCATTCTATCTTTAGCTTATTTTTTACTTACTTTCATTTCTTTCTTTCTTCATATTTTACATTCTAGCTTTCATACCTTCTCTCATTCTATCTTTAGTTTCTTCTTTACTTACTTTCATTTCTTTCTTTCTTGATATCTTTCATTCTAGCTTTCATACCTTCTCTCATTCTTTCTTTAGTTTCTTCTTTACTTACTTTCATTTCGTTCTTTCTTGATATATTTCATTCTAGATTTCATACCTGCTCTCATTTTATCTTTAGTTTTTCTATTGATTTCTTTCTTTCTTTCTTTCTTGATATCTTACATTCTAGCTTTCATACCTTCTCTCATTTCATCTTTAGCTTCTTTAGTGATTTTTTCTTTCTTTCTTTCTTGATATCTTTCATTCTAGCTTTCATACCTTCTCTCATTTCATCTTTAATATCTTTATTGATTTCTTTTTTCTTTCTTTCTTGATATCTTTCTCTCTTGCTTTGATACCTTCTCTCATTCTATCTTTAGTTTCTTTTTTACTTACTTACATTTCTTTCTTCTTGATATCTATCATTCTAGATTTCATAACTTCTCTCAATTCATCTTTAATTTCTTTATTGATTTCTTTTTTTCTTTCTTTCTTGATATCTTTCATTCTTGCTTTCATACCTTCTCTCATTCTATCTTTAGTTTCCTTTTTACTTTCTTTCATTTCTTGCTTTCTTGATATGTTACATTCTAGCTTTCATACCTTCTCTCATTCTATCTTTAGTTTCTTCTTTACTTACTTTCATTTCTTTCTTTCTTGATATCTTTTATTCTAGCTTTCATACCTTCTCTCATTCTATCTTTAGTTTCTTCTTTACTTACCTTCATTTCTTTCTTTCTTGATATCTTTCATTCTAGATTTCATACCTTCTCTCATTTCATCTTTAATTTCTTTATTGAATTCTTTTTTCTTTCTTTCTTGATATCTTTCACTCTAGCTTTGATACCTTCTCACATTCTATCTTCAGTTTTTTTTTTACTTACTTACATTTCTTTCTTTTTTGATATCTTTCATTCTAGCTCTTACCTTCTTTCATTCTATATTTAGTTTCTTTACTATTTTCTTTCTTTCTTTCTTGATATCTTTCATTCTAGCATTCATATCTTCACTCATTCAATCTTTATTTTCTTTATTACATTATTTCTTCCTTTTTCCTTTTTTTCTTGATATCTTTCATTCTAGCTTTCATACCTTCTCTCATTCTATCTTTAGCTTCTTTTTTACTTACTTTCATTTCTTTCTTTCTTGATATCTTACATTCTAGCTTTCATACCTTCTCTCATTCTATCTTTAGTTTCTTCTTTACTTACTTTCATTTCTTTCTTTCTTGATATTTTTCATTCTAGCTTTCATACCTTCTCTCATTCTATCTTTAGTTTCTTCTTTACTTACTTTCATTTCGTTCTTTCTTGATATCTTTCATTGTAGATTTCATACCTGCTCTCATTTTATCTTTAGTTTCTCTTTTGATTTCTTTCTTTCTTTCTTTCTTGATATCTTTCATTCTAGCTTTCATACCTTCTCTCATTTCATCTTTAATTTCTTTATTGATTTCTTTTTTCTTTCTTTCTTGATATCTTTCTCTCTTGCTTTGATACCTTCTCTCATTCTATCTTTAGTTTCTTTTTTACTTACTTACATTTCTTTCTTTCTTGATATCTATCATTCTAGATTTCATAACTTCTCTCAATTCATCTTTAATTTCTTTATGGATTTCTTTTTTTCTTTCTTTCTTGATATCTTTGATTCTTGCTTTCATACCTTCTCTCATTCTATCTTTAGTTTCCTTTTTACTATCTTTCTTTATTTTTCTTTCTTTCTTGATATCTTTCATTCTAGCTTTCATACCTTCTCTCATTCTATCTTTAGTTTCTTTATTACTTTCTTTCTTTCTTGATATCTTTTATTCTAGCTTTCATACTTTCATTCTATCTTTAGTTTCTTTACTACTTTCTTTCTTTCTTTCTTGATATTTTTCATTCTAGCATTCATATCTTCACTCATTCAATCTTTATTTTCTTTAGTACATTATTTCTTCTTTCTTCCTTTTTTTTCTAGATATCTTTCATTCTAGCTTTCATAACTTCTCTCATTCTATCTTTAGTTTCTTTTTTACTACTTTCATTTCTTTCTTTCTTTCTTGATATCTTACTTTCTAGCTTTCATACCTTCTCTCATTCTATCTTTAGTTTCTTCTTTACTTACTTTCATTTCTTTCTTTCTTGATATCTTTTATTCTAGCTTTCATACCTTCTCTCATTCTATCTTTAGTTTCTTCTTTACTTACTTTCATTTCTTTCTTTCTTGATATCTTTCATTCTAGATTTCATACCTTCTCTCATTTCATCTTTAATTTCTTTATTGATTTCTTTTTTCTTTCTTTCTTGATATCTTTCTCTCTTGCTTTGATACCTTCTCACATTCTATCTTTAATTTCTTTTTTACTTACTTACATTTCTTTCTTTCTTGATATCTTTCATTCCAGCTCTCATACCTTCTTTCATTCTATCTTTAGTTTCTTTACTACTTTCTTTCTTTCTTTCTTGATATCTTTCATTCTAGGTTTCATATCTTAACTCATTCAATCTTTATTTTCTTTATTACATTATTTCTACTTCCTTCCTTTTTTTCTTGATATCTTTCATTCTAGCTTTCATACCTTCTCTCATTCTATCTTTAGCTTATTTTTTACTTACATTCATTTCTTTCTTTCTTCATATTTTACATTCTAGCTTTCATACCTTCTCTCATTCTATCTTTAGTTTCTTCTTTACTTACTTTCATTTCTTTCTTTCTTGATATCTTTCATTCTAGCTTTCATACCTTCTCTCATTCTTTCTTTAGTTTCTTCTTTACTTACTTTCATTTCGTTCTTTCTTGATATATTTCATTCTAGATTTCATACCTGCTCTCATTTTATCTTTAGTTTTTCTATTGATTTCTTTCTTTCTTTCTTGATATCTTACATTCTAGCTTTCATACCTTCTCTCATTTCATCTTTAGCTTCTTTAGTGATTTTTTCTTTCTTTCTTTCTTGATATCTTTCATTCTAGCTTTCATACCTTCTCTCATTTCATCTTTAATATCTTTATTGATTTCTTTTTTCTTTCTTTCTTGATATCTTTCTCTCTTGCTTTGATACCTTCTCTCATTCTATCTTTAGTTTCTTTTTTACTTACTTACATTTCTTTCTTCTTGATATCTATCATTCTAGATTTCATAACTTCTCTCAATTCATCTTTAATTTCTTTATTGATTTCTTTTTTTCTTTCTTTCTTGATATCTTTCATTCTTGCTTTCATACCTTCTCTCATTCTATCTTTAGTTTCCTTTTTACTTTCTTTCATTTCTTGCTTTCTTGATATGTTACATTCTAGCTTTCATACCTTCTCTCATTCTATCTTTAGTTTCTTCTTTACTTACTTTCATTTCTTTCTTTCTTGATATCTTTTATTCTAGCTTTCATACCTTCTCTCATTCTATCTTTAGTTTCTTCTTTACTTACTTTCATTTCTTTCTTTCTTGATATCTTTCATTCTAGATTTCATACCTTCTCTCATTTCATCTTTAATTTCTTTATTGAATTCTTTTTTCTTTCTTTCTTGATATCTTTCACTCTAGCTTTGATACCTTCTCACATTCTATCTTCAGTTTCTTTTTTACTTACTTACATTTCTTTCTTTTTTGATATCTTTCATTCTAGCTCTCATACCTTCTTTCATTCTATCTTTAGTTTCTTTACTATTTTCTTTCTTTCTTTCTTGATATCTTTCATTCTAGCATTCATATCTTCACTCATTCAATCTTTATTTTCTTTATTACATTATTTCTTCCTTTTTCCTTTTTTTCTTGATATCTTTCATTCTAGCTTTCATACCTTCTCTCATTCTATCTTTAGCTTCTTTTTTACTTACTTTCATTTCTTTCTTTCTTGATATCTTACATTCTAGCTTTCATACCTTCTCTCATTCTATCTTTAGTTTCTTCTTTACTTACTTTCATTTCTTTCTTTCTTGATATTTTTCATTCTAGCTTTCATACCTTCTCTCATTCTATCTTTAGTTTCTTCTTTACTTACTTTCATTTCGTTCTTTCTTGATATCTTTCATTGTAGATTTCATACCTGCTCTCATTTTATCTTTAGTTTCTCTATTGATTTCTTTCTTTCTTTCTTTCTTGATATCTTTCATTCTAGCTTTCATACCTTCTCTCATTTCATCTTTAATTTCTTTATTGATTTCTTTTTTCTTTCTTTCTTGATATCTTTCTCTCTTGCTTTGATACCTTCTCTCATTCTATCTTTAGTTTCTTTTTTACTTACTTACATTTCTTTCTTTCTTGATATCTATCATTCTAGATTTCATAACTTCTCTCAATTCATCTTTAATTTCTTTATGGATATCTTTTTTTCTTTCTTTCTTGATATCTTTGATTCTTGCTTTCATACCTTCTCTCATTCTCTCTTTAGTTTCCTTTTTACTTTCTTTCATTTCTTGCTTTCTTGATATGTTACATTCTAGCTTTCATTCCTTCTCTCATTCTATCTTTAATTTCTTTATTACTTTCTTTCTTTCTTTCTTTCTTGATATCTTTCATTCTAGCATTCATATCTTCACTCATTCAATCTTTATTTTCTTTATTAAATTACTTCTACTTTCTTCCTATTTTTCTTGATATCTTTCATTCTAGCTTTCATAACTTCTCTCATTCTATCTTTAGTTTCTTCTTTACTTACTTTCATTTCTTTCTTTCTTGATATCTTTCATTCTAGATTTCATACCTTCTCTAATTTCATCTTTAATTTCTTTATTGATTTCTTTTTTCTTTCTTTCTTGATATCTTTCACTCTTGCTTTGATACCTTCTCACATTCTATCTTTAGCTTTGTTTTTACTTACTTTCATTTCTTTCTTTCTTGATATCATACATTCTAGCTTTCATACCTTCTCTCATTCTATCTTTAGTTTCTTCTTTACTTACTTTCATTTCTTTCTTTCTTGATATCTTTCATTCTAGCTTTCATACCTTCTCTCATTCTATCTTTAGTTTCTTCTTTACTTACTTTCATTTCATTCTTTCTTGATATCTTTCATTCTAGCTTTCATACCTTCTCTCATTTCATCTTTAGTTTCTTTAGTGATTTTTTTTTCTTTCTTTCTTGATATCTTTCATTCTAGCTTTCATACCTTCTCTCATT
The DNA here is from genome assembly GCA_037013535.1 of Intellagama lesueurii. NCBI lineage: Eukaryota > Metazoa > Chordata > Lepidosauria > Squamata > Agamidae > Intellagama > Intellagama lesueurii. The sequence continues at coordinate 130,474 of JBAJHW010000028.1, forward strand.
TCGTCTTTAATTTCTTTATTGATATCTTTTTTCTTTCTTTCTTGATATCTTTCACTCTTGCTTTGATACCTTCTCTCATTCTATCTTTAGTTTCTTCTTTACTTACTTTCATTTCTTTCTTTCTTGATATCTTTCATTCTAGCTTTAATTACTAGTCTCATTTTATCTTTAGTTTCTTTTTTACTTCCTTTCTACTTACTTCTTTTTTCTTTCTTGATATCTTTCATTCTAGCTTTCATACCTTCTCTCATTCTATCTTTAGTTTCTTTTTTACTGACTTTCCTTTCTTTCTTTCTTGATATCTTTCATTCTAGATTTTACCTTCTCTCATTTTCTCTTTAGTTTCTTTATTGATTTCTTTCTTCCTTTCTTTCTTGATATCTTTCATTCTACCTTTCATACCTTCTTTCATTCTATCTTGAGTTTCTTTATTGATTACTTTCGTTCCTTCCTCCTTTTTTCTATCTTTCATTCTGGCTTTCATACCTTCTCTCATTCTATATTTAGTTTCTTTTTTACTATCTTTCTTTATTTTTTTTCTTTCTTGATATCTTTCATTCTAGCTTTCATACCTTCTCTCATTCTATCTTTAGTTTCTTTATTACTTTCTTTCTTTCTTTCTTTCTTTCTTGATATCTTTTATTCTAGCTTTCATATCTTCACTCATTCAATCTTTATGTTCTTTAGTACATTATTTCTTCTTTCTTCCTTTTTTTTTCCAGATATCTTTCATTCTGGCTTTCATAACTTCTCTCATTCTATCTTTAGTTTCTTCTTTACTTAGTTTCATTTCTTTCTTTCTTGATATCTTTCATTCTAGATTTCATACCTGCTCTCATTTTATCTTTCGTTTCTCTATTTCTTTCTTTCTATATTTCTTGATATCTTACACTCTAGTTTTCATACCTTCTCTCATTTCATCTTTAGTTTCTTTAGTGATTTTTTCTTTCTTACTTTCTTGATATCTTTCATTCTAGCTTTCATACATTCTCTCATTTCATCTTTAATTTCTTTATTGATTTCTTTTTTCTTTCTTTCTTGATATCTTTCACTCTTGCTTTGATACCTTCTCACATTCTATCTTTAATTTCTTTTTTACTTACTTACATTTCTTTCTTTCTTGATATCTTTCATTCTAGCTCTCATACCTTCTTTCATTCTATCTTTAGTTTCTTTACTACTTTCTTTCTTTCTTTCTTGATATCTTTCATTCTAGCATTCATATCTTCACTCATTCAATCTTTATTTTCTTTATTACATTATTTCTACTTTCTTCCTTTCTTTCTTGATATCTTTCATTCTAGCTTTCATACCTTCTTTCATTCTATCTTGAGTTTCTTTATTAATTTCTTTCGTTCTTTCCTCCTTTTTTATCTTTCATTCTGGCTTTCATACCTTCTCTCATTCTATATTTAGTTTCTTTTTTACTATCTTTCTTTATTTTTTTCTTCCTTGATATCTTTCATTCTAGCTTTCATACCTTCTTTCATTCTATCTTGAGTTTCTTAATTACATTCGATCTTTCTTTCTTTCTTTCTTGATATCTTTAATTCTAGCTTTCATACCTTCTCTCATTCTATCTTTAGTTTTTTTTAATTACTTCCATTTCTTTCTTTCTTGGTTTCTTTCATTGTAGCTTTAATACCTTCTCTCATTCTATCTATAGTTTCTTTATTAGTTACTTTCTTTCTTTCTTGATATCTTTCTTTCTAGCTTTCATACCTTCTCTCATTTCATATTTAATTTCTTTATTGATTTCTTTTTTTCTTTATTTCTTGATATCTTTCATTCTTGCTTTGATACCTTCTATCATTCTATCTTTAGTATCTTTTTTAATTGCTTTCATTTCTTTCTTTCTTGATATCTTACATTCTAGCTTTCATACCTTCTCTCATTCTATCTTTAGTTTCTTTTTTACTTACTTTCATTTCTTTTTTTCTTGATATCTTTCATTCTAGCTTTCATACATTCTCTCATTCTAACTTTAGTTTCTTTATTACTTTATTTATTTATTTATTTCTTGATATCATTCATTCTAAAATTCATACCTTCTCTCGTTCTATCTTTAGTTTCTTTCTTTCTTTCTTGATATCTTTCATTCTAACTCTCATATCTTCTGTCTTTCTTTCTTTAGTTTCTTTATTACTTTCTTACTTTCTTTCTTTCTTTCTTTCTTGATATCTTTCATTCTAGCTTTCATACCTTCTCTCATTCTGTCTTTATTTTCTTTATAGATTTCTTTCTTTCTTTCTTTCTTGATATCTTTCATTCTGGCTTTCATACCTTCTCTCATTCTAACTTTAGTTTCTTTATTACTTTCTTTCTTTCTTTCTTTATATCTATCATTCTAGATTTCATACCTTCTCTCATTCTATCTTTAGTTTCTTTATTACTTCATTTCTACTTTCTTCCTTTTTTCTTTCTTGATATCTTTCACTCAAGATTTCATACAATCTCTCATTCTATCTTTAGTTTCTTTTTTAATTACTTTTATTTATTTATTTCTTTATATCTTTCATTCTAGCTTTAATAACTAGTCTCATTTTATCTTTAGTTTCTTTATTACTTCATTTCTACTTACTTCTTTTTTCTTTCTTGATATCTTTCATTCTAGCTTTCATACCTTCTCTCATTCTATCTTTAGTTTCTTTTTTACTTACTTTCATTTCTTTCTTTCTTGATATCTTTCATTCTAGCTTTAATAACTTCCAAAATTCTATCTTTAGTTTCTTTATTACTTACTTTCTTTCTTTCTTTCTTCATATCTTTCATTCTAGATTTTATCTTCTCTCATTTTCTCTTTAGTTTCTTTATTGATTTCTTTCTTCCTTTCTTTCTTGATATCTTTCATTCTAGCTTTCATACCTTCTTTCATTCTATCTTCAGTTTCTTTATTAATTACTTTCGTTCTTTCCTCCTTTTTTCTATCTTTCATTCTGGCTTTCATACGTTCTCTCATTCTATATTTAGTTTCTTTTTTACTATCTTTCTTTATTTTTTTTCTGTCTTGATATCTTTCATTCTAGCTTTCATACCTTCTCTCATTCTATCTTTAGTTTCTTTATTACTTTCTTTCTTTCATTCTTTCTTTCTTGATATCTTTCATTCTATCTTTCATGCCTTCTCTCATTTTATCTTTAGTTTCTTTATTGATTTCTTTTTTCTTTCTTTCTTGATATCTTTCATTCTAGCTCTCATACATTCTTTCATTCTATCTTTAGTTTCTTTACTACTTTCTTTCTTTCTTTCTTGATAACTTTCATTCTAGCATTCATATCTTCACTCATTCAATCTTTATTTTCTTTATTACATTATTTCTACTTTCTTCCTTTTTTTTCTTGATATCTTTCATTCTAGCTTTCATACCTTCTCTCATTCTATCTTTAGCTTCTTTTTTACTTACTTTCATTTCTTTCTTTCTTGATATCTTACATTCTAGCTTTCATACCTTCTCTCATTCTATCTTTAGTTTCTTCTTTACTTACTTTCATTTCTTTCTTTCTTGATATCTTTCATTCTACCTTTCATACCTTCTCTCATTCTATCTTTAGTTTCTTCTTTACTTACTTTCATTTCGTTCTTTCTTGATATCTTTCATTGTAGATTTCATACCTGCTCTCATTTTATCTTTAGTTTCTCTATTGATTTCTTTCTTTCTTTCTTTCTTGATATCTTTCATTCTAGCTTTCATACCTTCTCTCATTTCATCTTTAATTTCTTTATTGATTTCTTTTTTCTTTCTTTCTTGATATCTTTCTCTCTTGCTTTGATACCTTCTCTCATTCTATCTTTAGTTTCTTTTTTACTTACTTAAATTTCTTTCTTTCTTGATATCTATCATTCTAGATTTCATAACTTCTCTCAATTCATCTTTAATTTCTTTGTGGATTTCTTTTTTTCTTTCTTTCTTGATATCTTTGATTCTTGCTTTCATACCTTCTCTCATTCTATCTTTAGTTTCCTTTTTACTTTCTTTCATTTCTTGCTTTCTTGATATGTTACATTCTAGCTTTCATTCCTTCTCTCATTCTATCTTTAATTTCTTTATTACTTTCTTTCTTTCTTTCTTGATATCTTTCATTCTAGCATTCATATCTTCACTCATTCAATCTTTATTTTCTTTTTTACATTATTTCTACTTTCTTCCTTTTTTTCTTGATATCTTTCATTCTAGCTTTCATACCTTCTCTCATTCTATCTTTAGCTTCTTTTTTACTTACTTTCATTTCTTTCTTTCTTGATATCTTACATTCTAGCTTTCATACCTTCTCTCATTCTATCTTTAGTTTCTTCTTTACTTACTTTCATTTCTTTCTTTCTTGATATCTTTCATTCTACCTTTCATACCTTCTCTCATTCTATCTTTAGTTTCTTCTTTACTTACTTTCATTTCGTTCTTTCTTGATATCTTTCATTGTAGATTTCATACCTGCTCTCATTTTATCTTTAGTTTCTCTATTGATTTCTTTCTTTCTTTCTTTCTTGATATCTTTCATTCTAGCTTTCATACCTTCTCTCATTTCATCTTTAATTTCTTTATTGATTTCTTTTTTCTTTCTTTCTTGATATCTTTCTCTCTTGCTTTGATACCTTCTCTCATTCTATCTTTAGTTTCTTTTTTACTTACTTAAATTTCTTTCTTTCTTGATATCTATCATTCTAGATTTCATAACTTCTCTCAATTCATCTTTAATTTCTTTGTGGATTTCTTTTTTTCTTTCTTTCTTGATATCTTTGATTCTTGCTTTCATACCTTCTCTCATTCTATCTTTAGTTTCCTTTTTACTTTCTTTCATTTCTTGCTTTCTTGATATGTTACATTCTAGCTTTCATTCCTTCTCTCATTCTATCTTTAATTTCTTTATTACTTTCTTTCTTTCTTTCTTGATATCTTTCATTCTAGCATTCATATCTTCACTCATTCAATCTTTATTTTCTTTTTTACATTATTTCTACTTTCTTCCTTTTTTTCTTGATATCTTTCATTCTAGCTTTCATACCTTCTCTCATTCTATCTTTAGCTTCTTTTTTACTTACTTTCATTTCTTTCTTTCTTCATATTTTACATTCTAGCTTTCATACCTTCTCTCATTCTATCTTTAGTTTCTTCTTTACTTACTTTCATTTCTTTCTTTCTTGATATCTTTCATTCTAGCTTTCATACCTTCTCTCATTCGTTCTTTAGTTTCTTCTTTACTTACTTTCATTTCGTTCTTTCTTGATATCTTTCATTCTAGATTTCATACCTGCTCTCATTTTACCTTTAGTTTTTCTATTGATTTCTTTCTTTCTTCCTTGATATCTTACATTCTAGCTTTCATACCTTCTCTCATTTCATCTTTAGTTTCTTTAGTGATTTTTTTCTTCTTTCTTTCTTGATATCTTTCATTCTAGCTTTCATACCTTCTCTCATTTCATCTTTAATATCTTTATTGATTTCTTTTTTCTTTCTTTCTTGATATCTTTCTCTCTTGCTTTGATACTTTCTCTCATTCTATCTTTAGTTTCTTTTTTACTTACTTACATTTCTTTCTTTCTTGATATCTATCATTCTAGATTTCATAACTTCTCTCAATTCATCTTTAATTTCTTTATTGATTTCTTTTTTCTTTCTTTCTTGATATCTTTCATTCTTGCTTTCATACCTTCTCTCATTCTATCTTTAGTTTCCTTTTTACTTTTTTTCATTTCTTGCTTTCTTGATATGTTACATTCTAGCTTTCATACCTTCTCTCATTCTATCTTTAGTTTCTTCTTTACTTACTTTCATTTCTTTCTTTCTTGATATCTTTTATTCTAGCTTTCATACCTTCTCTCATTCTATCTTTAGTTTCTTCTTTACTTACTTTCATTTCTTTCTTTCTTGATATCTTTCATTCTAGATTTCATACCTTCTCTCATTTCATCTTTAATTTCTTTATTGATTTCTTTTTTCTTTCTTTCTTGATATCTTTCATTCTAGCTTTCATACCTTCTTTCATTCTATCTTGAGTTTCTTTATTAATTACTTTCGTTCTTTCCTCCTTTTTTCTATCTTTCATTCTGGCTTTCATACGTTCTCTCATACTATATTTAGTTTCTTTTTTACTATCTTTCTTTATTTTTTTTCTTTCTCGATATCTTTCATTCTACCTTTCATACCTTCTTTCATTCTATCTTTAGTTTCTTTATTACTTTCTTTCTTTCATAATTTCTTTCTTGATTTCTTTCATTCTAGCTTTCATACCTTCTCTCATTTTATCTTTAGTTTCTTTATTGATTTCTTTTTTCTTTCTTTCTTGATATCTTTCATTCTAGCTCTCATACATTCTTTCATTCTATCTTTAGTTTCTTTACTACTTTCTTTCTTTCTTTCTTGATAACTTTCATTCTAGCATTCATATCTTCACTCATTCAATCTTTATTTTCTTTATTACATTATTTCTACTTTCTTCCTTTTTTTTCTTGATATCTTTCATTCTAGCTTTCATACCTTCTCTCATTCTATCTTTAGCTTCTTTTTTACTTACTTTCATTTCTTTCTTTCTTGATCTCTTACATTCTAGCTTTCATACCTTCTATCTTTCTTCTTTACTTACTTTCATTTCTTTCTTTCTTGATATCTTTCATTCTAGCTTTCATACCTTCTCTCATTCTATCTTTAGTTTCTTCTTTACTTACTTTCATTTCGTTCTTTCTTGATATCTTTCATTGTAGATTTCATACCTGCTCTCATTTTATCTTTAGTTTCTCTATTGATTTCTTTCTTTCTTTCTTTCTTGATATCTTTCATTCTAGCTTTCATACCTTCTCTCATTTCATCTTTAATTTCTTTATTGATTTCTTTTTTCTTTCTTTCTTGATATCTTTCTCTCTTGCTTTGATACCTTCTCTCATTCTATCTTTAGTTTCTTTTTTACTTACTTAAATTTCTTTCTTTCTTGATATCTATCATTCTAGATTTCATAACTTCTCTCAATTCATCTTTAATTTCTTTGTGGATTTCTTTTTTTCTTTCTTTCTTGATATCTTTGATTCTTGCTTTCATACCTTCTCTCATTCTATCTTTAGTTTCCTTTTTACTTTCTTTCATTTCTTGCTTTCTTGATATGTTACATTCTAGCTTTCATTCCTTCTCTCATTCTATCTTTAATTTCTTTATTACTTTCTTTCTTTCTTTCTTTCTTGATATCTTTCATTCTAGCATTCATATCTTCACTCATTCAATCTTTATTTTCTTTATTAAATTATTTCTACTTTCTTCCTATTTTTCTTGATATCTTTCATTCTAGCTTTCATACCTTCTCTCATTCTATCTTTAGTTTCTTCTGTACTTACTTTCATTTCTTTCTTTCTTGATATCTTTCATTCTAGCTTTAATTACTAGTCTCATTTTATCTTTAGTTTCTTTATTACGTCATTTCTACTTACTTCTTTTTTCTTTCTTGATATCTTTCATTCTAGCTTTCATACCTTCTCTCATTCTATATTTAGTTTCTTTTTTACTGACTTTCCTTTCTTTCTTTCTTGATATCTTTCATTCTAGATTTTACCTTCTCTCATTTTCTCTTTAGTTTCTTTATTGATTTCTTTCTTCCTTTCTTTCTTGATATCTTTCATTCTAGCTTTCATACCTTCTTTCATTCTATCTTGAGTTTCCTTATTAATTACTTTCGTTCTTTCCTCCTTTTTTTATCTTTCATTCTGGCTTTCATACCTTCTCTCATTCTATATTTAGTTTCTTTTTTACTATCTTTCTTTATTTTTTTCTTCCTTGATATCTTTCATTCTAGCTTTTATACCTTCTTTCATTCTATCTTGAGTTTCTTAATTACATTCGATCTTTCTTTCTTTCTTTCTTGATATCTTTAATTCTAGCTTTCATACCTTCTCTCATTCTATCTTTAGTTTTTTTTAATTACTTCCATTTCTTTCTTTCTTGGTTTCTTTCATTGTAGCTTTAATACCTTCTCTCATTCTATCTTTAGTTTCTTTATTAGTTACTTTCTTTCTTTCTTGATATCTTTCTTTCTAGCTTTCATACCTTCTCTCATTTCATCTTTAATTTCTTTATTGATTTCTTTTTTTCTTTATTTCTTGATATCTTTCATTCTTGCTTTGATACCTTCTCTCATTCTATATTTAGTATCTTTTTTAATTGCTTTCATTTCTTTCTTTCTTGATATCTTACATTCTAGCTTTCATACCTTCTCTCATTCTATCTTTAGTTTCTTTTTTACTTACTTTCATTTCTTTTTTTCTTGATATCTTTCATTCTAGCTTTCATACATTCTCTCATTCTAACTTTAGTTTCTTTATTACTTTATTTATTTATTTATTTCTTGATATCATTCATTCTAAAATTCATACCTTCTCTCGTTCTATCTTTAGTTTCTTTCTTTCTTTCTTTCTTTCTTTCTTGATATCTTTCATTCTAACTCTCATATCTTCTGTCTTTCTTTCCTTAGTTTCTTTATTACTTTCTTTCTTTCTTTCTTTCTTTCTTTCTTTCTTTCTTTCTTGATATCTTTCATTCTGGCTTTCATACCTTCTCTCATTCTAACTTTAGTTTCTTTATTACTTTCTTTCTTTCTTTATATCTATCATTCTAGATTTCATACCTTCTCTCATTCTATCTTTAGTTTCTTTATTACTTCATTTCTACTTTCTTCCTTTTTTCTTTCTTGATATCTTTCATTCAAGATTTCATACAATCTCTCATTCTATCTTTAGTTTCTTTTTTAATTACTTTTATTTATTCATTTCTTTATATCTTTCATTCTAGCTTTAATAACTAGTCTCATTTTATCTTTAGTTTCTTTATTACTTCATTTCTACTTACTTCTTTTTTCTTTCTTGATATCTTTCATTCTAGCTTTCATACCTTCTCTCATTCTATCTTTAGTTTCTTTTTTACTTACTTTTCATTTCTTTTTTTCTTGAAATCTTTCATTCTAGCTTTAATAACTTCCAAAATTCTATCTTTAGTTTCTTTATTACTTACTTTCTTTCTTTCTTTCTTCATATCTTTCATTCTAGATTTTACCTTCTCTCATTTTCTCTTTAGTTTCTTTATTGATTTCTTTCTTCCTTTCTTTCTTGATATCTTTCATTCTAGCTTTCATACCTTCTTTCATTCTATCTTGAGTTTCTTTATTAATTACTTTCGTTCTTTCCTCCTTTTTTCTATCTTTCATTCTGGCTTTCATACATTCTCTCATTCTATATTTAGTTTCTTTTTTACTATCTTTCTTTATTTTTTTTCTTTCTTGATATCTTTCATTCTAGCTTTCATACCTTCTCTCATTCTATCTTTAGTTTCTTTATTACTTTCTTTCTTTCTTTCTTTCTTTCTTGATATCTTTCATTCTAGCTTTCATACATTCTCTCATTCTATCTTTAGTTTCTTTATTACTTTATTTATTTATTTATTTCTTGATATCATTCATTCTAAAATTCATACCTTCTCTCGTTCTATCTTTAGTTTCTTTCTTTCTTTCTTTCTTTCTTTCTTTCTTTCTTTCTTTCTTTCTTTCTTTCTTTCTTGATATCTTTCATTCTAACTCTCATACCTTCTGTCTTTCTTTCTTTAGTTTCTTTATTACTTTCTTACTTTCTTTCTTTCTTTCTTTCTTTCTTTCTTGATATCTTTCATTCTAGCTTTCATACCTTCTCTCATTCTGCCTTTATTTTCTTTATAGATTTCTTTCTTTCTTTCTTTCTTGATATCTTTCATTCTGGCTTTCATACCTTCTCTCATTCTAACTTTAGTTTCTTTATTACTTTCTTTCTTTCTTTCTTTATATCTATCATTCTAGATTTCATACCTTCTCTCATTCTATCTTTAGTTTCTTTATTACTTCATTTCTACTTTCTTCCTTTTTTCTTTCTTGATATCTTTCATTCAAGATTTCATACAATCTCTCATTCTATCTTTAGTTTCTTTTTTACTTACTTTTATTTCTTTCTTTCTTTATATCTTTCATTCTAGCTTTAATTACTAGTCTCATTTTATCTTTAGTTTCTTTATTACTTCATTTCTACTTACTTCTTTTTTCTTTCTTGATATCTTTCATTCTAGCTTTCATACCTTCTCTCATTCTATCTTTAGTTTCTTTTTTACTTACTTTCCTTTATTTCTTTCTTGATATCTTTCATTCTAGCTTTAATAACTTCCAAAATTCTATCTTTAGTTTCTTTATTACTGACTTTCTTTCTTTCTTTCTTCATATCTTTCATTCTAGATTTTACCTTCTCTCATTTTCTCTTTAGTTTCTTTATTGATTTCTTTCTTCCTTTCTTTCTTGATATCTTTCATTCTAGCTTTCATACCTTCTTTCATTCTATCTTGAGTTTCTTTATTAATTACTTTCGTCCTTTCCTCCTTTTTTCTATCTTTCATTCTGGCTTTCATACCTTCTCTCATTCTATCTTTAGTTTCTTTATTTCTTTCTTTCTTTCTTTATTTCTTTCTTGATATCTTTTATTCTAGCTTTCATACTTTCTTTCATTCTATCTTTAGTTTCTTTACTACTTTCTTTCTTTCTTTCTTGATATTTTTCATTCTAGCATTCATATCTTCACTCATTCAATCTTTATTTTCTTTAGTACATTATTTCTTCTTTCTTCCTTTTTTTTTCTGGATATCTTTCATTCTAGCTTTCATAACTTCTCTCATTCTATCTTTAGTTTCTTTTTTACTACTTTCATTTCTTTCTTTCTTTCTTGATATCTTACATTCTAGCTTTCATACCTTCTCTCATTCTATCCTTAGTTTTTCTTTACTTACTTTCATTTCTTTCTTTCTTGATATCTTTTACTCTAGCTTTCATACCTTCTCTCATTCTGTCTTTAGTTTCTTCTTTACTTACATTCATTTCTTTCTTTCTTGATATCTTTCATTCTAGATTTCATACCTTCTCTCATTTCATCTTTAATTTCTTTATTGATTTCTTTCTTTCTTTCTTTCTTGATATCTTTCATTCTAGCTTTCATACCTTCTCTCATTTCATCTTTAATTTCTTTATTGATTTCTTTTTTCTTTCTTTCTTGATATCTTTCTCTCTTGCTTTGATACCTTCTCACATTCTATCTTTAATTTCTTTTTTACTTACTTACATTTCTTTCTTTCTTGATATCTTTCATTCCAGCTCTCATACCTTCTTTCATTCTATCTTTAGTTTCTTTACTACTTTCTTTCTTTCTTTCTTGATATTTTTCATTCTAGCATTCATATCTTCACTCATTCAATCTTTATTTTCTTTAGTACATTATTTCTTCTTTCTTCCTTTTTTTTCTAGATATCTTTCATTCTAGCTTTCATAACTTCTCTCATTCTATCTTTAGTTTCTTTTTTACTACTTTCATTTCTTTCTTTCTTTCTTGATATCTTACATTCTAGCTTTCATACCTTCTCTCATTCTATCTTTAGTTTCTTCTTTACTTACTTTCATTTCTTTCTTTCTTGATATCTTTTACTCTAGCTTTCATACCTTCTCTCATTCTATCTTTAGTTTCTTCTTTACTTACTTTCATTTCTTTCTTTCTTGATATCTTTCATTCTAGATTTCATACCTTCTCTCATTTCATCTTTAATTTCTTTATTGATTTCTTTCTTTCTTTCTTTCTTGATATCTTTCATTCTAGCTTTCATACCTTCTCTCATTTCATCTTTAATTTCTTTATTGATTTCTTTTTTCTTTCTTTCTTGATATCTTTCTCTCTTGCTTTGATACCTCTCACATTCTATCTTTAATTTCTTTTTTACTTACTTACATTTCTTTCTTTCTTGATATCTTTCATTCCAGCTCTCATACCTTCTTTCATTCTATCTTTAGTTTCTTTACTACATTCTTTATTTCTTTCTTGATATCTTTCATTCTAGCATTCATATCTTCACTCATTCAATCTTTATTTTCTTTATTACATTATTTCTACTTCCTTTTTTTCTTGATATCTTTCATTCTAGCTTTCATACCTTCTCTCATTCTATCTTTAGCTTCTTTTTTACTTACTTTCATTTCTTTCTTTCTTCATATTTTACATTCTAGCTTTCATACCTTCTCTCACTCTATCTTTAGTTTCTTCTTTACTTACTTTCATTTCTATCTTTCTTGATATCTTTCATTCTAGCTTTCATACCTTCTCTCATTCTTTCTTTAGTTTCTTCTTTACTTACTTTCATTTCGTTCTTTCTTGATATCTTTCATTCTAGATTTCATACCTGCTCTCAGTTTATCTTTAGTTTTTCTATTGATTTCTTTCTTTCTTTCTTGATATCTTTCTTTCTAGCTTTCATACCTTCTCTCATTTCATCTTTAATTTCTTTATTGATTTCTTTTTTTCTTTATTTCTTGATATCTTTCATTCTAGCTTTCATACCTTCTCTCATTCTATCTTTAGTTTCTTTTTTACTTACTTTCATTTCTTTTTTTCTTGATATCTTTCATTCTAGCTTTCATACATTCTCTCATTCTAACTTTAGTTTCTTTATTACTTTATTTATTTATTTATTTCTTGATATCATTCATTCTAAAATTCATACCTTCTCTCGTTCTATCTTTAGTTTCTTTCTTTCTTTCTTTCTTTCTTTCTTTCTTTCTTTCTTGATATCTTTCATTCTAACTCTCATATCTTCTGTCTTTCTTTCCTTAGTTTCTTTATTACTTTCTTACTTTCTTTCTTTCTTTCTTTCTTTCTTTCTTGATATCTTTCATTCTGGCTTTCATACCTTCTCTCATTCTAACTTTAGTTTCTTTATTACTTTCTTTCTTTCTTTATATCTATCATTCTAGATTTCATACCTTCTCTCATTCTATCTTTAGTTTCTTTATTACTTCATTTCTACTTTCTTCCTTTTTTCTTTCTTGATATCTTTCATTCAAGATTTCATACAATCTCTCATTCTATCTTTAGTTTCTTTTTTAATTACTTTTATTTATTCATTTCTTTATATCTTTCATTCTAGCTTTAATAACTAGTCTCATTTTATCTTTAGTTTCTTTATTACTTCATTTCTACTTACTTCTTTTTTCTTTCTTGATATCTTTCATTCTAGCTTTCATACCTTCTCTCATTCTATCTTTAGTTTCTTTTTTACTTACTTTTCATTTCTTTTTTTCTTGATATCTTTCATTCTAGCTTTAATAACTTCCAAAATTCTATCTTTAGTTTCTTTATTACTTCCTTTCTTTCTTTCTTTCTTCATATCTTTCATTCTAGATTTTACCTTCTCTCATTTTCTCTTTAGTTTCTTTATTGATTTCTTTCTTCCTTTCTTTCTTGATATCTTTCATTCTAGCTTTCATACCTTCTTTCATTCTATCTTCAGTTTCTTTATTAATTACTTTCGTTCTTTCCTCCTTTTTTCTATCTTTCATTCTGGCTTTCATACCTTCTCTCATTCTATATTTAGTTTCTTTTTTACTATCTTTCTTTATTTTTTTTTTTTCTTGGTATCTTTCATTCTAGCTTTCATACCTTCTCTCATTCTATCTTTAGTTTCTTTATTACTTTCTTTCTTTCTTTCTTTCTTTCTTGATATCTTTCATTCTAGCTTTCATACATTCTCTCATTCTATCTTTAGTTTCTTTATTACTTTATTTATTTATTTATTTCTTGATATCATTCATTCTAAAATTCATACCTTCTCTCGTTCTATCTTTAGTTTCTTTCTTTCTTTCTTTCTTTCTTTCTTTCTTTCTTTCTTTCTTTCTTGATATCTTTCATTCTAACTCTCATACCTTCTGTCTTTCTTTCTTTAGTTTCTTTATTACTTTCTTACTTTCTTTCTTTCTTTCTTTCTTTCTTTCTTTCTTGATATCTTTCATTCTAGCTTTCATACCTTCTCTCATTCTGCCTTTATTTTCTTTATAGGTTTCTTTCTTTCTTTCTTTCTTGATATCTTTCATTCTGGCTTTCATACCTTCTCTCATTCTAACTTTAGTTTCTTTATTACTTTCTTTCTTTCTTTCTTTATATCTATCATTCTAGATTTCATACCTTCTCTCATTCTATCTTTAGTTTCTTTATTACTTCATTTCTACTTTCTTCCTTTTTTCTTTCTTGATATCTTTCATTCAAGATTTCATACAATCTCTCATTCTATCTTTAGTTTCTTTTTTACTTACTTTTATTTCTTTCTTTCTTTATATCTTTCATTCTAGCTTTAATTACTAGTCTCATTTTATCTTTAGTTTCTTTATTACTTCATTTCTACTTACTTCTTTTTTCTTTCTTGATATCTTTCATTCTAGCTTAAATACCTTCTCTCATTCTATCTTTAGTTTCTTTTTTACTTACTTTCCTTTATTTCTTTCTTGATATCTTTCATTCTAGCTTTAATAACTTCCAAAATTCTATCTTTAGTTTCTTTATTACTGACTTTCTTTCTTTCTTTCTTCATATCTTTCATTCTAGATTTTACCTTCTCTCATTTTCTCTTTAGTTTCTTTATTGATTTCTTTCTTCCTTTCTTTCTTGATGTCTTTCATTCTAGCTTTCATACCTTCTTTCATTCTATCTTGAGTTTCTTTATTAATTACTTTCGTTCTTTCCTCCTTTTTTCTATCTTTCATTCTGGCTTTCATACCTTCTCTCATTCTATATTTAGTTTCTTTTTTACTATCTTTCTTTATTTTTTTTCTTTCTTGATATCTTTCATTCTAGCTTTCATACCTTCTCTCATTCTATCTTTAGTTTCTTTATTACTTTCTTTCTTTCTTTATTTCTTTCTTGATATCTTTTATTCTAGCTTTCATACATTCTTTCATTCTATCTTTAGTTTCTTTACTACTTTCTTTCTTTCTTTCTTGATATTTTTCATTCTAGCATTCATATCTTCACTCATTCAATCTTTATTTTCTTTAGTACATTATTTCTTCTTTCTTCCTTTTTTTTCTGGATATCTTTCATTCTAGCTTTCATAACTTCTCTCATTCTATCTTTAGTTTCTTTTTTACTACTTTCATTTCTTTCTTTCTTTCTTGATATCTTACATTCTAGCTTTCATACCTTCTCTCATTCTATCTTTAGTTTTTCTTTACTTACTTTCATTTCTTTCTTTCTTGATATCTTTTACTCTAGCTTTCATACCTTCTCTCATTCTATCTTTAGTTTCTTCTTTACTTACTTTCATTTCTTTCTTTCTTGATATCTTTCATTCTAGATTTCATACCTTCTCTCATTTCATCTTTAATTTCTTTATTGATTTCTTTCTTTCTTTCTTTCTTGATATCTTTCATTCTAGCTTTCATACCTTCTCTCATTTCATCTTTAATTTCTTTATTGATTTCTTTTTTCTTTCTTTCTTGATATCTTTCTCTCTTGCTTTGATACCTTCTCACATTCTATCTTTAATTTCTTTTTTACTTACTTACATTTCTTTCTTTCTTGATATCTTTCATTCCAGCTCTCATACCTTCTTTCATTCTATCTTTAGTTTCTTTACTACTTTCTTTCTTTCTTTCTTGATATTTTTCATTCTAGCATTCATATCTTCACTCATTCAATCTTTATTTTCTTTAGTACATTATTTCTTCTTTCTTCCTTTTTTTTCTAGATATCTTTCATTCTAGCTTTCATAACTTCTCTCATTCTATCTTTAGTTTCTTTTTTACTACTTTCATTTCTTTCTTTCTTTCTTGATATCTTACATTCTAGCTTTCATACCTTCTCTCATTCTATCTTTAGTTTCTTCTTTACTTACTTTCATTTCTTTCTTTCTTGATATCTTTTACTCTAGCTTTCATACCTTCTCTCATTCTATCTTTAGTTTCTTCTTTACTTACTTTCATTTCTTTCTTTCTTGATATCTTTCATTCTAGATTTCATTCCTTGTCTCATTTCATTTTTAATTTCTTTATTGATTTCTTTCTTTCTTTCTTTCTTTCTTGATATCTTTCATTCTAGCTTTCATACCTTCTCTCATTTCATCTTTAATTTCTTTATTGATTTCTTTTTTCTTTCTTTCTTGATATCTTTCTCTCTTGCTTTGATACCTCTCACATTCTATCTTTAATTTCTTTTTTACTTACTTACATTTCTTTCTTTCTTGATATCTTTCATTCCAGCTCTCATACCTTCTTTCATTCTATCTTTAGTTTCTTTACTACATTCTTTCTTTCTTTCTTGATATCTTTCATTCTAGCATTCATATCTTCACTCATTCAATCTTTATTTTCTTTATTACATTATTTCTACTTCCTTTTTTTCTTGATATCTTTCATTCTAGCTTTCATACCTTCTCTCATTCTATCTTTAGTTTCTTTTTTACTTACTTTCATTTCTTTCTTTCTTCATATTTTACATTCTAGCTTTCATACCTTCTCTCATTCTATCTTTAGTTTCTTCTTTACTTACTTTCATTTCTATCTTTCTTGATATCTTTCATTCTAGCTTTCATACCTTCTCTCATTCTATCTTTAGTTTCTTCTTTACTTACTTTCATTTCTATCTTTCTTGATATCTTTCATTCTAGCTTTCATACCTTCTTTCATTCTATCTTTAGTTTCTTTACTACTTTCTTTCTTTCTTGATATCTTTCATTCTAGCATTCATATCTTCACTCATTCAATCTTTATTTTCTTTATTACATTATTTCTACTTTCTTCCTTTTTTTCTTGATATCTTTCATTCTAGCTTTCATAACTTCTCTCATTCTATCTTTAGTTTCTTTTTTACTACTTTCATTTCTTTCTTTCTTTCTTGATATCTTACATTCTAGCTTTCATACCTTCTCTCATTCTATCTTTAGTTTTTCTTTACTTACTTTCATTTCTTTCTTTCTTGATATCTTTTACTCTAGCTTTCATACCTTCTCTCATTCTATCTTTAGTTTCTTCTTTACTTACTTTCATTTCTTTCTTTCTTGATATCTTTCATTCTAGATTTCATACCTTCTCTCATTTCATCTTTAATTTCTTTATTGATTTCTTTCTTTCTTTCTTTCTTGATATCTTTCATTGTAGCTTTCATACCTTCTCTCATTTCATCTTTAATTTCTTTATTGATTTCTTTTTTCTTTCTTTCTTGATATCTTTCTCTCTTGCTTTGATACCTTCTCACATTCTATCTTTAATTTCTTTTTTACTTACTTACATTTCTTTCTTTCTTGATATCTTTCATTCCAGCTCTCATACCTTCTTTCATTCTATCATTAGTTTCTTTACTACTTTCTTTCTTTCTTTCTTGATATTTTTCATTCTAGCATTCATATCTTCACTCATTCAATCTTTATTTTCTTTAGTACATTATTTCTTCTTTCTTCCTTTTTTTTCTAGATATCTT
The DNA here is from genome assembly GCA_037013535.1 of Intellagama lesueurii. NCBI lineage: Eukaryota > Metazoa > Chordata > Lepidosauria > Squamata > Agamidae > Intellagama > Intellagama lesueurii. Next base: position 147,739 of record JBAJHW010000028.1, read on the forward strand.
TCATTCTAGCTTTCATAACTTCTCTCATTCTATCTTTAGTTTCTTTTTTACTACTTTCATTTCTTTCTTTCTTTCTTGATATCTTACATTCTAGCTTTCATACCTTCTCTCATTCTATCTTTAGTTTCTTCTTTACTTACTTTCATTTCTTTCTTTCTTGATATCTTTTACTCTAGCTTTCATACCTTCTCTCATTCTATCTTTAGTTTCTTCTTTACTTACTTTCATTTCTTTCTTTCTTGATATCTTTCATTCTAGATTTCATACCTTCTCTCATTTCATCTTTAATTTCTTTATTGATTTCTTTCTTTCTTGATGTCTTTCATTCTAGCTTTCATACCTTCTTTCATTTCATCTTTAATTTCTTTATTGATTTCTTTTTTCTTTCTTTCTTGATATCTTTCTCTCTTGCTTTGATACCTTCTCACATTCTATCTTTAATTTCTTTTTTACTTTCTTACATTTCTTTCTTTCTTGATATCTTTCATTCCAGCTCTCATACCTTCTTTCATTCTATCTTTAGTTTCTTTACTACATTCTTTCTTTCTTTCTTTCTTGATATCTTTCATTCTAGCATTCATATCTTCACTCATTCAATCTTTATTTTCTTTATTACATTATTTCTACTTCCTTTTTTTCTTGATATCTTTCATTCTAGCTTTCATACCTTCTCTCATTCTATCTTTAGCTTCTTTTTTACTTACTTTCATTTCTTTCTTTCTTCATATTTTACATTCTAGCTTTCATACCTTCTCTCATTCTATCTTTAGTTTCTTCTTTACTTACTTTCATTTCTATCTTTCTTGATATCTTTCATTCTAGCTTTCATACCTTCTCTCATTCTTTCTTTAGTTTCTTCTTTACTTACTTTCATTTCGTTCTTTCTTGATATCTTTCATTCTAGATTTCATACCTGCTCTCATTTTATCTTTAGTTTTTCTATTGATTTCTTTCTTTCTTTCTTGATATCTTACATTCTAGCTTTCATACCTTCTCTCATTTCATCTTTAGTTTCTTTAGTGATTTTTTCTTTCTTTCTTTCTTGATATCTTTCATTCTAGCTTTCATACCTTCTCTCATTTCATCTTTAATTTCTTTATTGATTTCTTTTTTCTTTCTTTCTTGATATCTTTCTCTCTTGCTTTGATACCTTCTCTCATTCTATCTTTAGTTTCTTTTTCACTTTCTTACATTTCTTTCTTCTTGATATCTATCATTCTAGATTTCATAACTTCTCTCAATTCATCTTTAATTTCTTTATTGATTTCTTTTTTTCTTTCTTTCTTGATATCTTTCATTCTTGCTTTTATACTTTCTCTCATTCTATCTTTAGTTTCCTTTTTACTTTCTTTCATTTCTTGCTTTCTTGATATGTTACATTCTAGCTTTCATACCTTTCATTCTATCTTTAGTTTCTTCTTTACTTACTTTCATTTCTTTCTTTCTTGATATCTTTTATTCTAGCTTTCATACCTTCTCTCATTCTATCTTTAGTTTCTTCTTTACTTACTTTCATTTCTTTCTTTCTTGATATCTTTCATTCTAGATTTCATACCTTCTCTCATTTCGTCTTTAATTTCTTTATTGATTTCTTTTTTCTTTCTTTCTTGATATCTTTCACTCTAGCTTTGATACCTTCTCACATTCTATCTTCAGTTTCTTTTTTACTTACTTACATTTCTTTCTTTCTTGATATCTTTCATTCTAGCTCTCATACCTTCTTTCATTCTATCTTTAGTTTCTTTACTACTTTCTTTCTTTCTTGATATCTTTCATTCTAGCATTCATATCTTCACTCATTCAATCTTTATTTTCTTTATTACATTATTTCTACTTCCTTTTTTTCTTGATATCTTTCATTCTAGCTTTCATACCTTCTCTCATTCTATCTTTAGTTTCTTTTTTACTACTTTCATTTCTTTCTTTCTTTCTTGATATCTTACATTCTAGCTTTCATACCTTCTCTCATTCTATCTTTAGTTTTTCTTTACTTACTTTCATTTCTTTCTTTCTTGATATCTTTTACTCTAGCATTCATACCTTCTCTCATTCTATCTTTAGTTTCTTCTTTTCTTACTTTCATTTCTTTCTTTCTTCATATTTTACATTCTAGCTTTCATACGTTCTCTCATTCTATCTTTAGTTTCTTCTTTACTTACTTTCATTTCTATCTTTCTTGATATCTTTCATTCTAGCTTTCATACCTTCTCTCATTCTTTCTTTAGTTTCTTCTTTACTTACTTTCATTTCGTTCTTTCTTGATATCTTTCATTCTAGATTTCATACCTGCTCTCATTTTATCTTTAGTTTTTCTATTGATTTCTTTCTTTCTTTCTTGATATCTTTCATTGTAGATTTCATACCTGCTCTCATTTTATCTTTAGTTTCTCTATTGATTTCTTTCTTTCTTTCTTTCTTGATATCTTTCATTCTAGCTTTCATACCTTCTCTCATTTCATCTTTAATTTCTTTTTTATTTCTTTTTTCTTTCTTTCTTGATATCTTTCTCTCTTCCTTTGATACCTTCTCTCATTCTATCTTTAGTTTCTTTTTTACTTACTTACATTTCTTTCTTTCTTGATATCTATCATTCTAGATTTCATAACTTCTCTCAATTCATCTTTAATTTCTTTATGGATTTCTTTTTTTCCTTCTTTCTTGATATCTTTGATTCTTGCTTTCATACCTTCTCTCATTCTATCTTTAGTTTCCTTTTTACTTTCTTTCATTTCTTGCTTTCTTGATATGTTACATTCTAGCTTTCATTCCTTCTCTCATTCTATCTTTAATTTCTTTATTACTTTCTTTCTTTCTTTCTTTCTTGATATCTTTCATTCTAGCATTCATATCTTCACTCATTCAATCTTTATTTTCTTTATTAAATTATTTCTACTTTCTTCCTATTTTTCTTGATATCATTCATTCTAGCTTTCATACCTTCTCTCATTCTATCTTTAGTTTCTTCTTTACTTACTTTCATTTCTCTCTTTCTTGATATCTTTCATTCTAGATTTCATACCTTCTCTAATTTCATCTTTAATTTCTTTATTGATTTCTTTTTTCTTTCTTTCTAGATATCTTTCACTCTTGCTTTGATACCTTCTCACATTCTATCTTCAGTTTCTTTTTTACTTACTTACATTTCTTTCTTTCTTGATATCTTTCATTCTAGCTCTCATACCTTCTTTCATTCTATCTTTAGTTTCTTTACTACTTTCTTTCTTTCTTTCTTGATATCTTTCATTCTTGCATTCATATCTTCACTCATTCAATCTTTATTTTCTTTATTACATTATTTCTCCTTTCTTCCTTTTTTTCTTGATATCTTTCATTCTAGCTTTCATACCTTCTCTCATTCTATCTTTAGCTTTGTTTTTACTTACTTTCATTTCTTTCTTTCTTGATATCTTCCATTCTCAGTTTCATACCTTCTCTCATTCTATCTTTAGTTTCTTCTTTACTTACTTTCATTTCTTTCTTTCTTGATATCTTTCATTCTAGCTTTCATACCTTCTCTCATTCTATCTTTAGTTTCTTCTTTACTTACTTTCATTTCATTCTTTCTTGATATCTTTCATTCTAGCTTTCATACCTTCTCTCATTTCATCTTCAGTTTCTTTAGTGATTTTTTCTTTCTTTCTTTCTTGATATCTTTCATTCTAGCTTTCATACCTTCTCTCATTTCGTCTTTAATTTCTTTATTGATTTCTTTTTTCTTTCTTTCTTGATATCTTTCACTCTTGCTTTGATACCTTCGCTCATTCTATCTTTAGTTTCTTCTTTACTTACTTTCATTTCTTTCTTTCTTGATATCTTTCATTCTAGCTTTAATTACTAGTCTCATTTTATCTTTAGTTTCTTTATTACTTCATTTCTACTTACTTCTTTTTTCTTTCTTGATATCTTTCATTCTAGCTTTCATACCTTCTCTCATTCTATCTTTAGTTTCTTTTTTACTGACTTTCCTTTCTTTCTTTCTTGATATCTTTCATTCTAGATTTTACCTTCTCTCATTTTCTCTTTAGTTTCTTTATTGATTTCTTTCTTCCTTTCTTTCTTGATATCTTTCATTCTAGCTTTCATACCTTCTTTCATTCTATCTTGAGTTTCTTTATTAATTATTTTCGTTCTTTCCTCCTTTTTTCTATCTTTCATTCTGGCTTTCATACCTTCTCTCATTCTATATTTAGTTTCTTTTTTACTATCTTTCTTTATTTTTTTTCTTTCTTGATATCTTTCATTCTAGCTTTCATACCTTCTCTCCTTCTATCTTTAGTTTCTTTATTACTTCCTTTCTTTCTTTATTTCTTTCTTGATATCTTTTATTCTAGCTTTCATACTTTCTTTCATTCTATCTTTAGTTTCTTTACTACTTTCTTTCTTTCTTTCTTGATATTTTTCATTCTAGCATTCATATCTTCACTCATTCAATCTTTATTTTCTTTAGTACATTATTTCTTCTTTCTTCCTTTTTTTTCTAGATATCTTTCATTCTAGCTTCCATAACTTCGCTCATTCTATCTTTAGTTTCTTTTTTACTACTTTCATTTCTTTCTTTCTTTCTTGATATCTTACATTCCAGCTTTCATACCTTCTCTCATTCTATCTTTAGTTTCTTCTTTACTTAGTTTCATTTCTTTCTTTCTTGATATCTTTCATTCTAGATTTCATACCTGCTCTCATTTTATCTTTAGTTTCTCTATTTCTTTCTTTCTATCTTTCTTGATATCTTACATTCTAGTTTTCATACCTTCTCTCATTTCATCTTTAGTTTCTTTAGTGATTTTTTCTTTCTTGCTTTCTTGATATCTTTCATTCTAGCTTTCATACCTTCTCTCATTTCATCTTTAATTTCTTTATTGATTTCTTTTTTCTTTCTTTCATGATAACTTTCACTCTTGCTTTGATACCTTCTCACATTCTATCTTTAATTTCTTTTTTACTTACTTACATTTCTTTCTTTCCTGATATCTTTCATTCTAGCTCTCATACCTTCTCACATTCTATCTTTAGTTTTTTTAATTACTTTGAATTCCTTTTTTCTTGATATCTTTCATTCTAGCTTTCATACCTTCTCTCATTCTATCTTTAGCTTCTTTTTTACTTACTTTCATTTCTTTCTTTCTTGATATTTTACATTCTAGCTTTCATACCTTCTCTCATTCTATCTTTAGTTTCTTCTTTACTTACTTTCATTTCTTTCTTTCTTGATATCTTTCATTCTAGCTTTCATACCTTCTCTCATTCGTTCTTTAGTTTCTTCTTTACTTACTTTCATTTCGTTCTTTCTTGATATCTTTCATTCTAGATTTCATACCTGCTCTCATTTTATCTTTAGTTTTTCTATTGATTTCTATCTTTCTTTCTTGATATCTTACATTCTAGCTTTCATACCTTCTCTCATTTCATCTTTAGTTTCTTTAGTGATTTTTTCTTTCTTTCTTTCTTGATATCTTTCATTCTAGCTTTCATACCTTCTCTCAATTCATCTTTAATTTCTTTATTGATTTCTTTTTTTCTTTCTTTCTTGATATCTTTCATTCTTGCTTTCATACCTTCTCTCATTTCATCTTTAATTTCTTTATTGATTTCTTTTTTCTTTCTTTCTTGATATGTTTCTCTCTTGCTTTGATACCTTCTCTCATTCTATCTTTAGTTTCTTTTTCACTTACTTACATTTCTTTCTTCTTGATATCTATCATTCTAGATTTCTTAACTTCTCTCAATTCATCTTTAATTTCTTTATTGATTTCTTTTTTTCTTTCTTTCTTGATATCTTTCATTCTTGCTTTCATACTTTCTCTCATTCTATCTTTAGTTTCCTTTTTACTTTCTTTCATTTCTTGCTTTCTTGATATGTTACATTCTAGCTTTCATACCTTTCATTCTATCTTTAGTTTCTTCTTTACTTACTTTCATTTCTTTCTTTCTTGATATCTTTTATTCTAGCTTTCATACCTTCTCTCATTCTATCTTTAGTTTCTTCTTTACTTACTTTCATTTCTTTCTTTCTTGATATCTTTCATTCTAGATTTCATACCTTCTCTCATTTCATCTTTAATTTCTTTATTGATTTCTTTTTTCTTTCTTTCTTGATATCTTTCACTCTAGCTTTGATACCTTCTCACATTCTATCTTCAGTTTCTTTTTTACTTACTTACATTTCTTTCTTTCTTGATATCTTTCATTCTAGCTCTCATACCTTCTTTCATTCTATCTTTAGTTTCTTTACTACTTTCTTTCTTTCTTTCTTGATATCTTTCATTCTAGCATTCATATCTTCACTCATTCAATCTTTATTTTCTTTATTACATTATTTCTACTTCCTTTTTTTCTTGATATCTTTCATTCTAGCTTTCATACCTTCTCTCATTCTATCTTTAGCTTCTTTTTTACTTACTTTCATTTCTTTCTTTCTTCATATTTTACATTCTAGCTTTCATACGTTCTCTCATTCTATCTTTAGTTTCTTCTTTACTTACTTTCATTTCTATCTTTCTTGATATCTTTCATTCTAGCTTTCATACCTTCTCTCATTCTTTCTTTAGTTTCTTCTTTACTTACTTTCATTTCGTTCTTTCTTGATATCTTTCATTGTAGATTTCATATCTGCTCTCATTTTATCTTTAGTTTCTCTATTGATTTCTTTCTTTCTTTCTTTCTTGATATCTTTCATTCTAGCTTTCATACCTTCTCTCATTTCATCTTTAATTTCTTTTTGATTTCTTTTTTCTTTCTTTCTTGATATCTTTCTCTCTTCCTTTGATACCTTCTCTCATTCTATCTTTAGTTTCTTTTTTACTTACTTACATTTCTTTCTTTCTTGATATCTATCATTCTAGATTTCATAACTTCTCTCAATTCATCTTTAATTTCTTTATGGATTTCTTTTTTTCCTTCTTTCTTGATATCTTTGATTCTTGCTTTCATACCTTCTCTCATTCTATCTTTAGTTTCCTTTTTACTTTCTTTCATTTCTTGCTTTCTTGATATGTTACATTCTAGCTTTCATTCCTTCTCTCATTCTATCTTTAATTTCTTTATTACTTTCTTTCTTTCTTTCTTTCTTGATAACTTTCATTCTAGCATTCATATCTTCACTCATTCAATCTTTATTTTCTTTATTAAATTATTTCTACTTTCTTCCTATTTTTCTTGATATCATTCATTCTAGCTTTCATACCTTCTCTCATTCTATCTTTAGTTTCTTCTTTACTTACTTTCATTTCTTTCTTTCTTGATATCTTTCATTCTAGATTTCATACCTTCTCTAATTTCATCTTTAATTTCTTTATTGATTTCTTTTTTCTTTCTTTCTAGATATCTTTCACTCTTGCTTTGATACCTTCTCACATTCTATCTTCAGTTTCTTTTTTACTTACTTACATTTCTTTCTTTCTTGATATCTTTCATTCTAGCTCTCATACCTTCTTTCATTCTATCTTTAGTTTCTTTACTACTTTCTTTCTTTCTTGATATCTTTCATTCTTGCATTCATATCTTCACTCATTCAATCTTTATTTTCTTTATTACATTATTTCTCCTTTCTTCCTTTTTTTCTTGATATCTTTCATTCTAGCTTTCATACCTTCTCTCATTCTATCTTTAGCTTTGTTTTTACTTACTTTCATTTCTTTCTTTCTTGATATCTTCCATTCTCAGTTTCATACCTTCTCTCATTCTATCTTTAGTTTCTTCTTTACTTACTTTCATTTCTTTCTTTCTTGATATCTTTCATTCTAGCTTTCATACCTTCTCTCATTCTATCTTTAGTTTCTTCTTTACTTACTTTCATTTCATTCTTTCTTGATATCTTTCATTCTAGCTTTCATACCTTCTCTCATTTCATCTTTAGTTTCTTTAGTGATTTTTTCTTTCTTTCTTTCTTGATATCTTTCATTCTAGCTTTCATACCTTCTCTCATTTCGTCTTTAATTTCTTTATTGACTTCTTTTTTCTTTCTTTCTTGATATCTTTCACTCTTGCTTTGATACCTTCGCTCATTCTATCTTTAGTTTCTTCTTTACTTACTTTCATTTCTTTCTTTCTTGATATCTTTCATTCTAGCTTTAATTACTAGTCTCATTTTATCTTTAGTTTCTTTATTACTTCATTTCTACTTACTTCTTTTTTCTTTCTTGATATCTTTCATTCTAGCTTTCATACCTTCTCTCATTCTATCTTTAGTTTCTTTTTTACTGACTTTCCTTTCTTTCTTTCTTGATATCTTTCATTCTAGATTTTACCCTCTCTCATTTTCTCTTTAGTTTCTTTATTGATTTCTTTCTTCCTTTCTTTCTTGATATCTTTCATTCTAGCTTTCATACCTTCTTTCATTCTATCTTGAGTTTCTTTATTAATTACTTTCGTTCTTTCCTCCTTTTTTCTATCTTTCATTCTGGCTTTCATACCTTCTCTCATTCTATATTTAGTTTCTTTTTTACTATCTTTCTTTATTTTTTTTTCTTTCTTGATATCTTTCATTCTAGCTTTCATACCTTCTCTCCTTCTATCTTTAGTTTCTTTATTACTTCCTTTCTTTCTTTATTTCTTTCTTGATATCTTTTATTCTAGCTTTCATACTTTCTTTCATTCTATCTTTAGTTTCTTTACTACTTTCTTTCTTTCTTTCTTGATATTTTTCATTCTAGCATTCATATCTTCACTCATTCAATCTTTATTTTCTTTAGTACATTATTTCTTCTTTCTTCCTTTTTTTTCTAGATATCTTTCATTCTAGCTTCCATAACTTCGCTCATTCTATCTTTAGTTTCTTTTTTACTACTTTCATTTCTTTCTTTCTTTCTTGATATCTTACATTCCAGCTTTCATACCTTCTCTCATTCTATCTTTAGTTTCTTCTTTACTTAGTTTCATTTCTTTCTTTCTTGATATCTTTCATTCTAGATTTCATACCTGCTCTCATTTTATCTTTAGTTTCTCTATTTCTTTCTTTCTATCTTTCTTGATATCTTACATTCTAGTTTTCATACCTTCTCTCATTTCATCTTTAGTTTCTTTAGTGATTTTTTCTTTCTTGCTTTCTTGATATCTTTCATTCTAGCTTTCATACCTTCTCTCATTTCATCTTTAATTTCTTTATTGATTTCTTTTTTCTTTCTTTCATGATAACTTTCACTCTTGCTTTGATACCTTCTCACATTCTATCTTTAATTTCTTTTTTACTTACTTACATTTCTTTCTTTCCTGATATCTTTCATTCTAGCTCTCATACCTTCTCACATTCTATCTTTAGTTTTTTTAATTACTTTGAATTCCTTTTTTCTTGATATCTTTCATTCTAGCTTTCATACCTTCTCTCATTCTATCTTTAGCTTCTTTTTTACTTACTTTCATTTCTTTCTTTCTTGATATTTTACATTCTAGCTTTCATACCTTCTCTCATTCTATCTTTAGTTTCTTCTTTACTTACTTTCATTTCTTTCTTTCTTGATATCTTTCATTCTAGCTTTCATACCTTCTCTCATTCGTTCTTTAGTTTCTTCTTTACTTACTTTCATTTCGTTCTTTCTTGATATCTTTCATTCTAGATTTCATACCTGCTCTCATTTTATCTTTAGTTTTTCTATTGATTTCTATCTTTCTTTCTTGATATCTTACATTCTAGCTTTCATACCTTCTCTCATTTCATCTTTAGTTTCTTTAGTGATTTTTTCTTTCTTTCTTTCTTGATATCTTTCATTCTAGCTTTCATACCTTCTCTCAATTCATCTTTAATTTCTTTATTGATTTCTTTTTTTCTTTCTTTCTTGATATCTTTCATTCTTGCTTTCATACCTTCTCTCATTTCATCTTTAATTTCTTTATTGATTTCTTTTTTCTTTCTTTCTTGATATTTTTCTCTCTTGCTTTGATACCTTCTCTCATTCTATCTTTAGTTTCTTTTTCACTTACTTACATTTCTTTCTTCTTGATATCTATCATTCTAGATTTCATAACTTCTCTCAATTCATCTTTAATTTCTTTATTGATTTCTTTTTTTCTTTCTTTCTTGATATCTTTCATTCTTGCTTTCATACTTTCTCTCATTCTATCTTTAGTTTCCTTTTTACTTTCTTTCATTTCTTGCTTTCTTGATATGTTACATTCTAGCTTTCATACCTTTCATTCTATCTTTAGTTTCTTCTTTACTTACTTTCCTTTCTTTCTTTCTTGATATCTTTTATTCTAGCTTTCATACCTTCTCTCATTCTATCTTTAGTTTATTCTTTACTTACTTTCATTTCTTTCTTTCTTGATATCTTTCATTCTAGATTTCATACCTTCTCTCATTTCATCTTTAATTTCTTTATAGATTTCTTTTTTCTTTCTTTCTTGATATCTTTCACTCTAGCTTTGATACCTTCTCACATTCTATCTTCAGTTTCTTTTTTACTTACTTACATTTCTTTCTTTCTTGATATCTTTCATTCTAGCTCTCATACCTTCTTTCATTCTATCTTTAGTTTCTTTACTACTTTCTTTCTTTCTTTCTTGATATCTTTCATTCTAGCATTCATATCTTCACTCATTCAATCTTTATTTTCTTTATTACATTATTTCTACTTCCTTTTTTTCTTGATATCTTTCATTCTAGCTTTCATACCTTCTCTCATTCTATCTTTAGCTTCTTTTTTACTTACTTTCATTTCTTTCTTTCTTCATATTTTACATTCTAGCTTTCATACGTTCTCTCATTCTATCTTTAGTTTCTTCTTTACTTACTTTCATTTCTATCTTTCTTGATATCTTTCATTCTAGCTTTCATACCTTCTCTCATTCTTTCTTTAGTTTCTTCTTTACTTACTTTCATTTCGTTCTTTCTTGATATCTTTCATTCTAGATTTCATACCTGCTCTCATTTTATCTTTAGTTTTTCTATTGATTTCTTTCTTTCTTTCTTGATATCTTTCATTGTAGATTTCATACCTGCTCTCATTTTATCTTTAGTTTCTCTATTGATTTCTTTCTTTCTTTCTTTCTTGATATCTTTCATTCTAGCTTTCATACCTTCTCTCATTTCATCTTTAATTTCTTTTTGATTTCTTTTTTCTTTCTTTCTTGATATCTTTCTCTCTTCCTTTGATACCTTCTCTCATTCTATCTTTAGTTTCTTTTTTACTTACTTACATTTCTTTCTTTCTTGATATCTATCATTCTAGATTTCATAACTTCTCTCAATTCATCTTTAATTTCTTTATGGATTTCTTTTTTTCCTTCTTTCTTGATATCTTTGATTCTTGCTTTCATACCTTCTCTCATTCTATCTTTAGTTTCCTTTTTACTTTCTTTCATTTCTTGCTTTCTTGATATATTACATTCTAGCTTTCATTCCTTCTCTCATTCTATCTTTAATTTCTTTATTCCTTTCTTTCTTTCTTTCTTTCTTGATATCTTTCATTCTAGCATTCATATCTTCACTCATTCAATCTTTATTTTCTTTATTAAATTATTTCTACTTTCTTCCTATTTTTCTTGATATCATTCATTCTAGCTTTCATACCTTCTCTCATTCTATCTTTAGTTTCTTCTTTACTTACTTTCATTTCTTTCTTTCTTGATATCTTTCATTCTAGATTTCATACCTTCTCTAATTTCATCTTTAATTTCTTTATTGATTTCTTTTTTCTTTCTTTCTAGATATCTTTCACTCTTGCTTTGATACCTTCTCACATTCTATCTTCAGTTTCTTTTTTACTTACTTACATTTCTTTCTTTCTTGATATCTTTCATTCTAGCTCTCATACCTTCTTTCATTCGATCTTTAGTTTCTTTACTACTTTCTTTCTTTCTTTCTTGATATCTTTCATTCTTGCATTCATATCTTCACTCATTCAATCTTTATTTTCTTTATTACATTATTTCTACTTCCTTTTTTTCTTGATATCTTTCATTCTAGCTTTCATACCTTCTCTCATTCTATCTTTAGCTTCTTTTTTACTTACTTTCATTTCTTTCTTTCTTCATATTTTACATTCTAGCTTTCATACGTTCTCTCATTCTATCTTTAGTTTCTTCTTTACTTACTTTCATTTCTATCTTTCTTGATATCTTTCATTCTAGCTTTCATACCTTCTCTCATTCTTTCTTTAGTTTCTTCTTTACTTACTTTCATTTCGTTCTTTCTTGATATCTTTCATTCTAGATTTCATACCTGCTCTCATTTTATCTTTAGTTTTTCTATTGATTTCTTTCTTTCTTTCTTGATATCTTTCATTGTAGATTTCATACCTGCTCTCATTTTATCTTTAGTTTCTCTATTGATTTCTTTCTTTCTTTCTTTCTTGATATCTTTCATTCTAGCTTTCATACCTTCTCTCATTTCATCTTTAATTTCTTTTTGATTTCTTTTTTCTTTCTTTCTTGATATCTTTCTCTCTTCCTTTGATACCTTCTCTCATTCTATCTTTAGTTTCTTTTTTACTTACTTACATTTCTTTCTTTCTTGATATCTATCATTCTAGATTTCATAACTTCTCTCAATTCATCTTTAATTTCTTTATGGATTTCTTTTTTTCCTTCTTTCTTGATATCTTTGATTCTTGCTTTCATACCTTCTCTCATTCTATCTAGTTTCCTTTTTACTTTCTTTCATTTCTTGCTTTCTTGATATATTACATTCTAGCTTTCATTCCTTCTCTCATTCTATCTTTAATTTCTTTATTACTTTCTTTCTTTCTTTCTTTCTTGATATCTTTCATTCTAGCATTCATATCTTCACTCATTCAATCTTTATTTTCTTTATTAAATTATTTCTACTTTCTTCCTATTTTTCTTGATATCATTCATTCTAGCTTTCATACCTTCTCTCATTCTATCTTTAGTTTCTTCTTTACTTACTTTCATTTCTTTCTTTCTTGATATCTTTCATTCTAGATTTCATACCTTCTCTAATTTCATCTTTAATTTCTTTATTGATTTCTTTTTTCTTTCTTTCTAGATATCTTTCACTCTTGCTTTGATACCTTCTCACATTCTATCTTCAGTTTCTTTTTTACTTACTTACATTTCTTTCTTTCTTGATATCTTTCATTCTAGCTCTCATACCTTCTTTCATTCTATCTTTAGTTTCTTTACTACTTTCTTTCTTTCTTTCTTGATATCTTTCATTCTTGCATTCATATCTTCACTCATTCAATCTTTATTTTCTTTATTACATTATTTCTCCTTTCTTCCTTTTTTTCTTGATATCTTTCATTCTAGCTTTCATACCTTCTCTCATTCTATCTTTAGCTTTGTTTTTACTTACTTTCATTTCTTTCTTTCTTGATATCTTCCATTCTCAGTTTCATACCTTCTCTCATTCTATCTTTAGTTTCTTCTTTACTTACTTTCATTTCTTTCTTTCTTGATATCTTTCATTCTAGCTTTCATACCTTCTCTCATTCTATCTTTAGTTTCTTCTTTACTTACTTTCATTTCATTCTTTCTTGATATCTTTCATTCTAGCTTTCATACCTTCTCTCATTTCATCTTCAGTTTCTTTAGTGATTTTTTCTTTCTTTCTTTCTTGATATCTTTCATTCTAGCTTTCATACCTTCTCTCATTTCGTCTTTAATTTCTTTATTGATTTCTTTTTTCTTTCTTTCTTGATATCTTTCACTCTTGCTTTGATACCTTCGCTCATTCTATCTTTAGTTTCTTCTTTACTTACTTTCATTTCTTTCTTTCTTGATATCTTTCATTCTAGCTTTAATTACTAGTCTCATTTTATCTTTAGTTTCTTTATTACTTCATTTCTACTTACTTCTTTTTTCTTTCTTGATATCTTTCATTCTAGCTTTCATACCTTCTCTCATTCTACCTTTAGTTTCTTTTTTACTGACTTTCCTTTCTTTCTTTCTTGATATCTTTCATTCTAGATTTTACCTTCTCTCATTTTCTCTTTAGTTTCTTTATTGATTTCTTTCTTCCTTTCTTTCTTGATATCTTTCATTCTAGCTTTCATACCTTCTTTCATTCTATCTTGAGTTTCTTTATTAATTACTTTCGTTCTTTCCTCCTTTTTTCTATCTTTCATTCTGGCTTTCATACCTTCTCTCATTCTATATTTAGTTACTTTTTTACTATCTTTCTTTATTTTTTTTCTTTCTTGATATCTTTCATTCTAGCTTTCATACCTTCTCTCCTTCTATCTTTAGTTTCTTTATTACTTCCTTTCTTTCTTTATTTCTTTCTTGATATCTTTTATTCTAGCTTTCATACTTTCTTTCATTCTATCTTTAGTTTCTTTACTACTTTCTTTCTTTCTTTCTTGATATTTTTCATTCTAGCATTCATATCTTCACTCATTCAATCTTTATTTTCTTTAGTACATTATTTCTTCTTTCTTCCTTTTTTTTCTAGATATCTTTCATTCTAGCTTCCATAACTTCGCTCATTCTATCTTTAGTTTCTTTTTTACTACTTTCATTTCTTTCTTTCTTTCTTGATATCTTACATTCCAGCTTTCATACCTTCTCTCATTCTATCTTTAGTTTCTTCTTTACTTAGTTTCATTTCTTTCTTTCTTGATATCTTTCATTCTAGATTTCATACCTGCTCTCATTTTATCTTTAGTTTCTCTATTTCTTTCTTTCTATCTTTCTTGATATCTTACATTCTAGTTTTCATACCTTCTCTCATTTCATCTTTAGTTTCTTTAGTGATTTTTTCTTTCTTGCTTTCTTGATATCTTTCATTCTAGCTTTCATACCTTCTCTCATTTCATCTTTAATTTCTTTATTGATTTCTTTTTTCTTTCTTTCATGATAACTTTCACTCTTGCTTTGATACCTTCTCACATTCTATCTTTAATTTCTTTTTTACTTACTTACATTTCTTTCTTTCCTGATATCTTTCATTCTAGCTCTCATACCTTCTCACATTCTATCTTTAGTTTTTTTAATTACTTTGAATTCCTTTTTTCTTGATATCTTTCATTCTAGCTTTCATACCTTCTCTCATTCTATCTTTAGCTTCTTTTTTACTTACTTTCATTTCTTTCTTTCTTGATATTTTACATTCTAGCTTTCATACCTTCTCTCATTCTATCTTTAGTTTCTTCTTTACTTACTTTCATTTCTTTCTTTCTTGATATCTTTCATTCTAGCTTTCATACCTTCTCTCATTCGTTCTTTAGTTTCTTCTTTACTTACTTTCATTTCGTTCTTTCTTGATATCTTTCATTCTAGATTTCATACCTGCTCTAATTTTATCTTTAGTTTTTCTATTGATTTCTATCTTTCTTTCTTGATATCTTACATTCTAGCTTTCATACCTTCTCTCATTTCATCTTTAGTTTCTTTAGTGATTTTTTCTTTCTTTCTTTCTTGATATCTTTCATTCTAGCTTTCATACCTTCTCTCAATTCATCTTTAATTTCTTTATTGATTTCTTTTTTTCTTTCTTTCTTGATATCTTTCATTCTTGCTTTCATACCTTCTCTCATTTCATCTTTAATTTCTTTATTGATTTCTTTTTTCTTTCTTTCTTGATATGTTTCTCTCTTGCTTTGATACCTTCTCTCATTCTATCTTTAGTTTCTTTTTCACTTACTTACATTTCTTTCTTCTTGATATCTATCATTCTAGATTTCATAACTTCTCTCAATTCATCTTTAATTTCTTTATTGATTTCTTTTTTTCTTTCTTTCTTGATATCTTTCATTCTTGCTTTCATACTTTCTCTCATTCTATCTTTAGTTTCCTTTTTACTTTCTTTCATTTCTTGCTTTCTTGATATATTACATTCTAGCTTTCATACCTTTCATTCTATCTTTAGTTTCTTCTTTACTTATTTTCATTTCTTTCTTTCTTGATATCTTTTATTCTAGCTTTCATACCTTCTCTCATTCTATCTTTAGTTTCTTCTTTACTTACTTTCATTTCTTTCTTTCTTGATATCTTTCATTCTAGATTTCATACCTTCTCTCATTTCATCTTTAATTTCTTTATTGATTTCTTTTTTCTTTCTTTCTTGATATCTTTCACTCTAGCTTTGATACCTTCTGACATTCTATCTTCAGTTTCTTTTTTACTTACTTACATTTCTTTCTTGATATCTTTCATTCTAGCTCTCATACCTTCTTTCATTCTATCTTTAGTTTCTTTACTACTTTCTTTCTTTCTTTCTTGATATCTTTCATTCTAGCATTCATATCTTCACTCATTCAATCTTTATTTTCTTTATTACATTATTTCTACTTCCTTTTTTTCTTGATATCTTTCATTCTAGCTTTCATACCTTCTCTCATTCTATCTTTAGCTTCTTTTTTACTTACTTTCATTTCTTTCTTTCTTCATATTTTACATTCTAGCTTTAATTACTAGTCTCATTTTATCTTTAGTTTCTTTATTACTTCATTTCTACTTACTTCTTTTTTCTTTCTTGATATCTTTCATTCTAGCTTTCATACCTTCTCTCATTCTATCTTTAGTTTCTTTTTTACTGACTTTCCTTTCTTTCTTTCTTGATATCTTTCATTCTAGATTTTACCTTCTCTCATTTTCTCTTTAGTTTCTTTATTGATTTCTTTCTTCCTTTCTTTCTTGATATCTTTCATTCTAGCTTTCATACCTTCTTTCATTCTATCTTGAGTTTCTTTATTAATTACTTTCGTTCTTTCCTCCTTTTTTCTATCTTTCATTCTAGCTTTCATACCTTCTCTCCTTCTATCTTTAGTTTCTTTATTACATCCTTTCTTTCTTTATTTCTTTCTTGATATCTTTTATTCTAGCTTTCATACTTTCTTTCATTCTATCTTTAGTTTCTTTACTACTTTCTTTCTTTCTTTCTTGATATTTTTCATTCTAGCATTCATATCTTCACTCATTCAATCTTTATTTTCTTTAGTACATTATTTCTTCTTTCTTCCTTTTTTTTCTAGATATCTTTCATTCTAGCTTCCATAACTTCGCTCATTCTATCTTTAGTTTCTTTTTTACTACTTTCATTTCTTTCTTTCTTTCTTGATATCTTACATTCCAGCTTTCATACCTTCTCTCATTCTATCTTTAGTTTCTTCTTTACTTAGTTTCATTTCTTTCTTTCTTGATATCTTTCATTCTAGCTTTCATACCTTCTCTCATTTCATCTTTAATTTCTTTTTGATTTCTTTTTTCTTTCTTTCTTGATATCTTTCTCTCTTCCTTTGATACCTTCTCTCATTCTATCTTTAGTTTCTTTTTTACTTACTTACATTTCTTTCTTTCTTGATATCTATCATTCTAGATTTCATAACTTCTCTCAATTCATCTTTAATTTCTTTATGGATTTCTTTTTTTCCTTCTTTCTTGATATCTTTGATTCTTGCTTTCATACCTTCTCTCATTCTATCTAGTTTCCTTTTTACTTTCTTTCATTTCTTGCTTTCTTGATATATTACATTCTAGCTTTCATTCCTTCTCTCATTCTATCTTTAATTTCTTTATTACTTTCTTTCTTTCTTTCTTTCTTGATATCTTTCATTCTAGCATTCATATCTTCACTCATTCAATCTTTATTTTCTTTATTAAATTATTTCTACTTTCTTCCTATTTTTCTTGATATCATTCATTCTAGCTTTCATACCTTCTCTCATTCTATCTTTAGTTTCTTCTTTACTTACTTTCATTTCTTTCTTTCTTGATATCTTTCATTCTAGATTTCATACCTTCTCTAATTTCATCTTTAATTTCTTTATTGATTTCTTTTTTCTTTCTTTCTAGATATCTTTCACTCTTGCTTTGATACCTTCTCACATTCTATCTTCAGTTTCTTTTTTACTTACTTACATTTCTTTCTTTCTTGATATCTTTCATTCTAGCTCTCATACCTTCTTTCATTCTATCTTTAGTTTCTTTACTACTTTCTTTCTTTCTTTCTTGATATCTTTCATTCTTGCATTCATATCTTCACTCATTCAATCTTTATTTTCTTTATTACATTATTTCTCCTTTCTTCCTTTTTTTCTTGATATCTTTCATTCTAGCTTTCATACCTTCTCTCATTCTATCTTTAGCTTTGTTTTTACTTACTTTCATTTCTTTCTTTCTTGATATCTTCCATTCTCAGTTTCATACCTTCTCTCATTCTATCTTTAGTTTCTTCTTTACTTACTTTCATTTCTTTCTTTCTTGATATCTTTCATTCTAGCTTTCATACCTTCTCTCATTCTATCTTTAGTTTCTTCTTTACTTACTTTCATTTCATTCTTTCTTGATATCTTTCATTCTAGCTTTCATACCTTCTCTCATTTCATCTTCAGTTTCTTTAGTGATTTTTTCTTTCTTTCTTTCTTGATATCTTTCATTCTAGCTTTCATACCTTCTCTCATTTCGTCTTTAATTTCTTTATTGATTTCTTTTTTCTTTCTTTCTTGATATCTTTCACTCTTGCTTTGATACCTTCGCTCATTCTATCTTTAGTTTCTTCTTTACTTACTTTCATTTCTTTCTTTCTTGATATCTTTCATTCTAGCTTTAATTACTAGTCTCATTTTATCTTTAGTTTCTTTATTACTTCATTTCTACTTACTTCTTTTTTCTTTCTTGATATCTTTCATTCTAGCTTTCATACCTTCTCTCATTCTACCTTTAGTTTCTTTTTTACTGACTTTCCTTTCTTTCTTTCTTGATATCTTTCATTCTAGATTTTACCTTCTCTCATTTTCTCTTTAGTTTCTTTATTGATTTCTTTCTTCCTTTCTTTCTTGATATCTTTCATTCTAGCTTTCATACCTTCTTTCATTCTATCTTGAGTTTCTTTATTAATTACTTTCGTTCTTTCCTCCTTTTTTCTATCTTTCATTCTGGCTTTCATACCTTCTCTCATTCTATATTTAGTTACTTTTTTACTATCTTTCTTTATTTTTTTTCTTTCTTGATATCTTTCATTCTAGCTTTCATACCTTCTCTCCTTCTATCTTTAGTTTCTTTATTACTTCCTTTCTTTCTTTATTTCTTTCTTGATATCTTTTATTCTAGCTTTCATACTTTCTTTCATTCTATCTTTAGTTTCTTTACTACTTTCTTTCTTTCTTTCTTGATATTTTTCATTCTAGCATTCATATCTTCACTCATTCAATCTTTATTTTCTTTAGTACATTATTTCTTCTTTCTTCCTTTTTTTTCTAGATATCTTTCATTCTAGCTTCCATAACTTCGCTCATTCTATCTTTAGTTTCTTTTTTACTACTTTCATTTCTTTCTTTCTTTCTTGATATCTTACATTCCAGCTTTCATACCTTCTCTCATTCTATCTTTAGTTTCTTCTTTACTTAGTTTCATTTCTTTCTTTCTTGATATCTTTCATTCTAGATTTCATACCTGCTCTCATTTTATCTTTAGTTTCTCTATTTCTTTCTTTCTATCTTTCTTGATATCTTACATTCTAGTTTTCATACCTTCTCTCATATCATCTTTAGTTACTTTAGTGATTTTTTCTTTCTTGCTTTCTTGATATCTTTCATTCTAGCTTTCATACCTTCTCTCATTTCATCTTTAATTTCTTTATTGATTTCTTTTTTCTTTCTTTCATGATAACTTTCACTCTTGCTTTGATACCTTCTCACATTCTATCTTTAATTTCTTTTTTACTTACTTACATTTCTTTCTTTCCTGATATCTTTCATTCTAGCTCTCATACCTTCTCACATTCTATCTTTAGTTTTTTTAATTACTTTGAATTCCTTTTTTCTTGATATCTTTCATTCTAGCTTTCATACCTTCTCTCATTCTATCTTTAGCTTCTTTTTTACTTACTTTCATTTCTTTCTTTCTTGATATTTTACATTCTAGCTTTCATACCTTCTCTCATTCTATCTTTAGTTTCTTCTTTACTTACTTTCATTTCTTTCTTTCTTGATATCTTTCATTCTAGCTTTCATACCTTCTCTCATTCGTTCTTTAGTTTCTTCTTTACTTACTTTCATTTCGTTCTTTCTTGATATCTTTCATTCTAGATTTCATACCTGCTCTCATTTTATCTTTAGTTTTTCTATTGATTTCTATCTTTCTTTCTTGATATCTTACATTCTAGCTTTCATACCTTCTCTCATTTCATCTTTAGTTTCTTTAGTGATTTTTTCTTTCTTTCTTTCTTGATATCTTTCATTCTAGCTTTCATACCTTCTCTCAATTCATCTTTAATTTCTTTATTGATTTCTTTTTTTCTTTCTTTCTTGATATCTTTCATTCTTGCTTTCATACCTTCTCTCATTTCATCTTTAATTTCTTTATTGATTTCTTTTTTCTTTCTTTCTTGATATGTTTCTCTCTTGCTTTGATACCTTCTCTCATTCTATCTTTAGTTTCTTTTTCACTTACTTACATTTCTTTCTTCTTGATATCTATCATTCTAGATTTCATAACTTCTCTCAATTCATCTTTAATTTCTTTATTGATTTCTTTTTTTCTTTCTTTCTTGATATCTTTCATTCTTGCTTTCATACTTTCTCTCATTCTATCTTTAGTTTCCTTTTTACTTTCTTTCATTTCTTGCTTTCTTGATATGTTACATTCTAGCTTTCATACCTTTCATTCTATCTTTAGTTTCTTCTTTACTTACTTTCATTTCTTTCTTTCTTGATATCTTTTATTCTAGCTTTCATACCTTCTCTCATTCTATCTTTAGTTTCTTCTTTACTTACTTTCATTTCTTTCTTTCTTGATATCTTTCATTCTAGATTTCATACCTTCTCTCATTTCATCTTTAATTTCTTTATTGATTTCTTTTTTCTTTCTTTCTTGATATCTTTCACTCTAGCTTTGATACCTTCTGACATTCTATCTTCAGTTTCTTTTTTACTTACTTACATTTCTTTCTTTCTTGATATCTTTCATTCTAGCTCTCATACCTTCTTTCATTCTATCTTTAGTTTCTTTACTACTTTCTTTCTTTCTTTCTTGATATCTTTCATTCTAGCATTCATATCTTCACTCATTCAATCTTTATTTTCTTTATTACATTATTTCTACTTCCTTTTTTTCTTGATATCTTTCATTCTAGCTTTCATACCTTCTCTCATTCTATCTTTAGCTTCTTTTTTACTTACTTTCATTTCTTTCTTTCTTCATATTTTACATTCTAGCTTTAATTACTAGTCTCATTTTATCTTTAGTTTCTTTATTACTTCATTTCTACTTACTTCTTTTTTCTTTCTTGATATCTTTCATTCTAGCTTTCATACCTTCTCTCATTCTATCTTTAGTTTCTTTTTTACTGACTTTCCTTTCTTTCTTTCTTGATATCTTTCATTCTAGATTTTACCTTCTCTCATTTTCTCTTTAGTTTCTTTATTGATTTCTTTCTTCCTTTCTTTCTTGATATCTTTCATTCTAGCTTTCATACCTTCTTTCATTCTATCTTGAGTTTCTTTATTAATTACTTTCGTTCTTTCCTCCTTTTTTCTATCTTTCATTCTGGCTTTCATACCTTCTCTCATTCTATATTTAGTTTCATTTTTACTATCTTTCTTTATTTTTTTTCTTTCTTGATATCTTTCATTCTAGCTTTCATACCTTCTCTCCTTCTATCTTTAGTTTCTTTATTACATCCTTTCTTTCTTTATTTCTTTCTTGATATCTTTTATTCTAGCTTTCATACTTTCTTTCATTCTATCTTTAGTTTCTTTACTACTTTCTTTCTTTCTTTCTTGATATTTTTCATTCTAGCATTCATATCTTCACTCATTCAATCTTTATTTTCTTTAGTACATTATTTCTTCTTTCTTCCTTTTTTTTCTAGATATCTTTCATTCTAGCTTCCATAACTTCGCTCATTCTATCTTTAGTTTCTTTTTTACTACTTTCATTTCTTTCTTTCTTTCTTGATATCTTACATTCCAGCTTTCATACCTTCTCTCATTCTATCTTTAGTTTCTTCTTTACTTAGTTTCATTTCTTTCTTTCTTGATATCTTTCATTCTAGCTTTCATACCTGCTCTCATTTTATCTTTAGTTTCTCTATTTCTTTCTTTCTATCTTTCTTGATATCTTACATTCTAGTTTTCATACCTTCTCTCATTTCATCTTTAGTTTCTTTAGTGATTTTTTCTTTCTTGCTTGCTTGATATCTTTCATTCTAGCTTTCATACCTTCTCTCATTTCATCTTTAATTTCTTTATTGATTTCTTTTTTCTTTCTTTCATGATAACTTTCACTCTTGCTTTGATACCTTCTCACATTCTATCTTTAATTTCTTTTTTACTTACTTACATTTCTTTCTTTCCTGATATCTTTCATTCTAGCTCTCATACCTTCTCACATTCTATCTTTAGTTTTTTAATTACTTTGAATTCCTTTTTTCTTGATATCTTTCATTCTAGCTTTCATACCTTCTCTCATTCTATCTTTAGCTTCTTTTTTACTTACTTTCATTTCTTTCTTTCTTGATATTTTACATTCTAGCTTTCATACCTTCTCTCATTCTATCTTTAGTTTCTTCTTTACTTACTTTCATTTCTTTCTTTCTTGATATCTTTCATTCTAGCTTTCATACCTTCTCTCATTCGTTCTTTAGTTTCTTCTTTACTTACTTTCATTTCGTTCTTTCTTGATATCTTTCATTCTAGATTTCATACCTGCTCTCATTTTATCTTTAGTTTTTCTATTGATTTCTATCTTTCTTTCTTGATATCTTACATTCTAGCTTTCATACCTTCTCTCATTTCATCTTTAGTT
The DNA here is from genome assembly GCA_037013535.1 of Intellagama lesueurii. Lineage (NCBI taxonomy): Eukaryota > Metazoa > Chordata > Lepidosauria > Squamata > Agamidae > Intellagama > Intellagama lesueurii. Next base: position 170,380 of record JBAJHW010000028.1, read on the forward strand.
TCTTTAGTGATTTTTTCTTTCTTTCTTTCTTGATATCTTTCATTCTAGCTTTCATACCTTCTCTCAATTCATCTTTAATTTCTTTATTGATTTCTTTTTTTCTTTCTTTCTTGATATCTTTCATTCTTGCTTTCATACCTTCTCTCATTCTATCTTTAGTTTCCTTTTTACTTTCTTTCATTTCTTCCTTTCTTGATATGTTACATTCTAGCTTTCAAACCTTCTCTCATTCTATCTTTAGTTTCTTCTTTACTTACTTTCATTTCTTTATTTCTTGATATCTTTTATTCTAGCTTTCATACCTTCTCTCATTCTATCTTTAGTTTCTTCTTTACTTACTTTCATTTCTTTCTTTCTTGATATCTTTCATTCTAGATTTCATACCTTCTCTCATTTCATCTTTAATTTCTTTATTGATTTCTTTTTTCTTTCTTTCTTGATATCTTTCTCTCTTGCTTTGATACCTTCTCTCATTCTATCTTTAGTTTCTTTTTTACTTACTTACATTTCTTTCTTTCTTGATATCTATCATTCTATATTTCATAACTTCTCTCAATTCATCTTTAATTTCTTTATGGATTTCTTTTTTTCCTTCTTTCTTGATATCTTTGATTCTTGCTTTCATACCTTCTCTCATTCTATCTTTAGTTTCCTTTTTACTTTCTTTCATTTCTTGCTTTCTTGATATGTTACATTCTAGCTTTCATACCTTCTCTCATTCTATCTTTAGTTTCTTCTTTACTTACTTTCATTTCTTTCTTTCTTGATATCTTTTATTCTAGCTTTCATACCTTCTCTCATTCTATCTTTAGCTTCTTTTTTACTTACTTTCTTTTCTTTCTTTCTTGATATCTTACATTCTAGCTTTCATACCTTCTCTCATTCTATCTTTTGTTTCTTCTTTACTTACTTTCATTTCTTTCTTTCTTGATATCTTTCATTCTAGCTTTCATACCTTCTCTCATTCTATATTTAGTTTCTTCTTTACTTACTTTCATTTCGTTCTTTCTTGATATCTTTCATTCTAGATTTCATACCTGCTCTCATTTTATCTTTAGTTTCTCTATTGATTTCTTTCTTTCTTTCTTTCTTGATATCTTTCATTCTAGCTTTCATACCTTCTCTCATTTCATCTTTAATTTCTTTATTGATTTCTTTTTTCTTTCTTTCTTGATATCTTTCTCTCTTGCTTTGATACCTTCTCTCATTCTATCTTTAGTTTCTTTTTTACTTACTTACATTTCTTTCTTTCTTGATATCTATCATTCTAGATTTCATAACTTCTCTCAATTCATCTTTAATTTCTTTATGGATTTCTTTTTTTCTTTCTTTCTTGTTATCTTTGATTCTTGCTTTCATACCTTCTCTCATTCTATCTTTAGTATCTTCTTTACTTACTTTCATTTCTTTCTTTCTTGATATCTTTCATTCTAGATTTCATAACTTCTCTCATTTCATCTTTAATTTCTTTATTGATTTCTTTTTTTCTTTCTTTCTTGATATCTTTCATTCTTGCTTTCATACCTTCTCTCATTCTATCTTTAGTTTCCTTTTTACTTTCTTTCATTTCTTGCTTTCTTGATATGTTACATTCTAGCTTTCATTCCTTCTCTCATTCTATCTTTAATTTCTTTATTACTTTCTTTCTTTCTTTCTTTCTTGATATCTTTCATTCTAGCATTCATATCTTCACTCATTCAATCTTTATTTTCTTTATTAAATTATTTCTACTTTCTTCCTATTTTTCTTGATATCTTTCATTCTAGCTTTCATACCTTCTCTCATTCTATCTTTAGTTTCTTCTTTACTTACTTTCATTTCTTTCTTTCTTGATATCTTTCATTCTAGATTTCATACCTTCTCTAATTTCATCTTTAATTTCTTTATTGATTTCTTTTTTCTTTCTTTCTAGATATCTTTCACTCTTGCTTTGATACCTTCTCACATTCTATCTTCAGTTTTTTTTTACTTACATTTCTTTCTTTCTTGATATCTTTCATTCTAGCTCTCATATCTTCTTTCATTCTATCTTTAGTTTCTTTACTACTTTCTTTCTTTCTTTCTTGATATCTTTCATTCTAGCATTCATATCTTCACTCATTCAATCTTTATTTTCTTTATTACATTATTTCTCCTTTCTTCCTTTTTTTCTTGATATCTTTCATTCTAGCTTTCATACCTTCTCTCATTCTATCTTTAGCTTTGTTTTTACTTACTTTCATTTCTTTCTTTCTTGATATCTTACATTCTAGCTTTCATACCTTCTCTCATTCTATCTTTAGTTTCTTCTTTACTTACTTTCATTTCATTCTTTCTTGATATCTTTCATTCTAGCTTTCATACCTTCTCTCATTTCATCTTTAGTTTCTTTAGTGATTTTTTCTTTCTTTCTTTCTTGATATCTTTCATTCTAGCTTTCATACCTTCTCTCATTTCGTCTTTAATTTCTTTATTGATTTCTTTTTTCTTTCTTTCTTGATATCTTTCACTCTTGCTTTGATACCTTCTCTCATTCTATCTTTAGTTTCTTCTTTACTTACTTTCATTTCTTTCTTTCTTGATATCTTTCATTCTAGCTTTAATTACTAGTCTCATTTTATCTTTAGTTTCTTTATTACTTCATTTCTACTTACTTCTTTTTTCTTTCTTGATATCTTTCATTCTAGCTTTCATACCTTCTCTCATTCTATCTTTAGTTTTTTTATTACATTCTTTCTTTCTTTCTTTATATCTATCATTCTAGATTTCATACCTTCTCTCATTCTATCTTTAGTTTCTTTATTACTTCATTTCTACTTTCTTCCTTTTTTCTTTCTTGATATCTTTCATTCAAGATTTCATACAATCTCTCATTCTATCTTTAGTTTCTTTTTTACTTACTTTTATTTCTTTCTTTCTTTATATCTTTCATTCTAGCTTTAATTACTAGTCTCATTTTATCTTTAGTTTCTTTATTACTTCATTTCTACTTACTTCTTTTTTCTTTCTTGATATCTTTCATTCTAGCTTTCATACCTTCTCTCATTCTATCTTTAGTTTCTTTTTTACTTACTTTCCTTTATTTCTTTCTTCATATCTTTCATTCTAGCTTTAATAACTTCCAAAATTCTATCTTTAGTTTCTTTATTACTGACTTTCTTTCTTTCTTTCTTCATATCTTTCATTCTAGATTTTACCTTCTCTCATTTTCTCTTTAGTTTCTTTATTGATTTCTTTCTTCCTTTCTTTCTTGATATCTTTCATTCTAGCTTTCATACCTTCTTTCATTCTATCTTGAGTTTCTTTATTAATTACTTTCGTTCTTTCCTCCTTTTTTCTATCTTTCATTCTGGCTTTCATACCTTCTCTCATTCTATATTTAGTTTCTTTTTTACTATCTTTCTTTATTTTTTTTCTTTCTTGATATCTTTCATTCTAGCTTTCATACCTTCTCTCATTCTATCTTTAGCTTCTTTATTACTTTCTTTCTTTCTTTATTTCTTTCTTGATATCTTTTATTCTAGCTTTCATACTTTCTTTCATTCTATCTTTAGTTTCTTTACTACTTTCTTTCTTTCTTGATATTTTTCATTCTAGCATTCATATCTTCACTCATTCAATCTTTATTTTCTTTAGTACATTATTTCTTCTTTCTTCCTTTTTTTTCTAGATATCTTTCATTCTAGCTTTCATAACTTCTCTCATTCTATCTTTAGTTTCTTTTTTACTACTTTCATTTCTTTCTTTCTTTCTTGATATCTTACATTCTAGCTTTCATACCTTCTCTCATTCTATCTTTAGTTTCTTCTTTACTTACTTTCATTTCTTTCTTTCTTGATATCTTTTACTCTAGCTTTCATACCTTCTCTCATTCTATCTTTAGTTTCTTCTTTACTTACTTTCATTTCTTTCTTTCTTGATATCTTTCATTCTAGATTTCATACCTTCTCTCATTTCATCTTTAATTTCTTTATTGATTTCTTTCTTTCTTTCTTTCTTGATATCTTTCATTCTAGCTTTCATACCTTCTCTCATTTCATCTTTAATTTCTTTATTGATTTCTTTTTTCTTTCTTTCTTGATATCTTTCTCTCTTGCTTTGATACCTTCTCACATTCTATCTTTAATTTCTTTTTTACTTACTTACATTTCTTTCTTTCTTGATATCTTTCATTCCAGCTCTCATACCTTCTTTCATTCTATCTTTAGTTTCTTTACTACATTCTTTCTTTCTTTCTTGATATCTTTCATTCTAGCATTCATATCTTCACTCATTCAATCTTTATTTTCTTTATTACATTATTTCTACTTCCTTCCTTTTTTTCTTGATATCTTACATTCTAGCTTTCATACCTTCTCTCATTCTATCTTTAGTTTCTTCTTTACTTACTTTCATTTCTATCTTTCTTGATATCTTTCATTCTAGCTTTCATACCTTCTCTCATTCTTTCTTTAGTTTCTTCTTTACTTACTTTCATTTCGTTCTTTCTTGATATCTTTCATTCTAGATTTCATACCTGCTCTTTTTATCTTTAGTTTTTCTATTGATTTCTTTCTATCTTTCTTGATATCTTACATTCTAGCTTTCATACCTTCTCTCATTTCATCTTTAGTTTCTTTAGTGATTTTTTCTTTCTTTCTTTCTTGATATCTTTCATTCTAGCTTTCATACCTTCTCTCATTTCATCTTTAATATCTTTATTGATTTCTTTTTTCTTTCTTTCTTGATATCTTTCTCTCTTGCTTTGATACCTTCTCTCATTCTATCTTTAGTTTCTTTTTCACTTACTTACATTTCTTTCTTCTTGATATCTATCATTCTAGATTTCATAACTTCTCTCAATTCATCTTTAATTTCTTTATTGATTTCTTTTTTTCTTTCTTTCTTGATATCTTTCATTCTTGCTTTCATACTTTCTCTCATTCTATCTTTAGTTTCCTTTTTACTTTCTTTCATTTCTTGCTTTCTTGATATGTTACATTCTAGCTTTCATACCTCTCATTCTATCTTTAGTTTCTTCTTTACTTACTTTCATTTCTTTCTTTCTTGATATCTTTTATTCTAGCTTTCATACCTTCTCTCATTCTATCTTTAGTTTCTTCTTTACTTACTTTCATTTCTTTCTTTCTTGATATCTTTCATTCTAGATTTCATACCTTCTCTCATTTCATCTTTAATTTCTTTATTGATTTCTTTTTTCTTTCTTTCTTGATATCTTTCACTCTAGCTTTGATACCTTCTCACATTCTATCTTCAGTTTCTTTTTTACTTACTTACATTTCTTTCTTTCTTGATATCTTTCATTCTAGCTCTCATACCTTCTTTCATTCTATCTTTAGTTTGTTTACTACTTTCTTTCTTTCTTTCTTGATATCTTTCATTCTAGCATTCATATCTTCACTCATTCAATCTTTATTTTCTTTATTACATTATTTCTTCTTTCTTCCTTTTTTTCTTGATATCTTTCATTCTAGCTTTCATACCTTCTCTCATTCTATCTTTTGCTTCTTTTTTACTTACTTTCATTTCTTTCTTTCTTGATATCTTCCATTCTCGGTTTCATACCTTCTCTCATTCTATCTTTAGTTTCTTCTTTACTTACTTTCATTTCTTTCTTTCTTGATATCTTTCATTCTAGCTTTCATACCTTCTCTCATTCTATCTTTAGTTTCACCTTTACTTACTTTCATTTCATTCTTTCTTGATATCTTTCATTCTAGCTTTCATACCTTCTCTCATTTCATCTTTAGTTTCTTTAGTGATTTTTTCTTTCTTTCTTTCTTGATATCTTTCATTCTAGCTTTCATACCTTCTCTCATTTCGTCTTTAATTTCTTTATTGATTTCTTTTTTCTTTCTTTCTTGATATCTTTCACTCTTGCTTTGATACCTTCTCTCATTCTATCTTTAGTTTCTTCTTTACTTACTTTCATTTCTTTCTTTCTTGATATCTTTCATTCTAGCTTTAATTACTAGTCTCATTTTATCTTTAGTTTCTTTATTACTTCATTTCTACTTACTTCTTTTTTCTTTCTTGATATCTTTCATTCTAGCTTTCATACCTTCTCTCATTCTATCTTTAGTTTCTTTTTTACTGACTTTCCGTTCTTTCTTTCTTGATATCTTTCATTCTAGATTTTACCTTCTCTCATTTTCTCTTTAGTTTCTTTATTGATTTCTTTCTTCCTTTCTTTCTTGATATCTTTCATTCTAGCTTTCATACCTTCTTTCATTCTATCTTGAGTTTCTTTATTAATTACTTTCGTTCTTTCCTCCTTTTTTCTATCTTTCATTCTGGCTTTCATACCTTCTCTCATTCTATATTTAGTTTCTTTACTACTTTCTTTCTTTATTTTTTTTCTTTCTTGATATCTTTCATTCTAGCTTTCATACCTTCTCTCATTCTATCTTTAGTTTCTTTACTACTTTCTTTCTTTCTTTCTTGATATTTTTCATTCTAGCATTCATATCTTCACTCATTCAATCTTTATTTTCTTTAGTACATTATTTCTTCTTTCTTCCTTTTTTTCTAGATATCTTTCATTCTAGCTTTCATAACTTCTCTCATTCTATCTTTAGTTTCTTTTTTACTACTTTCATTTCTTTCTTTCTTTCTTGATATCTTACATTCTAGCTTTCATACCTTCTCTCATTTCATCTTTAATTTCTTTATTGATTTCTTTTTTCTTTCTTTCTTGATATCTTTCTCTCTTGCTTTGATACCTTCTCTCATTCTATCTTTAGTTTCTTTTTTACTTACTTACATTTCTTTCTTTCTTGATATCTATCATTCTAGATTTCATAACTTCTCTCAATTCATCTTTAATTTCTTTATGGATTTCTTTTTTTCTTTCTTTCTTGTTATCTTTGATTCTTGCTTTCATACCTTCTCTCATTCTATCTTTAGTATCTTCTTTACTTACTTTCATTTCTTTCTTTCTTGATATCTTTCATTCTAGATTTCATAACTTCTCTCATTTCATCTTTAATTTCTTTATTGATTTCTTTTTTTCTTTCTTTCTTGATATCTTTCATTCTTGCTTTCATACCTTCTCTCATTCTATCTTTAGTTTCCTTTTTACTTTCTTTCATTTCTTGCTTTCTTGATATGTTACATTCTAGCTTTCATTCCTTCTCTCATTCTATCTTTAATTTCTTTATTACTTTCTTTCTTTCTTTCTTTCTTGATATCTTTCATTCTAGCATTCATATCTTCACTCATTCAATCTTTATTTTCTTTATTAAATTATTTCTACTTTCTTCCTATTTTTCTTGATATCTTTCATTCTAGCTTTCATACCTTCTCTCATTCTATCTTTAGTTTCTTCTTTACTTACTTTCATTTCTTTCTTTCTTGATATCTTTCATTCTAGATTTCATACCTTCTCTAATTTCATCTTTAATTTCTTTATTGATTTCTTTTTTCTTTCTTTCTTGATATCTTTCACTCTTGCTTTGATACCTTCTCACATTCTATCTACAGTTTTTTTTTACTTACATTTCTTTCTTTCTTGATATCTTTCATTCTAGCTCTCATATCTTCTTTCATTCTATCTTTAGTTTCTTTACTACTTTCTTTCTTTCTTTCTTGATATCTTTCATTCTAGCATTCATATCTTCACTCATTCAATCTTTATTTTCTTTATTACATTATTTCTCCTTTCTTCCTTTTTTTCTTGATATCTTTCATTCTAGCTTTCATACCTTCTCTCATTCTATCTTTAGCTTTGTTTTTACTTACTTTCATTTCTTTCTTTCTTGATATCTTACATTCTAGCTTTCATACCTTCTCTCATTCTATCTTTAGTTTCTTCTTTACTTACTTTCATTTCATTCTTTCTTGATATCTTTCATTCTAGCTTTCATACCTTCTCTCATTTCATCTTTAGTTTCTTTAGTGATTTTTTCTTTCTTTCTTTCTTGATATCTTTCATTCTAGCTTTCATACCTTCTCTCATTTCGTCTTTAATTTCTTTATTGATTTCTTTTTTCTTTCTTTCTTGATATCTTTCACTCTTGCTTTGATACCTTCTCTCATTCTATCTTTAGTTTCTTCTTTACTTACTTTTATTTCTTTCTTTCTTGATATCTTTCATTCTAGCTTTAATTACTAGTCTCATTTTATCTTTAGTTTCTTTATTACTTCATTTCTACTTACTTCTTTTTTCTTTCTTGATATCTTTCATTCTAGCTTTCATACCTTCTCTCATTCTATCTTTAGTTTCTTTTTTACTTACTTTCCTTTATTTCTTTCTTCATATCTTTCATTCTAGCTTTAATAACTTCCAAAATTCTATCTTTAGTTTCTTTATTACTGACTTTCTTTCTTTCTTTCTTCATATCTTTCATTCTAGATTTTACCTTCTCTCATTTTCTCTTTAGTTTCTTTATTGATTTCTTTCTTCCTTTCTTTCTTGATATCTTTCATTCTAGCTTTCATACCTTCTTTCATTCTATCTTGAGTTTCTTTATTAATTACTTTCGTTCTTTCCTCCTTTTTTCTATCTTTCATTCTGGCTTTCATACCTTCTCTCATTCTATATTTAGTTTCTTTTTTACTATCTTTCTTTATTTTTTTTCTTTCTTGATATCTTTCATTCTAGCTTTCATACCTTCTCTCATTCTATCTTTAGTTTCTTTATTACTTTCTTTCTTTCTTTATTTCTTTCTTGATATCTTTTATTCTAGCTTTCATAGTTTCTTTCATTCTATCTTTAGTTTCTTTACTACTTTCTTTCTTTCTTTCTTGATATTTTTCATTCTAGCATTCATATCTTCACTCATTCAATCTTTATTTTCTTTAGTACATTATTTCTTCTTTCTTCCTTTTTTTTCTAGATATCTTTCATTCTAGCTTTCATAACTTCTCTCATTCTATCTTTAGTTTCTTTTTTACTACTTTCATTTCTTTCTTTCTTTCTTGATATCTTACATTCTAGCTTTCATACCTTCTCTCATTCTATCTTTAGTTTCTTCTTTACTTACTTTCATTTCTTTCTTTCTTGATATCTTTCATTCTAGATTTCATACCTTCTCTCATTTCATCTTTAATTTCTTTATTGATTTCTTTCTTTCTTTCTTTCTTGATATCTTTCATTCTAGCTTTCATACCTTCTCTCATTTCATCTTTAATTTCTTTATTGATTTCTTTTTTCTTTCTTTCTTGATATCTTTCTCTCTTGCTTTGATACCTTCTCACATTCTATCTTTAATTTCTTTTTTACTTACTTACATTTCTTTCTTTCTTGATATCTTTCATTCCAGCTCTCATACGTTCTTTCATTCTATCTTTAGTTTCTTTTCTACATTCTTTCTTTCTTTCTTGATATCTTTCATTCTAGCATTCATATCTTCACTCATTCAATCTTTATTTTCTTTATTACATTATTTCTACTTCCTTCCTTTTTTTCTTGATATCTTACATTCTAGCTTTCATACCTTCTCTCATTTCATTTCTTTCTTTCTTGATATCTTTTACTCTAGCTTTCATACCTTCTCTCATTCTATCTTTAGCTTCTTTTTTACTTACTTTCATTTCTTTCTTTCTTCATATTTTACATTCTAGCTTTCATACCTTCTCTCATTCTATCTTTAGTTTCTTCTTTACTTACTTTCATTTCTATCTTTCTTGATATCTTTCATTCTAGCTTTCATACCTTCTCTCATTCTTTCTTTAGTTTCTTCTTTACTTACTTTCATTTCGTTCTTTCTTGATATCTTTCATTCTAGATTTCATACCTGCTCTCATTTTATCTTTAGTTTTTCTATTGATTTCTTTCTTTCTTTCTTGATATCTTACATTCTAGCTTTCATACCTTCTCTCATTTCATCTTTAGTTTCTTTAGTGATTTTTTCTTTCTTTCTTTCTTGATATCTTTCATTCTAGCTTTCATACCTTCTCTCATTTCATCTTTAATATCTTTCTTGATTTCTTTTTTCTTTCTTTCTTGATATCTTTCTCTCTTGCTTTGATACCTTCTCTCATTCTATCTTTAGTTTCTTTTTCACTTACTTACATTTCTTTCTTCTTGATATCTATCATTCTAGATTTCATAACTTCTCTCAATTCATCTTTAATTTCTTTATTGATTTCTTTCTTTCTTGATATCTTTCATTCTTGCTTTCATACTTTCTCTCATTCTATCTTTAGTTTCCTTTTTACTTTCTTTCATTTCTTGCTTTCTTGATATGTTACATTCTAGCTTTCATACCTCTCATTCTATCTTTAGTTTCTTCTTTACTTACTTTCATTTCTTTCTTTCTTGATATCTTTTATTCTAGCTTTCATACCTTCTCTCATTCTATCTTTAGTTTCTTCTTTACTTACTTTCATTTCTTTCTTTCTTGATATCTTTCATTCTAGATTTCATACCTTCTCTCATTTCATCTTTAATTTCTTTATTGATTTCTTTTTTCTTTCTTTCTTGATATCTTTCACTCTAGCTTTGATACCTTCTCACATTCTATCTTCAGTTTCTTTTTTACTTACTTACATTTCTTTCTTTCTTGATATCTTTCATTCTAGCTCTCATACCTTCTTTCATTCTATCTTTAGTTTGTTTACTACTTTCTTTCTTTCTTTCTTGATATCTTTCATTCTAGCATTCATATCTTCACTCATTCAATCTTTATTTTCTTTATTACATTATTTCTTCTTTCTTCCTTTTTTTCTTGATATCTTTCATTCTAGCTTTCATACCTTCTCTCATTCTATCTTTTGCTTCTTTTTTACTTACTTTCATTTCTTTCTTTCTTGATATCTTCCATTCTCGGTTTCATACCTTCTCTCATTCTATCTTTAGTTTCTTCTTTACTTACTTTCATTTCTTTCTTTCTTGATATCTTTCATTCTAGCTTTCATACCTTCTCTCATTCTATCTTTAGTTTCTTCTTTACTTACTTTCATTTCATTCTTTCTTGATATCTTTCATTCTAGCTTTCATACCTTCTCTCATTTCATCTTTAGTTTCTTTAGTGATTTTTTCTTTCTTTCTTTCTTGATATCTTTCATTCTAGCTTTCATACCTTCTCTCATTTCGTCTTTAATTTCTTTATTGATTTCTTTTTTCTTTCTTTCTTGATATCTTTCACTCTTGCTTTGATACCTTCTCTCATTCTATCTTTAGTTTCTTCTTTACTTACTTTCATTTCTTTCTTTCTTGATATCTTTCATTCTAGCTTTAATTACTAGTCTCATTTTATCTTTAGTTTCTTTATTACTTCATTTCTACTTACTTCTTTTTTCTTTCTTGATATCTTTCATTCTAGCTTTCATACCTTCTCTCATTCTATCTTTAGTTTCTTTTTTACTGACTTTCCGTTCTTTCTTTCTTGATATCTTTCATTCTAGATTTTACCTTCTCTCATTTTCTCTTTAGTTTCTTTATTGATTTCTTTCTTCCTTTCTTTCTTGATATCTTTCATTCTAGCTTTCATACCTTCTTTCATTCTATCTTGAGTTTCTTTATTAATTACTTTCGTTCTTTCCTCCTTTTTTCTATCTTTCATTCTGGCTTTCATACCTTCTCTCATTCTATATTTAGTTTCTTTACTACTTTCTTTCTTTATTTTTTTTCTTTCTTGATATCTTTCATTCTAGCTTTCATACCTTCTCTCATTCTATCTTTAGTTTCTTTACTACTTTCTTTCTTTCTTTCTTGATATTTTTCATTCTAGCATTCATATCTTCACTCATTCAATCTTTATTTTCTTTAGTACATTATTTCTTCTTTCTTCCTTTTTTTCTAGATATCTTTCATTCTAGCTTTCATAACTTCTCTCATTCTATCTTTAGTTTCTTTTTTACTACTTTCATTTCTTTCTTTCTTTCTTGATATCTTACATTCTAGCTTTCATACCTTCTCTCATTCTATCTTTAGTTTCTTCTTTACTTAGTTTCATTTCTTTCTTTCTTGATATCTTTCTCTCTTGCTTTGATACCTTCTCTCATTCTATCTTTAGTTTCTTTTTTACTTACTTACATTTCTTTCTTTCTTGATATCTATCATTCTAGATTTCATAACTTCTCTCAATTCATCTTTAATTTCTTTATGGATTTCTTTTTTTCTTTCTTTCTTGTTATCTTTGATTCTTGCTTTCATACCTTCTCTCATTCTATCTTTAGTATCTTCTTTACTTACTTTCATTTCTTTCTTTCTTGATATCTTTCATTCTAGATTTCATAACTTCTCTCATTTCATCTTTAATTTCTTTATTGATTTCTTTTTTTCTTTCTTTCTTGATATCTTTCATTCTTGCTTTCATACCTTCTCTCATTCTATCTTTAGTTTCCTTTTTACTTTCTTTCATTTCTTGCTTTCTTGATATGTTACATTCTAGCTTTCATTCCTTCTCTCATTCTATCTTTAATTTCTTTATTACTTTCTTTCTTTCTTTCTTTCTTGATATCTTTCATTCTAGCATTCATATCTTCACTCATTCAATCTTTATTTTCTTTATTAAATTATTTCTACTTTCTTCCTATTTTTCTTGATATCTTTCATTCTAGCTTTCATACCTTCTCTCATTCTATCTTTAGTTTCTTCTTTACTTACTTTCATTTCTTTCTTTCTTGATATCTTTCATTCTAGATTTCATACCTTCTCTAATTTCATCTTTAATTTCTTTATTGATTTCTTTTTTCTTTCTTTCTTGATATCTTTCACTCTTGCTTTGATACCTTCTCACATTCTATCTACAGTTTTTTTTTACTTACTTACATTTCTTTCTTTCTTGATATCTTTCATTCTAGCTCTCATATCTTCTTTCATTCTATCTTTAGTTTCTTTACTACTTTCTTTCTTTCTTTCTTGATATCTTTCATTCTAGCATTCATATCTTCACTCATTCAATCTTTATTTTCTTTATTACATTATTTCTCCTTTCTTCCTTTTTTTCTTGATATCTTTCATTCTAGCTTTCATACCTTCTCTCATTCTATCTTTAGCTTTGTTTTTACTTACTTTCATTTCTTTCTTTCTTGATATCTTACATTCTAGCTTTCATACCTTCTCTCATTCTATCTTTAGTTTCTTCTTTACTTACTTTCATTTCATTCTTTCTTGATATCTTTCATTCTAGCTTTCATACCTTCTCTCATTTCATCTTTAGTTTCTTTAGTGATTTTTTCTTTCTTTCTTTCTTGATATCTTTCATTCTAGCTTTCATACCTTCTCTCATTTCGTCTTTAATTTCTTTATTGATTTCTTTTTTCTTTCTTTCTTGATATCTTTCACTCTTGCTTTGATACCTTCTCTCATTCTATCTTTAGTTTCTTCTTTACTTACTTTTATTTCTTTCTTTCTTGATATCTTTCATTCTAGCTTTAATTACTAGTCTCATTTTATCTTTAGTTTCTTTATTACTTCATTTCTACTTACTTCTTTTTTCTTTCTTGATATCTTTCATTCTAGCTTTCATACCTTCTCTCATTCTATCTTTAGTTTCTTTTTTACTTACTTTCCTTTATTTCTTTCTTCATATCTTTCATTCTAGCTTTAATAACTTCCAAAATTCTATCTTTAGTTTCTTTATTACTGACTTTCTTTCTTTCTTTCTTCATATCTTTCATTCTAGATTTTACCTTCTCTCATTTTCTCTTTAGTTTCTTTATTGATTTCTTTCTTCCTTTCTTTCTTGATATCTTTCATTCTAGCTTTCATACCTTCTTTCATTCTATCTTGAGTTTCTTTATTAATTACTTTCGTTCTTTCCTCCTTTTTTCTATCTTTCATTCTGGCTTTCATACCTTCTCTCATTCTATATTTAGTTTCTTTTTTACTATCTTTCTTTATTTTTTTTCTTTCTTGATATCTTTCATTCTAGCTTTCATACCTTCTCTCATTCTATCTTTAGTTTCTTTATTACTTTCTTTCTTTCTTTATTTCTTTCTTGATATCTTTTATTCTAGCTTTCATAGTTTCTTTCATTCTATCTTTAGTTTCTTTACTACTTTCTTTCTTTCTTTCTTGATATTTTTCATTCTAGCATTCATATCTTCACTCATTCAATCTTTATTTTCTTTAGTACATTATTTCTTCTTTCTTCCTTTTTTTTCTAGATATCTTTCATTCTAGCTTTCATAACTTCTCTCATTCTATCTTTAGTTTCTTTTTTACTACTTTCATTTCTTTCTTTCTTTCTTGATATCTTACATTCTAGCTTTCATACCTTCTCTCATTCTATCTTTAGTTTCTTCTTTACTTACTTTCATTTCTTTCTTTCTTGATATCTTTTACTCTAGCTTTCATACCTTCTCTCATTCTATCTTTAGTTTCTTCTTTACTTACTTTCATTTCTTTCTTTCTTGATATCTTTCATTCTAGATTTCATACCTTCTCTCATTTCATCTTTAATTTCTTTATTGATTTCTTTCTTTCTTTCTTTCTTGATATCTTTCATTCTAGCTTTCATACCTTCTCTCATTTCATCTTTAATTTCTTTATTGATTTCTTTTTTCTTTCTTTCTTGATATCTTTCTCTCTTGCTTTGATACCTTCTCACATTCTATCTTTAATTTCTTTTTTACTTACTTACATTTCTTTCTTTCTTGATATCTTTCATTCCAGCTCTCATACGTTCTTTCATTCTATCTTTAGTTTCTTTTCTACATTCTTTCTTTCTTTCTTGATATCTTTCATTCTAGCATTCATATCTTCACTCATTCAATCTTTATTTTCTTTATTACATTATTTCTACTTCCTTCCTTTTTTTCTTGATATCTTACATTCTAGCTTTCATACCTTCTCTCATTCTATCTTTAGCTTCTTTTTTACTTACTTTCATTTCTTTCTTTCTTCATATTTTACATTCTAGCTTTCATACCTTCTCTCATTCTATCTTTAGTTTCTTCTTTACTTACTTTCATTTCTATCTTTCTTGATATCTTTCATTCTAGCTTTCATACCTTCTCTCATTCTTTCTTTAGTTTCTTCTTTACTTACTTTCATTTCGTTCTTTCTTGATATCTTTCATTCTAGATTTCATACCTGCTCTCATTTTATCTTTAGTTTTTCTATTGATTTCTTTCTTTCTTTCTTGATATCTTACATTCTAGCTTTCATACCTTCTCTCATTTCATCTTTAGTTTCTTTAGTGATTTTTTCTTTCTTTCTTTCTTGATATCTTTCATTCTAGCTTTCATACCTTCTCTCATTTCATCTTTAATATCTTTCTTGATTTCTTTTTTCTTTCTTTCTTGATATCTTTCTCTCTTGCTTTGATACCTTCTCTCATTCTATCTTTAGTTTCTTTTTCACTTACTTACATTTCTTTCTTCTTGATATCTATCATTCTAGATTTCATAACTTCTCTCAATTCATCTTTAATTTCTTTATTGATTTCTTTCTTTCTTGATATCTTTCATTCTTGCTTTCATACTTTCTCTCATTCTATCTTTAGTTTCCTTTTTACTTTCTTTCATTTCTTGCTTTCTTGATATGTTACATTCTAGCTTTCATACCTCTCATTCTATCTTTAGTTTCTTCTTTACTTACTTTCATTTCTTTCTTTCTTGATATCTTTTATTCTAGCTTTCATACCTTCTCTCATTCTATCTTTAGTTTCTTCTTTACTTACTTTCATTTCTTTCTTTCTTGATATCTTTCATTCTAGATTTCATACCTTCTCTCATTTCATCTTTAATTTCTTTATTGATTTCTTTTTTCTTTCTTTCTTGATATCTTTCACTCTAGCTTTGATACCTTCTCACATTCTATCTTCAGTTTCTTTTTTACTTACTTACATTTCTTTCTTTCTTGATATCTTTCATTCTAGCTCTCATACCTTCTTTCATTCTATCTTTAGTTTGTTTACTACTTTCTTTCTTTCTTTCTTGATATCTTTCATTCTAGCATTCATATCTTCACTCATTCAATCTTTATTTTCTTTATTACATTATTTCTTCTTTCTTCCTTTTTTTCTTGATATCTTTCATTCTAGCTTTCATACCTTCTCTCATTCTATCTTTTGCTTCTTTTTTACTTACTTTCATTTCTTTCTTTCTTGATATCTTCCATTCTCGGTTTCATACCTTCTCTCATTCTATCTTTAGTTTCTTCTCTACTTACTTTCATTTCTTTCTTTCTTGATATCTTTCATTCTAGCTTTCATACCTTCTCTCATTCTATCTTTAGTTTCTTCTTTACTTACTTTCATTTCATTCTTTCTTGATATCTTTCATTCTAGCTTTCATACCTTCTCTCATTTCATCTTTAGTTTCTTTAGTGATTTTTTCTTTCTTTCTTTCTTGATATCTTTCATTCTAGCTTTCATACCTTCTCTCATTTCGTCTTTAATTTCTTTATTGATTTCTTTTTTCTTTCTTTCTTGATATCTTTCACTCTTGCTTTGATACCTTCTCTCATTCTATCTTTAGTTTCTTCTTTACTTACTTTCATTTCTTTCTTTCTTGATATCTTTCATTCTAGCTTTAATTACTAGTCTCATTTTATCTTTAGTTTCTTTATTACTTCATTTCTACTTACTTCTTTTTTCTTTCTTGATATCTTTCATTCTAGCTTTCATACCTTCTCTCATTCTATCTTTAGTTTCTTTTTTACTGACTTTCCGTTCTTTCTTTCTTGATATCTTTCATTCTAGATTTTACCTTCTCTCATTTTCTCTTTAGTTTCTTTATTGATTTCTTTCTTCCTTTCTTTCTTTATATCTTTCATTCTAGCTTTCATACCTTCTTTCATTCTATCTTGAGTTTCTTTATTAATTACTTTCGTTCTTTCCTCCTTTTTTCTATCTTTCATTCTGGCTTTCATACCTTCTCTCATTCTATATTTAGTTTCTTTACTACTTTCTTTCTTTATTTTTTTTCTTTCTTGATATCTTTCATTCTAGCTTTCATACCTTCTCTCATTCTATCTTTAGTTTCTTTACTACTTTCTTTCTTTCTTTCTTGATATTTTTCATTCTAGCATTCATATCTTCACTCATTCAATCTTTATTTTCTTTAGTACATTATTTCTTCTTTCTTCCTTTTTTTCTAGATATCTTTCATTCTAGCTTTCATAACTTCTCTCATTCTATCTTTAGTTTCTTTTTTACTACTTTCATTTCTTTCTTTCTTTCTTGATATCTTACATTCTAGCTTTCATACCTTCTCTCATTCTATCTTTAGTTTCTTCTTTACTTAGTTTCATTTCTTTCTTTCTTGATATCTTTCATTCTAGATTTCATACCTGCTCTCATTTTATCTTTAGTTTCTCTATTTCTTTCTTTCTATCTTTCTTGATATCTTACATTCTAGTTTTCATACCTTCTTTCATTTCATCTTTAGTTTCTTTAGTGATTTTTTCTTTCTTGCTTTCTTGATATCTTTCATTCAAGCTTTCATACCTTCTCTCATTTCATCTTTAATTTCTTTATTGATTTCATTTTCTTTCTTACTTGATATCTTTCACTCTTGCTTTGATACCTTCTCACATTCTATCTTTAATTTCTTTTTTACTTACTTACATTTCTTTCTTTCTTGATATCTTTCATTCTAGCTCTCATACCTTCTTTCATTCTATCTTTAGTTTCTTTACTACTTTCTTTCTTTCTTTCTTGATATCTTTCATTCTAGCATTCATAACTTCACTCATTCAATCTTTATTTTCTTTATTACATTATTTCTACTTTCTTCCTTTTTTTCTTGATATCTTTCATTCTAGCTTTCATACTTTCTCTCATTCTATCTTTAGCTTCTGTTTTACTTACTTTCATTTCTTTCTTTCTTGATATTTTACATTCTAGCTTTCATACCTTCTCTCATTCTATCTTTAGTTTCTTCTTTACTTACTTACATTTCTTTCTTTCTTGATATCTATCATTCTAGATTTCATACCTTCTCTCATTTCATCTTTAATTTCTTTCTTTCTTTCTTTCATTTCTTTCTTTCTTGATATCTTACATTCTAGCTTTCATACCTTCTCTCATTCTATCTTTAGTTTCTTTTTTACTTACTTTCATTTCTTTCTTTCTTGATATCTTTCATTCTAGCTTTCATACCTTCTATCATTCTATCTTTAGTTTCTTTTTTACTTACTTTCATTTCTTGCTTTCTTGATATGTTACATTCTAGCTTTCATACCTTCTCTCATTCTATTTTTAGTTTCTTTATTACTTTCTTTCTTTTTTGATATCTTTCATTCTAGCTTTCATTCCTTCTTTCATTCTATCTTTAGTTTCTTTATTAATTACTTTCGTTCTTTCTTTCTTTCTTTCTTGATATCTCATTCTAGCTCTCATACCTTCTCTCATTCTATCTTTAGTTTTTTTATTACTTTCTTTCTTTCTTTCTTTCTTTCTTTTTTGATATCATTCATTCTGGCTTTCATACCTTCTTTCATTCTATCTTTAGTTTCTTTATTAATTACTTTCGTTCTTTCTTTCTTTCTTTCTTTCTTGATATCTTTCATTCTAGCATTCATATCTTCATTCATTCAATCTTTATTTTCTTTATTATATTTTTTCTACTTTCTTCCTTTTTTTTCTTGATATCTTTCATTCTAGCTTTCATACCTTCTCTCATTCTATCTTTAGTTTCTTTATTACTTTCTTTCTTTCTTTCTTGATATCTTTCATTCTAGCATTCATATCTTCACTCATTCAATCTTTATTTTCGTTATTACATTATTTCTACTTTCTTCCTTTTTTTATTGATATCTTTCATTCTAGCTTTCATACCTTCTCTCATTTTCTTTAGTTTCTTTTTTACTTACTTTCATTTCTTTCTTTCTTGATATCTTACATTCTAGCTTTCATACCTTCTCTCATTCTATCTTTAGTTTCTTCTTTACTTACTTTCATTTCTTTCTTTCTTGATATCTTTTATTCTAGCTTTCATACCTTCTCTCATTCTATCTTTAGTTTCTTCTTTACTTACTTTCATTTCTTTCTTTCTTGATGTCTTTCATTCTAGATCTCATACCTGCTCTCATTTTATCTTTAGTTTCTCTATTGATTTCTTTTTTCTTTCTTGATATCTTTCATTCTAGCTTTCATATCTTCTCTCATTCTATCTTTAGTTTCTATATTACTTTCTTTCTGTCTTTCTTGATATCTTACATTCTAGCTTTCATACCTTCTCTCATTTCATCTTTAATATCTTTATCGATTTCTTTTTTTCTTTCTTTCTTGATGTCTTTCATTCTAGATTTCATACCTTCTCTCATTTTATCTTTAGTTTCTTTATTGATTTCTTTCATTCTTTCTTTCTTGATATCTTTCCTTCTAGCTTTCATACCTTCTCTCATTCTAACTTTAGTTTCTTTATTACTTTCTTTCTTTCTTTCTTTATATCTATCATTCTAGATTTCATACCTTCTCTCATTCTATCTTTAGTTTCTCTTTTACTCATTTCTACTTTCTTCCTTTTTTCTTTCTTGATATATTTCATTCTAGATTTCATTCCATCTCTCATTCTATCTTTAGTTTCTTTTTTACTTAGTTTTATTTCTTTCTTTCTTGATATCATTCTTTCTAGCTTTCATAACTTCTTTCATTCTATCTTTAGTTTCTTTATTAATTACTTTCGTTCTTTCTTTCTTTCTTTCTTGATATCTCATTCTAGCTCTCATACCTTCTCTCATTCTATCTTTAGTTTCTTTATTACTTTCTTTCTTACTTTCTTTCTTTTTTGATATCTTTCATTATAGCTTTCATACCTTCTTTCATTCTATCTTTAGTTTCTTTATTACTTCATTTCTACTTTCTTCCTTTTTTCTTTCTTGATAACTTTCATTCTAGATTTCATACCTTCTTTCATTCTATCTTTAGTTTCTTTATTACTTTCTTTCTTTCTTTATATCTATCATTCTAGATTTCATACCTTCTCCCATTCTATCTTTAGTTTCTTTTTTACTCATTTCTACTTTCTTCCTTTCTTCTTTCTTGATATATTTCATTCTAGATTTCATTCCATCTCTCATTCTATCTTTAGTTTCTTTTTTACTTAGTTTTATTTCTTTCTTTCTTGATATCTTTCTTTCTAGCTTTCATAACTTCTTTCATTCTATCTTTAGTTTCTTTATTAATTACTTTTGTTCTTTCTTTCTTTCTTGATATCTCATTCTAGCTCTCATACCTTCTCTCATTCTATCTTTAGTTTCTTTATTACTTTCTTTCTTTCTTTCTTTTTTGATATCTTTCATTCTAGCTTTCATACCTTCTTTCATTCTATCTTTAGTTTCTTTATTACTTTCTTTCTTTCTTTATATCTATCATTCTAGATTTCATACCTTCTCCCATTCTATCTTTAGTTTCTTTATTACTTCATTTCTACTTTCTTCCTTTTTTCTTTCTTGATAACTTTCATTCTAGATTTCATACCATCTCTCATTCTATCTTTAGTTTCTTTATTACTTTCTTACTTTCTTTTTTCTTTCTTGATATCTTTCATTTTAGCTTTCATACCTTCTTTCATTCTATCTTTAGTTTGTTTATTAAAAACTTTCGTTCTTTCTTTCCTTCTTTCTTTCTTGATAACTTTCATTCTAGCTTTCATACCTTCTCTCATTTTATCTTTAGTTTCTTTATTGATTTCTTTTTTTCTATCTTTCTTGATATCTTTCATTCTTGCTTTCATACCTTCTCTCATTCTAACTTTAGTTTCTTTATTACTTTCTTTCTTTCTTTATATCTATCATTCTAGATTTCATACCTTCTCTCATTCTATCTTTAGTTTC
The DNA here is from genome assembly GCA_037013535.1 of Intellagama lesueurii. Taxonomy (NCBI): domain Eukaryota; kingdom Metazoa; phylum Chordata; class Lepidosauria; order Squamata; family Agamidae; genus Intellagama; species Intellagama lesueurii. The sequence goes on from JBAJHW010000028.1 coordinate 191,036, forward strand.
TTTTTTACTTAATTTCTACTTTCTTCCTTTTTTCTTTCTTGATATCTTTCATTCTAGATTTCATACCATCTCTCATTCTATTTTTAGTTTCTTTTTTACTAACTTTTATTTCTTTCTTTCTTGATATCTTTCTTTCTAGCTTTAATACCTTCTCTCATTCTATCTTTAGTTTCTTTATTACGTCATTTCTACTTTCTTCTTTTTTCTTTTTGATATCTTACATTCTAGCTTTCATACCTTCTCTCATTTCATCTTTAATATCTTTATCGATTTCTTTTTTTCTTTCTTTCTTGATGTCTTTCATTCTAGATTTCATACCTTCTCTCATTTTATCTTTAGTTTCTTTATTGATTTCTTTCATTCTTTCTTTCTTGATATCTTTCATTCTAGCTTTCATACCTTCTCTCATTTTATCTTTAGTTTCTTTATTGATTTCTTTTTTTCTTTCTTTCTTGATATCTTTCATTCTTGCTTTCATACCGTCTCTCATTCTAACTTTAGTTTCTTTATTACTTTCTTTCATTCTTTCTTTATATCTATCATTCTAGATTTCATACCTTCTCTCATTCTATCTTAAGTTTCTTTATTACTTTCTTTCTTTCTTTCTTTCTTTCTTTTTTTATATCTTTCATTCTAGCTTTAATACCTTCTCTCATTCTATCTTTAGTTTCTTTATTACTTTCTTTCTTTCTTTATATCTATCATTCTAGATTACATACCTTCTCCCATTCTATCTTTAGTTTCTTTATTACTTCATTTCTACTTTCTTCCTCTTTTCTTTCTTGATATCTTTCATTCTAGATTTCATACCATCTCTCATTCTATTTTTAGTTTCTTTATTACTTTCTTACTTTCTTTTTTCTTTCTTGATATCTTTCATTTTAGCTTTCATACCTTCTTTCATTCTATCTTTAGTTTCTTTATTAGTTTCTTTCTTTCTTTCTTTCTTGATATCTTTCATTCTAGCTCTCATATCTTCTCTCTTTCTTTCTTTAGTTTCTTTATTACTTTCTAACTTTCTTTCTATCTTTCTTGATATCTTTCATTCTAGCTTTCATACCTTCTCTCATTCTGTCTTTATTTTCTTAATAGATTTCTTTCTTTCTTTGTTTCTTGATATCTTTCATTCTAGCTTTCATACCTTCTCACATTCTAACTTTAGTTTCTTTATTACTTTCTTTCTTTCTTTCTTTCTTTATATCTATCATTCTAGATTTCATACCTTCTCTCATTCTATCTTTAGTTTCTTTTTTACTCATTTCTACTTTCTTCCTTTTTTCTTTCTTGATATCTTTCATTCTAGATTTCATACCATCTCTCATTCTATCTTTAGTTTCTTTTTTACTTAGTTTTATTTCTTTCTTTCTTGATATCTTTCTTTCTAGCTTTCATACCTTCTTTCATTCTATCTTTTGTTTCTTTATTAATTACTTTCGTTCTTTCTTTCTTTCTTTCTTGATATCTCATTCTAGCTCTCATACCTTCTCTCATTCTATCTTTAGTTTCTTTATTACTTACTTTCTTTCTTTTTTGATATCTTTCATTCTAGCTTTCATACCTTATTTCATTCTATCTTTAGTTTCTTTATTACTTTCTTTCTTTCTTTATATCTATCATTCTATATTTCATACCTTCTCCCATTCTATCTTTAGTTTCTTTATTACTTCATTTCTACTTTCTTCCTTTTTTCTTTCTTGATATCTTTCATTCTAGATTTCATACCATCTCTCATTCTATCTTTAGTTTCTTTATTACTTTCTTACTTTCTTTTTTCTTTCTTGATATCTTTCATTTTAGCTTTCATACCTTCTTTCATTCTATCTTTAGTTTGTTTATTAAAAACTTTCGTTCTTTCTTTCCTTCTTTCTTTCTTGATAACTTTCATTCTAGCTTTCATACCTTCTCTCATTCTATCTTTAGTTTCTTTTTTACTTACTTTCATTTCTTTCTTTCTTGATATCTTTCATTCCAGCTTTAATAACTTCCATCATTCTATCTTTAGTTTCTTTATTACTTACTTTCTTTCTTTCTTCATATCTTTCATTCTAGATTTTACCTTCTCTCATTTTATCTTTAGTTTCTTTATTGATTTCTTTCTTCCTTTCTTTCTTGATATCTTTCATTCTAGCTTTCATACCTTCTTTCATTCTATCTTGAGTTTCTCTATTAATTACTTTCATTCTTTCTTTCTATCTTTTTTCTTTCTTCATAGCTTTCATTCTAGCTCTCATACCTTCTCTTATTCTATCTTTAGTTTCTTTATTATATTCTTTCTTTTTTCTTTCTTCATAGCTTTCATTCTAGCTCTCATACCTTCTCTCGTTCTATCGTTAGTTTCTTTATTAGTTACTTTCTTTATTTCTTTGATTCTAGATTTCATACCTTCTCTCAATTTATCTTTAGTTTCTTTCTTGATTTCTTTCATTCTTTCTTTCTTGATATCTCATTCTAGCTTTCATACCTTCTCTCATTTCATCTTTAGTTTCTTTAGTGATTTCTTCTTTCTTTCTTTCTTAATATCTTTCATTCTAGCTTTCATACCTTCTCTCATTTCATCTTTAATTTCTTTATTGATTTCTTTTTTCTTTCTTTCTTGATATCTTTCATTCTAGCTTTCATACCTTCTCTCATTTCATCTCTAGTTTCTTTAGTGATTTCTTCTTTCTTTCATTCTTGATATCTTTCATTCTAGCTTTCATACCTTCTCTCATTTCATCTTTAATTTCTTTATTGATTTCTTTTTTTTTTCTATCTTGATGTCTCATTCTTGCTTTCATACCTTCTCTCATTCTATCTTTAGTTTCTTTCTTTCTTTCTTTCTTTCTTTCTTGATATCTTTCATTCTAGCATTCATATCTTCACTCATTCAATCTTTATTTTCGTTATTACATTATTTCTACTTTCTTCCTTTTTTTATTGATATCTTTCATTCTAGCTTTCATACCTTCTCTCATTTTCTTTAGTTTCTTTTTTACTTACTTTCATTTCTTTCTTTCTTGATATCTTACATTCTAGCTTTCATACCTTCTCTCATTCTATCTTTAGTTTCTTCTTTACTTACTTTCATTTCTTTCTTTCTTGATATCTTTTATTCTAGCTTTCATACCTTCTCTCATTCTATCTTTAGTTTCTTCTTTACTTACTTTCATTTCTTTCTTTCTTGATGTCTTTCATTCTAGATCTCATACCTGCTCTCATTTTATCTTTAGTTTCTCTATTGATTTCTTTTTTCTTTCTTGATATCTTTCATTCTAGCTTTCATACCTTCTCTCATTCTATCTTTAGTTTCTATATTACTTTCTTTCTGTCTTTCTTGATATCTTACATTCTAGCTTTCATACCTTCTCTCATTTCATCTTTAATATCTTTATCGATTTCTTTTTTTCTTTCTTTCTTGATGTCTTTCATTATAGATTTCATACCTTCTCTCATTTTATCTTTAGTTTCTTTATTGATTTCTTTCATTCTTTCTTTCTTGATATCTTTCCTTCTAGCTTTCATACCTTCTCTCATTCTAACTTTAGTTTCTTTATTACTTTCTTTCTTTCTTTCTTTATATCTATCATTCTAGATTTCATACCTTCTCTCATTCTATCTTTAGTTTCTATATTACTTTCTTTCTGTCTTTCTTGATATCTTACATTCTAGCTTTCATACCTTCTCTCATTTCATCTTTAATATCTTTATCGATTTCTTTTTTTCTTTCTTTCTTGATGTCTTTCATTATAGATTTCATACCTTCTCTCATTTTATCTTTAGTTTCTTTATTGATTTCTTTCATTCTTTCTTTCTTGATATCTTTCCTTCTAGCTTTCATACCTTCTCTCATTCTAACTTTAGTTTCTTTATTACTTTCTTTCTTTCTTTCTTTATATCTATCATTCTAGATTTCATACCTTCTCTCATTCTATCTTTAGTTTCTTTTTTACTCATTTCTACTTTCTTCCTTTTTTCTTTCTTGATATATTTCATTCTAGATTTCATTCCATCTCTCATTCTATCTTTAGTTTCTTTTTTACTTAGTTTTCTTTCTTTCTTTCTTGATATCTTTCTTTCTAGCTTTCATAACTTCTTTCATTCTATCTTTAGTTTCTTTATTAATTACTTTCGTTCTTTCTTTCTTTCTTTGTTGATATATCATTCTAGCTCTCATACCTTCTCTCATTCTATCTTTAGTTTCTTTATTACTTTCTTTCTTTCTTTATATCTATCATTCTAGATTTCATAAATTCTCCCATTCTATCTTTAGTTTCTTTATTACTTCATTTCTACTTTCTTCCTTTTTTCTTTCTTGATAACTTTCATTCTAGATTTCATACCATCTCTCATTCTATCTTTAGTTTCTTTATTACTTTCTTACTTTCTTTTTTCTTTCTTGATATCTTTCATTTTAGCTTTCATACCTTCTTTCATTCTATCTTTAGTTTGTTTATTTAAAACTTTCGTTCTTTCTTTCCTTCTTTCTTTCTTGATAACTTTCATTCTAGCTTTCATACCTTCTCTCATTTTATCTTTAGTTTCTTTATTGATTTCTTATTTTCTATCTTTCTTGATATCTTTCATTCTTGCTTTCATACCTTCTCTCATTCTAACTTTAGTTTCTTTATTACTTTCTTTCTTTCATTATATCTATCATTCTAGATTTCATACCTTCTCTCATTCTATCTTTAGTTTCTTTTTTACTTAATTTCTACTTTCTTCCTTTTTTCTTTCTTGATATCTTTCATTCTAGATTTCATACCATCTCTCATTCTATTTTTAGTTTCTTTTTTACTAACTTTTATTTCTTTCTTTCTTGATATCTTTCTTTCTAGCTTTAATACCTTCTCTCATTCTATCTTTAGTTTCTTTATTACGTCATTTCTACTTTCTTCTTTTTTCTTTTTGATATCTTACATTCTAGCTTTCATACCTTCTCTCATATCATCTTTAATATCTTTATCGATTTCTTTTTTTCTTTCTTTCTTGATGTCTTTCATTCTAGATTTCATACCTTCTCTCATTTTATCTTTAGTTTCTTTATTGATTTCTTTCATTCTTTCTTTCTTGATATGTTTCATTCTAGCTTTCATACCTTCTCTCATTTTATCTTTAGTTTCTTTATTGATTTCTTTTTTTCTTTCTTTCTTGATATCTTTCATTCTTGCTTTCATACCTTCTCTCATTCTAACTTTAGTTTCTTTATTACTTTCTTTCATTCTTTCTTTATATCTATCATTCTAGATTTCATACCTTCTCTCATTCTATCTTAAGTTTCTTTATTACTTCATTTCTACTTTCTTCCTCTTTTCTTTCTTGATATCTTTCATTCTAGATTTCATACCATCTCTCATTCTATTTTTAGTTTCTTTATTACTTTCTTACTTTCTTTTTTCTTTCTTGATATCTTTCATTTTAGCTTTCATACCTTCTTTCATTTTATCTTTAGTTTGTTTATTAAAAACTTTCGTTCTTTCTTTCCTTCTTTCTTTCTTGATAACTTTCATTCTAGCTTTCATACTTTCTCTCATTCTATCTTTAGTTTCTTTATTACTTACTTTCTTTCTTTCTTCATATCTTTCATTCTAGATTTTACCTCCTCTCATTTTATCTTTAGTTTCTTTATTGATTTCTTTCTTCCTTTCTTTCTTGATATCTTTAATTCTAGCTTTCATACCTTCTTTCATTCTTTCTTGAGTTTCTCTTTTAATTACTTTCGTTCTTTCTTTCTATCTTTTTTCATTCTTCATAGCTTTCATTCTAGCTCTCATACCTTCTCTTATTCTATCTTTAGTTTCTTTATTACATTCTTTCTTTTTTCTTTCTTCATAGCTTTCATTCTAGCTCTCATACCTTCTCTCGTTCTATCGTTAGTTTCTTTATTAGTTTCTTTCTTGATTTCTTTCATTCTAGATTTCATACCTTCTCTCAATTTATCTTTAGTTTCTTTATTGATTTCTTTCATTCTTTCTTTGTTGATACCTCATTCTAGCTTTCTTACCTTCTCTCATTCCATCTTTAGTTTCTTTAGTGATTTCTTCTTTCTTTCTTTCTTGATATCTTTCATTCTAGCTTTCATACCTTCTCTCATTTCATCTTTAATTTCTTTATTGATTTCTTTTTTCTTTCTTTCTTGGTATCTTTCATTCTAGCTTTCATACCTTCTCTCATTTCATCTTTAATTTCTTTATTGATTTCTTTCATTCTTTCTTTCTTGATATCTCATTCTAGCTTTCTTACCTTCTCTCATTTCATTTTTAATTTCTTTATTGATTTCTTTTTTTTTTCTTTCTTGATATCTTTCATTCTAGCTTTCATACCTTCTCTCATTTCATCTTTAATTTCTTTATTGATTTCTTTCATTCTTTCTTTCTTGATATCTCATTCTAGCTTTCTTACCTTCTCTCATTCCATCTTTAGTTTCTTTAGTGATTTCTTCTTTCGTTCTTTCTTGATATCTTTCATTCTAGCTTTCATACCTTCTCTCATTTCATCTTTAATTTCTTTATTGATTTCTTTTTTTCTTTCTTTCTTGATGTCTCATTCTTGCTTTGATACCTTCTCTCATTCTATCTTTAGTTTCTTTTTTACTTACTTACATTTCTTTCTTTCTTGATATCTATCATTCTAGATTTCATACCTTCTCTCATTTCATCTTTAATTTCTTTATTGATTTCTTTTTTTCATTCTTGATATCTTTCATTCTAGCTTTCATTCTTTCTCTCATTCTATCATTAGTTTCTTTTTTACTTTCTTTCATTTCTTGCTTTCTTGATATGTTACATTCTAGCTTTCATACCTTCTCTCATTCTGTCTTTAATTTCTTTCTTTCTTTCTTTCTTTCTTTCTTGATATCTTTCATTCTAGCATTCATATCTTCACTCATTCAATCTTTATTTTCGTTATTACATTATTTCTACTTTCTTCCTTTTTTATTGATATCTTTCATTCTAGCTTTCATACCTTCTCTCATTTTCTTTAGTTTCTATTTTAATTACTTTCATTTCTTTCTTACTTGATATCTTAAATTCTAGCTTTCATACCTTCTCTCATTCTATCTTTAGTTTCTTCTTTACTTACTTTCATTTCTTTCTTTCTTGAAATCTTTTATTCTAGCTTTCATACCTTCTCTCATTCTATCTTTAGTTTCTTCTTTTCTTACTTTCATTTCTTTCTTTCTTGATGTCTTTCATTCTAGATTTCATACCTGCTCTCATTTTATCTTTAGTTTCTCTATTGATTTCTCTTTTTCTTTCTTGATATCTTTCATTCTAGGCTTCATACCTTCTCTCATTCTACCTTTAGTTTCTATATTACTTTCTTTCTTTCTTTCTTGATATCTTACATTCTAGCTTTCATACCTTCTCTCATTTCATCTTTAATATCTTTATCGATTTCTTTTTTTCTTTCTTTCTTCATGTCTTTCATTCTAGATTTCATACCTTCTCTCATTTTATCTTTAGTTTCTTTATTGATCTCTTTCATTCTTTTTCTTGATATCTTTCATTCTACCTTTCATACCTTCTCTCATTTTATCTTTAGTTTCTTTATTGATTTCTTTTTTTCTATCTTTCTTGATATCTTTCATTCTTGCTTTCATACCTTCTCTCATTCTAACTTTAGTTTCTTTATTACTTTCTTTCTTTCTTTATTTATATCTATCATTCTAGATTTCATACCATCTCTCATTCTATTTTTAGTTTATTTTTAATTACTTTTATTTATTTCTTTCTTGATATCTTTCTTTCTAGCTTTAATACCTTCTCTAATTCTATCTTTAGTTTCTTTATTACGTCATTTCTACTTTCTTCTTTTTTCTTTTTGATATCTTACATTCTAGCTTTCATACCTTCTCTCATTTCATCTTTAATATCTTTATCGATTTCTTTTTAACTTTCTTTCTTTATGTCTTTCATTCTAGATTTCATACCTGCTCTCATTTTATCTTTAGTTTCTTTATTGATTTCTTTCATTCTTTCTTTCTTGATATCTTTCATTCTAGCTTTCATACCTTCTCTCATTTTATCTTTAGTTTCCTTATTGATTTCTTTCATTCTTTCTTTCTTGATATCTTTCATTCTAGCTTTCATACCTTCTCTCATTTTATCTTTAGTTTCTTTATTGATTTCTTTTTTCTTTCTTTCTTGGTATGTTTCATTCTAGCTTTCATAACTTCTCTCATTTCATCTTTAATTTCTTTATTGATTTCTTTCATTCTTTCTTTCTTGATATCTCATTCTAGCTTTCTTACCTTCTCTCATTTCATTTTTAATTTCTTTATTGATTTCTTTTTTCTTTCTTTCTTGATATCTTTCATTCTAGCTTTCATACCTTCTCTCATTTCATCTTTAATTTCTTTATTGATTTCTTTCATTCTTTCTTTCTTGATATCTCATTCTAGCTTTCTTACCTTCTCTCATTCCATCTTTAGTTTCTTTAGTGATTTCTTCTTTCTTTCTTTCTTGATATCTTTCATTCTAGCTTTCATACCTTCTCTCATTTCATCTTTAATTTCTTTATTGATTTCTTTTTTTCTTTCTTTCTTGATGTCTCATTCTTGCTTTGATACCTTCTCTCATTCTATCTTTAGTTTCTTTTTTACTTACTTACATTTCTTTCTTTCTTGATATCTATCATTCTAGATTTCATACCTTCTTTCATTTCATCTTTAATTTCTTTATTGATTTCTTTTTTTCATTCTTGATATCTTTCATTCTAGCTTTCATACTTTCTCTCATTCTATCATTAGTTTCTTTTTTACTTTCTTTCATTTCTTGCTTTCTTGATATGTTACATTCTAGCTTTCATACCTTCTCTCATTCCATCTTTAATTTCTTTCTTTCTTTCTTTCTTTCTTTCTTGATATCTTTCATTCTAGCATTCATATCTTCAGTCATTCAATCTTTATTTTCGTTATTACATTATTTCTACTTTCTTCCTTTTTTATTGATATCTTTCATTCTAGCTTTCATACCTTCTCTCATTTTCTTTAGTTTCTTTTTTAATTACTTTCATTTCTTTCTTTCTTGATATCTTAAATTCTAGCTTTCATACCTTCTCTCATTCTATCTTTAGTTTCTTCTTTACTTACTTTCATTTCTTTCTTTCTTGAAATCTTTTATTCTAGCTTTCATACCTTCTCTCATTCTATCTTTAGTTTCTTCTTTTCTTAGTTTCATTTCTTTCTTTCTTGATGTCTTTCATTCTAGATTTCATACCTGCTCTCATTTTATCTTTAGTTTCTCTATTGATTTCTCTTTTTCTTTCTTGATATCTTTCATTCTAGCTTTCATACCTTCTCTCATTCTACCTTTAGTTTCTATATTACTTTCTTTCTTTCTTTCTTGATATCTTACATTCTAGCTTTCATACCTTCTCTCATTTCATCTTTAATATCTTTATCGATTTCTTTTTTTCTTTCTTTCTTGATGTCTTTCATTCTAGATTTCATACATTCTCTCATTTTATCTTTAGTTTCTTTATTGATTTCTTTCATTCTTTCTTTCTTGATATCTTTCATTCTACCTTTCATACCTTCTCTCATTTTATCTTTAGTTTCTTAATTGATTTCTTTTTTTCTATCTTTCTTGATATCTTTCATTCTTGCTTTCATACCTTCTCTCATTCTAACTTTAGTTTCTTTATTACTTTCTTTCTTTCTTTCTTTATATCTATCATTCTAGATTTCATACCATCTCTCATTCTATTTTTAGTTTATTTTTAATTACTTTTATTTATTTATTTCTTGATATCTTTCTTTCTAGCTTTAATACCTTCTCTAATTCTATCTTTAGTTTCTTTATTACGTCATTTCTACTTTCTTCTTTTTTCTTTTTGATATCTTACATTCTAGCTTTCATACCTTCTCTCATTTCATCTTTAATATCTTTAACGATTTCTTTTTTTCTTTCTTTCTTTATGTCTTTCATTCTAGATTTCATACCTGCTCTCATTTTATCTTTAGTTTCTTTATTGATTTCTTTCATTCTTTCTTTCTTGATATCTTTCATTCTAGCTTTCATACCTTCTCTCATTTTATCTTTAGTTTCCTTATTGATTTCTTTCATTCTATCTTTCTTGATATCTTTCATTCTAGCTTTCATACCTTCTCTCATTTTATCTTTAGTTTCTTTATTGATTTCTTTTTTTCTTTCTTTCTTGATATCTTTCATTCTTGCTTTCATACCTTCTCTCTTTCTAACTTTAGTTTCTTTATTACTTTCTTTCTTTCTTTCTTTATATCTATCATTCTAGATTTCATACCTTCTCTAATTTTATCTTTAGTTTCTTTATTGATTTCTATCATTCTTTCGTTCTTGATATCTTTCATTCTAGCTTTCATACCTTCTCTCATTTTATCTTTAGTTTCTTAATTGATTTCTTTTTTTCTTTCTTTCTTGATATCTTTCATTCTTGCTTTCATATCTTCACTCATTCAATCTTTATTTTCGTTATTACATTATTTCTACTTTCTTCCTTTTTTATTGATATCTTTCATTCTAGCTTTCATACCTTCTCTCATTTTCTTTAGTTTCTATTTTAATTACTTTCATTTCTTTCTTTCTTGATATCTTAAATTCTAGCTTTCATACCTTCTCTCATTCTATCTTTAGTTTCTTCTTTACTTACTTTCATTTCTTTCTTTCTTGAAATCTTTTATTCTAGCTTTCATACCTCCTCTCATTCTATCTTTAGTTTCTTCTTTTCTTACTTTCATTTCTTTCTTTCTTGATGTCTTTCATTCTAGATTTCATACCTGCTCTCATTTTATCTTTAGTTTCTCTATTGATTTCTCTTTTTCTTTCTTGATATCTTTCATTCTAGCCTTCATACCTTCTCTCATTCTACCTTTAGTTTCTATATTACTTTCTTTCTTTCTTTCTTGATATCTTAAATTCTAGCTTTCATACCTTCTCTCATTCTATCTTTAGTTTCTTCTTTACTTACTTTCATTTCTTTCTTTCTTGAAATCTTTTATTCTAGCTTTCATACCTTCTCTCATTCTATCTTTAGTTTCTTCTTTTCTTACTTTCATTTCTTTCTTTCTTGATGTCTTTCATTCTAGATTTCATACCTGCTCTCATTTTATCTTTAGTTTCTCTATTGATTTCTCTTTTTCTTTCTTGATATCTTTCATTCTAGCCTTCATACCTTCTCTCATTCTACCTTTAGTTTCTATATTACTTTCTTTCTTTCTTTCTTGATATCTTACATTCTAGCTTTCATACCTTCTCTCATTTCATCTTTAATATCTTTATCGATTTCTTTTTTTCTTTCTTTCTTCATGTCTTTCATTCTAGATTTCATACCTTCTCTCATTTTATCTTTAGTTTCTTTATTGATCTCTTTCATTCTTTTTCTTGATATCTTTCATTCTACCTTTCATACCTTCTCTCATTTTATCTTTAGTTTCTTTATTGATTTCTTTTTTTCTATCTTTCTTGATATCTTTCATTCTTGCTTTCATACCTTCTCTCATTCTAACTTTAGTTTCTTTATTACTTTCTTTCTTTCTTTCTTTATATCTATCATTCTAGATTTCATACCATCTCTCATTCTATTTTTAGTTTATTTTTAATTACTTTTATTTATTTATTTCTTGATATCTTTCTTTCTAGCTTTAATACCTTCTCTAATTCTATCTTTAGTTTCGTTATTACGTCATTTCTACTTTCTTCTTTTTTCTTTTTGATATCTTACATTCTAGCTTTCATACCTTCTCTCATTTCATCTTTAATATCTTTATTGATTTCTTTTTTTCTTTCTTTCTTTATGTCTTTCATTCTAGATTTCATACCTGCTCTCATTTTATCTTTAGTTTCTTTATTGATTTCTTTCATTCTTTCTTTCTTTATATCTTTCATTCTAGCTTTCATACCTTCTCTCATTTTATCTTTAGTTTCTTTATTGATTTCTTTTTTCTTTCTTTCTTGGTATCTTTCATTCTAGCTTTCATACCTTCTCTCATTTCATCTTTAATTTCTTTATTGATTTCTTTCATTCTTTCATTCTTGATATCTCATTCTAGCTTTCTTACCTTCTCTCATTTCATTTTTAATTTCTTTATTGATTTCTTTTTTCTTTCTTTCTTGATATCTTTCATTCTAGCTTTCATACCTTCTCTCATTTCATCTTTAATTTCTTTATTGATTTCTTTCATTCTTTCTTTCTTGATATCTCATTCTAGCTTTCTTACCTTCTCTCATTCCATCTTTAGTTTCTTTAGTGATTTCTTCTTTCTTTCTTTCTTGATATCTTTCATTCTAGCTTTCATACCTTCTCTCATTTCATCTTTAATTTCTTTATTGATTTCTTTTTTTCTTTCTTTCTTGATGTCTCATTCTTGCTTTGATACCTTCTCTCATTCTATCTTTAGTTTCTTTTTTACTTACTCACATTTCTTTCTTTCTTGATATCTATCATTCTAGATTTCATACCTTCTTTCATTTCATCTTTAATTACTTTATTGATTTCCTTTTTTTCATTCTTGATATCTTTCATTCTAGCTTTCATACTTTCTCTCATTCTATCATTAGTTTCTTTTTTACTTTCTTTCATTTCTTGCTTTCTTGATATGTTACATTCTAGCTTTCATACCTTCTCTCATTCTATCTTTAATTTCTTTCTTTCTTTCTTTCTTTCTTGATATCTTTCATTCTAGCATTCATATCTTCACTCATTCAATCTTTATTTTCGTTATTACATTATTTCTACTTTCTTCCTTTTTTATTGATATCTTTCTTTCTAGCTTTCATACCTTCTCTCATTTTCTTTAGTTTCTTTTTTAACTACTTTCATTTCTTTCTTTCTTGATATCTTAAATTCTAGCTTTCATACCTTCTCTCATTCTATCTTTAGTTTCTTCTTTTCTTACTTTCATTTCTTTCTTTCTTGATGTCTTTCATTCTAGATTTCATACCTGCTCTCATTTTATCTTTAGTTTCTCTATTGATTTCTCTTTTTCTTTCTTGATATCTTTCATTCTAGCTTTCATACCTTCTCTCATTCTACCTTTAGTTTCTATATTACTTTCTTTCTTTCTTTCTTGATATCTTACATTCTAGCTTTCATACCTTCTCTCATTTCATCTTTAATCTTTATCGATTTCTTTTTTTCTTTCTTTCTTGATGTCTTTCATTCTAGATTTCATACCTTCTCTCATTTTATCTTTAGTTTCTTTATTGATTTCTTTCATTCTTTCTTTCTTGATATCTTTCATTCTACCTTTCATACCTTCTCTCATTTTATCTTTAGTTTCTTTATTGATTTCTTTTTTTCTATCTTTCTTGATATCTTTCATTCTTGCTTTCATACCTTCTCTCATTCTAACTTTAGTTTCTTTATTACTTTCTTTCTTTCTTTCTTTATATCTATCATTCTAGATTTCATACCATCTCTCATTCTATTTTTAGTTTATTTTTAATTACTTTTATTTATTTCTTTCTTGATATCTTTCTTTCTAGCTTTAATACCTTCTCTAATTCTATCTTTAGTTTCTTTATTACGTCATTTCTACTTTCTTCTTTTTTCTTTTTGATATCTTACATTCTAGCTTTCATACCTTCTCTCATTTCATCTTTAATATCTTTATCGATTTCTTTTTTTCTTTCTTTCTTTATGTCTTTCATTCTAGATTTCATACCTGCTCTCATTTTATCTTTAGTTTCTTTATTGATTTCTTTCATTCTTTCTTTCTTGATATCTTTCATTCTAGCTTTCATACCTTCTCTCATTGTATCTTTAGTTTCCTTATTGATTTCTTTCATTCTTTCTTTCTTGATATCTTTCATTCTAGCTTTCATACCTTCTCTCATTTTATCTTTAGTTTCTTTATTGATTTCTTTTTTCTTTCTTTCTTGGTATCTTTCATTCTAGCTTTCATACCTTCTCTCATTTCATCTTTAATTTCTTTATTGATTTCTTTCATTCTTTCTTTCTTGATATCTCATTCTAGCTTTCTTACCTTCTCTCATTTCATTTTTAATTTCTTTATTGATTTCTTTTTTCTTTCTTTCTTGATATCTTTCATTCTAGCTTTCATACCTTCTCTCATTTCATCTTTAATTTCTTTATTGATTTCTTTCATTCTTTCATTCTTGATATCTCATTCTAGCTTTCTTACCTTCTCTCATTCCATCTTTAGTTTCTTTAGTGATTTCTTCTTTCTTTCTTTCTTGATATCTTTCATTCTAGCTTTCATACCTTCTCTCATTTCATCTTTAATTTCTTTATTGATTTCTTTTTTTCTTTCTTTCTTGATGTCTCATTCTTGCTTTGATACCTTCTCTCATTCTATCTTTAGTTTCTTTTTTACTTACTTACATTTCTTTCTTTCTTGATATCTATCATTCTAGATTTCATACCTTCTTTCATTTCATCTTTAATTACTTTATTGATTTCTTTTTTTCATTCTTGATATCTTTCATTCTAGCTTTCATACTTTCACTCATTCTATCATTAGTTTCTTTTTTACTTTCTTTCATTTCTTGCTTTCTTGATATGTTACATTCTAGCTTTCATACCTTCTCTCATTCTATCTTTAATTTCTTTCTTTCTTTCTTTCTTTCTTGATATCTTTCATTCTAGCATTCATATCTTCACTCATTCAATCTTTATTTTCGTTATTACATTATTTCTACTTTCTTCCTTTTTTATTGATATCTTTCTTTCTAGCTTTCATACCTTCTCTCATTTTCTTTAGTTTCTTTTTTAACTACTTTCATTTCTTTCTTTCTTGATATCTTAAATTCTAGCTTTCATACCTTCTCTCATTCTATCTTTAGTTTCTTCTTTACTTACTTTCATTTCTTTCTTTCTTGAAATCTTTTTTTCTAGCTTTCATACCTTCTCTCATTCTATCTTTAGTTTCTTCTTTTCTTACTTTCATTTCTTTCTTTCTTGATGTCTTTCATTCTAGATTTCATACCTGCTCTCATTTTATCTTTAGTTTCTCTATTGATTTCTCTTTTTCTTTCTTGATATCTTTCATTCTAGCTTTCATACCTTCTCTCATTCTACCTTTAGTTTCTATATTACTTTCTTTCTTTCTTTCTTGATATCTTACATTCTAGCTTTCATACCTTCTCTCATTTCATCTTTAATCTTTATCGATTTCTTTTTTTCTTTCTTTCTTGATGTCTTTCATTCTAGATTTCATACCTTCTCTCATTTTATCTTTAGTTTCTTTATTGATTTCTTTCATTCTTTCTTTCTTGATATCTTTCATTCTACCTTTCATACCTTCTCTCATTTTATCTTTAGTTTCTTTATTGATTTCTTTTTTTCTACCTTTCTTGATATCTTTCATTCTTGCTTTCATACCTTCTCTCATTCTAACTTTAGTTTCTTTATTACTTTCTTTCTTTCTTTCTTTATATCTATCATTCTAGATTTCATACCATCTCTCATTCTATTTTTAGTTTATTTTTAATTACTTTTATATCTTTCTTTCTTGATATCTTTCTTTCTAGCTTTAATACCTTCTCTAATTCTATCTTTAGTTTCTTTATTACGTCATTTCTACTTTCTTCTTTTTTCTTTTTGATATCTTACATTCTAGCTTTCATACCTTCTCTCATTTCATCTTTAATATCTTTATCGATTTCTTTTTTCTTTCTTTCTTTATGTCTTTCATTCTAGATTTCATACCTGCTCTCATTTTATCTTTAGTTTCTTTATTGATTTCTTTCATTCTTTCTTTCTTGATATCTTTCATTCTAGCTTTCATACCTTCTCTCATTTTATCTTTAGTTTCCTTATTGATTTCTTTCATTCTTTCTTTCTTGATATCTTTCATTCTAGCTTTCATACCTTCTCTCATTTTATCTTTAGTTTCTTTATTGATTTCTTTTTTCTTTCTTTCTTGATATCTTTCATTCTTGCTTTCATACCTTCTCTCATTCTAACTTTAGTTTCTTTATTACTTTCTTTCTTTCTTTCTTTATATCTATCATTCTAGATTTCATACCTTCTCTCATTTTATCTTCAGTTTCTTTATTGATTTCTATCATTCTTTCGTTCTTGATATCTTTCATTCTAGCTTTCATACCTTCTCTCATTTTATCTTTAGTTTCTTTATTGATTTCTTTTTTTCTTTCTTTCTTGATATCTTTCATTCTTGCTTTCATACATTCTCTCATTCTAACTTTAGTTCCTTTATTACGTCATTTCTACTTTCTTCTTTTTTCTTTTTGATATCTTTCATTCTAGCATTGATACCATCTCGAATTCTATCTTTAGTTTCTTTATTACTTTCTTACTTTCTTTTTTCTTTCTTGATATCTTTCATTTTAGCTTTCATACCTTCTCTAATTTTATCTTTAGTTTCTTTATTGATTTCTTTCTTTCTTGATATGTTTCATTCTAGCTTTCATACCTTCTCTCATTTCATCTTTAGTTTCTTTAGTGATTTCTTCTTTTTTTCTTTCTTGATATCTTTCATTCTTGCTTTCATACCTTCTCTCATTCTATCTTTAGTTTATTTTTAATTTCTTTCATTTCTTGCTTTCTTGATATGTTACATTCTAGCTTTCATACCTTCTCTCATTCTATCTTTAGTTTCTTCTTTTCTTACTTTCATTTTTCTTTCTTGATATCTTTCATTCTAGATTTCATTCCTTCTCTCATTTCATCTTTAATTTCTTTATCGATTTTTTTCTTTCTTTCTTGATGATTTCTTGATTGATTTCTTTCTTTCATTCTTGTTATCTTTCATTCTAGCTTTCATACCTTCTCTCATTCTATCTTTAGTTTCTTTATTACTTTCTTTATTTCTTTCTTGATATCTTACATTCTAGCTTTCATTCCTTCTCTCATTTCATCTTTAATTTCTTTATCGATTTTCTTCTTTCTTTCTTGATGTCTTTTATTCTTGCTTTCATACCTTCTCTCATTCTATCTTTAGTTTCTTTATTACTTTATTTCTTTCTTGATATCTTTCATTCTAGCTTTCATACCTTCTCTCATTTCATCTTTAATCTTTATCGATTTCTTTTTTTCTTTCTTTCTTGATGTCTTTCATTCTAGATTTCATACCTTCTCTCATTTTATCTTTAGTTTCTTTATTGATTTCTTTCATTCTTTCTTTCTTGATATCTTTCATTCTACCTTTCATACCTTCTCTCATTTTATCTTTAGTTTCTTTATTGATTTCTTTTTTTCTATCTTTCTTGATATCTTTCATTCTTGCTTTCATACCTTCTCTCATTCTAACTTTAGTTTCTTTATTACTTTCTTTCTTTCTTTCTTTATATCTATCATTCTAGATTTCATACCATCTCTCATTCTATTTTTAGTTTATTTTTAATTACTTTTATTTATTTCTTTCTTGATATCTTTCTTTCTAGCTTTAATACCTTCTCTAATTCTATCTTTAGTTTCTTTATTACGTCATTTCTACTTTCTTCTTTTTTCTTTTTGATATCTTACATTCTAGCTTTCATACCTTCTCTCATTTCATCTTTAATATCTTTATCGATTTCTTTTTTTCTTTCTTTCTTTATGTCTTTCATTCTAGATTTCATACCTGCTCTCATTTTATCTTTAGTTTCTTTATTGATTTCTTTCATTCTTTCTTTCTTGATATCTTTCATTCTAGCTTTCATACCTTCTCTCATTGTATCTTTAGTTTCCTTATTGATTTCTTTCATTCTTTCTTTCTTGATATCTTTCATTCTAGCTTTCATACCTTCTCTCATTTTATCTTTAGTTTCTTTATTGATTTCTTTTTTCTTTCTTTCTTGGTATCTTTCATTCTAGCTTTCATACCTTCTCTCATTTCATCTTTAATTTCTTTATTGATTTCTTTCATTCTTTCTTTCTTGATATCTCATTCTAGCTTTCTTACCTTCTCTCATTTCATTTTTAATTTCTTTATTGATTTCTTTTTTCTTTCTTTCTTGATATCTTTCATTCTAGCTTTCATACCTTCTCTCATTTCATCTTTAATTTCTTTATTGATTTCTTTCATTCTTTCATTCTTGATATCTCATTCTAGCTTTCTTACCTTCTCTCATTCCATCTTTAGTTTCTTTAGTGATTTCTTCTTTCTTTCTTTCTTGATATCTTTCATTCTAGCTTTCATACCTTCTCTCATTTCATCTTTAATTTCTTTATTGATTTCTTTTTTTCTTTCTTTCTTGATGTCTCATTCTTGCTTTGATACCTTCTCTCATTCTATCTTTAGTTTCTTTTTTACTTACTTACATTTCTTTCTTTCTTGATATCTATCATTCTAGATTTCATACCTTCTTTCATTTCATCTTTAATTACTTTATTGATTTCTTTTTTTCATTCTTGATATCTTTCATTCTAGCTTTCATACTTTCACTCATTCTATCATTAGTTTCTTTTTTACTTTCTTTCATTTCTTGCTTTCTTGATATGTTACATTCTAGCTTTCATACCTTCTCTCATTCTATCTTTAATTTCTTTCTTTCTTTCTTTCTTTCTTGATATCTTTCATTCTAGCATTCATATCTTCACTCATTCAATCTTTATTTTCGTTATTACATTATTTCTACTTTCTTCCTTTTAATTGATATCTTTCTTTCTAGCTTTCATACCTTCTCTCATTTTCTTTAGTTTCTTTTTTAACTACTTTCATTTCTTTCTTTCTTGATATCTTAAATTCTAGCTTTCATACCTTCTCTCATTCTATCTTTAGTTTCTTCTTTACTTACTTTCATTTCTTTCTTTCTTGAAATCTTTTTTTCTAGCTTTCATACCTTCTCTCATTCTATCTTTAGTTTCTTCTTTTCTTACTTTCATTTCTTTCTTTCTTGATGTCTTTCATTCTAGATTTCATACCTGCTCTCATTTTATCTTTAGTTTCTCTATTGATTTCTCTTTTTCTTTCTTGATATCTTTCATTCTAGCTTTCATACCTTCTCTCATTCTACCTTTAGTTTCTATATTACTTTCTTTCTTTCTTTCTTGATATCTTACATTCTAGCTTTCATACCTTCTCTCATTTCATCTTTAATCTTTATCGATTTCTTTTTTTCTTTCTTTCTTGATGTCTTTCATTCTAGATTTCATACCTTCTCTCATTTTATCTTTAGTTTCTTTATTGATTTCTTTCATTCTTTCTTTCTTGATATCTTTCATTCTACCTTTCATACCTTCTCTCATTTTATCTTTAGTTTCTTTATTGATTTCTTTTTTTCTACCTTTCTTGATATCTTTCATTCTTGCTTTCATACCTTCTCTCATTCTAACTTTAGTTTCTTTATTACTTTCTTTCTTTCTTTCTTTATATCTATCATTCTAGATTTCATACCATCTCTCATTCTATTTTTAGTTTATTTTTAATTACTTTTATATCTTTCTTTCTTGATATCTTTCTTTCTAGCTTTAATACCTTCTCTAATTCTATCTTTAGTTTCTTTATTACGTCATTTCTACTTTCTTCTTTTTTCTTTTTGATATCTTACATTCTAGCTTTCATACCTTCTCTCATTTCATCTTTAATATCTTTATCGATTTCTTTTTTCTTTCTTTCTTTATGTCTTTCATTCTAGATTTCATACCTGCTCTCATTTTATCTTTAGTTTCTTTATTGATTTCTTTCATTCTTTCTTTCTTGATATCTTTCATTCTAGCTTTCATACCTTCTCTCATTTTATCTTTAGTTTCCTTATTGATTTCTTTCATTCTTTCTTTCTTGATATCTTTCATTCTAGCTTTCATACCTTCTCTCATTTTATCTTTAGTTTCTTTATTGATTTCTTTTTTCTTTCTTTCTTGATATCTTTCATTCTTGCTTTCATACCTTCTCTCATTCTAACTTTAGTTTCTTTATTACTTTCTTTCTTTCTTTCTTTATATCTATCATTCTAGATTTCATACCTTCTCTCATTTTATCTTCAGTTTCTTTATTGATTTCTATCATTCTTTCGTTCTTGATATCTTTCATTCTAGCTTTCATACCTTCTCTCATTTTATCTTTAGTTTCTTTATTGATTTCTTTTTTTCTTTCTTTCTTGATATCTTTCATTCTTGCTTTCATACATTCTCTCATTCTAACTTTAGTTTCTTTATTACGTCATTTCTACTTTCTTCTTTTTTCTTTTTGATATCTTTCATTCTAGCATTGATACCATCTCGAATTCTATCTTTAGTTTCTTTATTACTTTCTTACTTTCTTTTTTCTTTCTTGATATCTTTCATTTTAGCTTTCATACCTTCTCTAATTTTATCTTTAGTTTCTTTATTGATTTCTTTCTTTCTTGATATGTTTCATTCTAGCTTTCATACCTTCTCTCATTTCATCTTTAGTTTCTTTAGTGATTTCTTCTTTTTTTCTTTCTTGATATCTTTCATTCTTGCTTTCATACCTTCTCTCATTCTATCTTTAGTTTATTTTTAATTTCTTTCATTTCTTGCTTTCTTGATATGTTACATTCTAGCTTTCATACCTTCTCTCATTCTATCTTTAGTTTCTTCTTTTCTTACTTTCATTTTTCTTTCTTGATATCTTTCATTCTAGATTTCATTCCTTCTCTCATTTCATCTTTAATTTCTTTATCGATTTTTTTCTTTCTTTCTTGATGATTTCTTGATTGATTTCTTTCTTTCATTCTTGTTATCTTTCATTCTAGCTTTCATACCTTCTCTCATTCTATCTTTAGTTTCTTTATTACTTTCTTTATTTCTTTCTTGATATCTTACATTCTAGCTTTCATTCCTTCTCTCATTTCATCTTTAATTTCTTTATCGATTTTCTTCTTTCTTTCTTGATGTCTTTTATTCTTGCTTTCATACCTTCTCTCATTCTATCTTTAGTTTCTTTATTACTTTATTTCTTTCTTGATATCTTTCATTCTAGCTTTCATACCTTCTCTCATTTCACCTTTAATTTCTTTATTGATTTCTCTTTTTCTTTCTTTCTTTTTTCTTTTGTGATATCTATCATTCTAGATTTCATACCTTCTCTCATTTCATCTTTAATTTCTTTATTGATTTCGTTTTTTTCTTCCTTGATATCTTTCATTCTTGCTTTCATACCTTCTCTCATTTTATCTTTAGTTTCTTTATTGATTTCTTTCTTTCTTGATATCTTTCATTCTTGCTTTGATACCTTCTCTCATTCTATCTTTAGTTTCCTTTTTTCCTTACTTACATTTCTTTCTTTCTTGATATCTATCATTCTAGATTTCATACCTTCTCTCATTTCATCTTTAATTTCTTTATTGATTTCTTTTTTTCTTTCTTGATATCTTTCATTCTTGCTTTCATACCTTCTCTCATTCTATCTTTAGTTTCTTTATTACTTTATTTCTTTCTTGATATCTTACATTCTAGCTTTCATACCATCTCTCATTTCATCTTTAATTTCTTTATCGATTTCTTTTTTTCTTTCTTTCTTGATGTCTTTCATTCTTGCTTTCCTATATTCTCTCATTCTATCTTTAGTTTCTTTCTTTCTTTCTTTCTTTCTTTCTTGATATCTTTCATTCTAGCTTTCATACCTTCTCTCATTTCACCTTTAATTTCTTTATTGATTTCTTTTTTCTTTCTTTCTTTTTTCTTTCTTGATATCTGTCATTCTTGTTTTGATACCTTCTCTCATTCTATCGTTAGTTTCTTTATTAGTTACTTTCTTGATGTCTTTCATTCTAGATTTCATACCCTCTCTCATTTTATCTTTAGTTTCTTTATTGGTTTCTTTCATTCTTTCTTTCTTGATATCTTTCATGCTAGCTTTCATAACTTCTCTCATTTCATCTTTAGTTTCTTTATTGATTTCTTCCTTCTTTCTTTCTTGATATATTTCATTCCAACTTTCATACCTTCTCTCATTTCATCTTTAATTTCTTTATTTATTTCTTTTTTTCTTTCTTTCTTGAAATCTTTCATTCTTGCTTTGATACCTTCTCTCATTCTATCTTTAGTTTCTTTTTTACTTACTTACATTTCTTTCTTTCTTGATATCTATCATTCTAGATTTCATACCTTCTCTCATTCTATCTTTAGTTTCTTTATTACTTTCTTCCTTTCTTTCTTTCTTTATTGATATCTTTCATTCTACCTTTCATACCTTCTTTCATTCCAACTTTAGTTTATTTACTACTTTCTTTCTTTATTTCTTCCTTGATATCTTTCATTCTAGCTTTCATACCTTCTTTCATTCTATCTTTAGTTTATTTACTACTTTCTTTCTTTATTTCTTTCTTGATATCTTTCATTCTAGCATTCATATCTTCACCCATTCAATGTTTATTTTCTTTATTACATTATTTCTACTTTCTTCCTTTTTTTTCTTGTTATCTTTCATTCTAGGTTTCATACCTTCTCTCATTCTATATTTAGTTTCTTCTTTACTTACTTTCATTTCTTTCTTTCTTGATATCTTTCATTCTAGCTTTCATACCTTATCTCATTCTACCTTTAGTTTCTTCTTACTTACTTTCATTTCTTTCTTTCTTGATATCTTTCTTTCTAGATTTCATACCTGCTCTCATTTTATCTTTAGTTTCTTTATTGATTTCTTTCTTTCTTTCTTGATATCTTTCATTCTAGCTTTCATACCTTCTCTCATTCTATCTTTAGTTTCTTCTTTACTTACTTTCATTTCTTTCTTTCTTGATATCTTTCATTCTAGCTTTCATACCTTCTCTCATTCTATCTTTAGTTTCTTCTTTACTTACTTTCATTTCTTTCTTTCTTGATATCTTTCATTCTAGATTTCATACCTGCTCTCATTTTATGTTTAGTTTCTCTATTGATTTCTTTCTTTCTTGATATCTTTCATTCTAGCTTTCATACCTTCTTTCATTTCATCTTTAATTAATTCATTTATTTCTTTTTTCTTTCTTTCTTGATATCTTTCATTCTTGCTTTGATACCTTCTCTCATTCTATCTTTAGTTTCTTTTTTACTTACTTTCATTTCTTTTTTTCTTGATATCTTTCATTCTAGCTTTCATTCCTTCTCTCATTTCATCTTTAATTTCTTTATCGATTTTTTTCTTTCTTTCTTGATGTCTTTTATTCTTGCTTTCATACATTCTCTCATTCTATTTTTAGTTTCTTTATTACTTTCTTTCTTTCTTTCTTGATATCTTTCATTCTAGCTTTCATACCTTCTCTCATTTCACCTTTAATTTCTTTATTGATTTCTCTTTTTCTTTCTTTCTTTTTTCTTTTGTGATATCTATCATTCTAGATTTCATACCTTCTCTCATTTCATCTTTAATTTCTTTATTGATTTCGTTTTTTTCTTCCTTGATATCTTTCATTCTTGCTTTCATACCTTCTCTCATTTTATCTTTAGTTTCTTTATTGATTTCTTTCTTTCTTGATATCTTTCATTCTTGCTTTGATACCTTCTCTCATTCTATCTTTAGTTTCTTTTTTACTTACTTACATTTCTTTCTTTCTTGATATCTATCATTCTAGATTTCATACCTTCTCTCATTCTATCTTTAGTTTCTTTATTACTTTCTTCCTTTCTTTCTTTCTTTCTTGATATCTTTCATTCTAGCTTTCATACCTTCTTTCATTCTATCTTTAGTTTATTTACTACTTTCTTTCTTTATTTCTTTCTTGATATCTTTCATTCTAGCTTTCATACCTTCTTTCATTCTATCTTTAGTTTATTTACTACTTTCTTTCTTTATTTCTTTCTTGATATCTTTCATTCTAGCATTCATATCTTCACCCATTCAATCTTTATTTTCTTTATTACTTCATTTCTACTTTCTTCCTGTATTCTTTCTTGATATCTTTCATTCTAGCTTTCATACCTTCTCTCATTCTATCTTTAGTTTCTTCTTTACTTACTTTCATTTCTTTCTTTCTTGATATCTTTCATTCTAGATTTCATACCTGCTCTCATTTTATGTTTAGTTTCTCTATTGATTTCTTTCTTTCTTGATATCTTTCATTCTAGCTTTCATACCTTCTTTCATTTCATCTTTAATTTCTTCATTTATTTCTTTTTTCTTTCTTTCTTGATATCTTTCATTCTTGCTTTGATACCTTCTCTCATTCTATCTTTAGTTTCTTTTTTACTTACTTTCATTTCTTTTTTTCTCGATATCTTTCATTCTAGCTTTCATACCTTCTCTCATTCTATCTTTAGTTTCTTTATTACTTTCTTTCTCTCTTTCTTTCCTCATATCATTCATTCTAGAATTCATACCTTCTCTCATTCTATCTTTAGTTTCTTTATTACTTCATTTCTATTTTCTTCCTTTTTTCTTTCTTTATATCTTTCATTCTAGCTTTCATAACATGTCTCATTCTATCTTTAGTTTCTTTATTACTTTCTTACTTTCTTTCTTTCTTGATATCTTTCATTCTAGCTTTAATACCTTCTCTCATTCTATCTTTAGTTTCTTTATTACTAACTTTCTTCCTTTTTTAATCTTTCATTCTAGCTTTCATACCTTCTTTCATTCTATCTTGAGTTTCTTAATTACATTCGATCTTTCTTTCTTTATTTCTTGATATCTTTCATTCTAGCTTTCATACCTTCTCTCATTCTATCTTTAGTTTTTTTTACTTACTTCCATTTCTTTCTTTCTTGGTTTCTTTCATTGTAGCTTTAATACCTTCTCTCATTCTATCTTTAGTTTCTTTATTAGTTACTTTCTTTCTTTCTTTCTTTCTTTCTTGATAGCTTTCATTCTAGCTCTCATATCTTCTCTCGTTCTATCTTTAGTTTCTTTATTACTTTCTTTCTTTCTTTCTTTCTTGATTGCTTTCATTCTAGCTCTTAAACCTACTCTCATTCTATCTTTAGTTTCTTTATTACTTTCTTTCTTTCTTTCTTTCTTGATAGCTTTCATTCTAGCTCTCATATCTTCTCTCGTTCTATCTTTAGTTTCTTTATTGCTTTCTTTCTTTCTTTCTTTCTTGATATCTTTCATTCTAGCTCTCATACCTTCTCTTTCTATCTTTAGTTTCATCATTACTTTCTTTCTTTCTTTCTTTCTTTCTTGATATCTTTCATTCTTGCTCTCATACCTTTTCTTTTTCTATCTTTAGTTTCTTTATTACTTTCTTTCTTTCTTTCTTCATATCTATCAATCTAGATTTCATACCTTCTCTCATTCTATTTTTAATTTCTTTATTACTTCATTTCTACTTTCTTCCTTTTTTCTTTCTTGATATCTTACATTTTAGATTTCATAACATCTCTCATTCTATCTTTAGTTTCTTTTTTAATTACTTTCACTTCTTTCTTTCTTGATATCTTTCATTCTAGCTTTCATACCATCTCTCATTCTATCTTTAGTTTCTTTATTACTTTCTTACTTTCTTTTTTTCTTGATATCTTTCATTTTAGCTTTCATACCTTCTTTCATTCTATCTTTAGTTTGTTTATTAAAAACTTTCGTTCTTTCTTTGATTCTTTCTTTCTTGATATCTTTCATTCTAGCTTTCATACCTTCTCTCATTCTATCTTTAGCTTCTTTTTTACTTACATTCATTTCTTTCTTTCTTGATATCTTACATTCTAGCTTTCATACCTTCTCTCATTCTATCTTTAGTTTCTTTTTTACTTACTTTCATTTCTTTCTTGATATCTTTCATTCTAGCTTTAATACCTTCTTTCATTCTATCTTTAGTTTGTTTATTAAAAACTATCGTTCTTTCTTTCCTTCTTTCTTTCTTGATATCTTTCATTCTAGGTTTCATACCTTCTCTGATTCTATCCTTAGTTTCTTTTTTACTTACTTTCATTTCTTTCTTTCTTGATATCTTTCATTCTAGCTTTAATACCTTCTCTCATTCTATCTTTAGTTTCTTTATTACTAAATTTCTTCCTTTTTTAATCTTTCATTCTGGCTTTCATACCTTCTCTCATTCTATATTTAGTTTCTTTCTTTCTTTCTTTCTTTCTTTCTTGATATCTTTCATTCTAGCTTTCATACCTTCCATACCTTCTTTCATTCTATCTTGAGTTTCATTTTTAATTACTTTTGTTCTTTCTTCCTTTTTTCTATCTTTCATTCTGGCTTTCATACCTTCTCTCATTCAATATTTAGTTTCTTTCTTTCTTTCTTCTTTCTTGATATCTTTCATTCTAGCTTTCATACCTTCTCTCATTCTATCTTTAGTTTCTTTTTTACTTACTTTCATTTCTTTCTTTTTTGATATCTTTCATTTTAGCTTTCATACATTCTCTCATTTCATCTTTATTTTCTTTAGTGATTTCTTCATTCTTTCTTTCTTGATGTCTTTCATTCTTGCTTTCATACCTTCTCTCATTCTATCTTTAGTTTCTTTATTACTAACTTTCTTCCTTTTTTAATCTTTCATTCTGACTTTCATACCTTCTCTCATTCTATATTTAGTTTCTTTCTTT
Source organism: Intellagama lesueurii (assembly GCA_037013535.1). Taxonomy (NCBI): domain Eukaryota; kingdom Metazoa; phylum Chordata; class Lepidosauria; order Squamata; family Agamidae; genus Intellagama; species Intellagama lesueurii. Next base: position 217,331 of record JBAJHW010000028.1, read on the forward strand.
CTTTCTTTCTTTCTTGATATCTTTCATTCTAGCTTTCATACCTTCTTTCATTCTATCTTGAGTTTCTTAATTACATTCGATCTTTCTTTCTTTCTTGATATCTTTCATTCTAGCTTTCATACCTTCTCTCATTCTATCTTTAGTTTTTTTTACTTACTTTCATTTCTTTCTTTCTTGATTTCTTTCATTGTAGCTTTAATACCTTCTCTCATTCTATCTTTAGTTTCTTTATTAGTTACTTTCTTTCTTTCTTGATATCTTTCATTCTAGCTTTCATACCTTCTCTCATTTCATCTTTAATTTCTTTATTAATTTCTTTTTTTCTTTCTTTCTTGATATCTTTCATTCTTGCTTTGATACCTTCTCTCATTCTATCTTTAGTATCTTTTTTAATTACTTTCATTTCTTTCTTTCTTGATATCTTTTATTCTAGCTTTAATACCTTCTCTCATTCTATCTTTAGTTTCTTTATTACTTTCTTTCTTTCTTTTGTTTCTTGATATCTTTCATTCTAGCGTTCATACCTTCTCTCATTTCATCTTTAATTTCTTTATTGATTTCTTTTTTTCTTTCTTTCTTGAAATCTTTCATTCTTGCTTTGATACCTTCTCTCATTCTATCTTTAGTTTCTTTTTTACATACTTTCATTTCTTTCTTTCTTGATATCTTACATTCTAGCTTTTATACCTTCTCTCATTCTATCTTTAGTTTGTTTATTAAAAACCTTCGTTCTTTCTTTCCTTCTTCCTTTCTTCATAACTTTCATTCTAGATTTTACCTTATCTCATTTTATCTTTAGTATCTTTATAGATTTCTTTCTTTCTTGATATCTTTCATTCTAGCTTTCATACCTTCTTTCATTCTATCTTGAGTTTCATTATTAATTACTTTTGTTCTTTCTTCCTTTTTTCTATCTTTCATTCTGGCTTTCATACCTTCTCTCATTCTATATTTAGTTTCTTTCTTTCTTTATTGATATCTTTCATTCTAGCTTTCATACCTCTCATTCTATCTTTAGTTTCTTTTTTACTTACTTTCATTTCTTTCTTTTTTGATATCTTTCATTTTAGCTTTCATACATTCTCTCATTTCATCTTTATTTTCTTTAGTGATTTCTTCATTCTTTCTTTCTTGATATCATTCATTCTAGAATTCATACCTTCTTATTCTATCTTTAGTTTCTTTATTACTTCATTTCTACATTTTTCCATTTGTCTTTCTTGATATCTTTCATTCTAGCACTCATAACGTCTCTAATTCTTTATTTTCTTTACTACTTACTTTCTCTCTTAGTTTCTTTCTTGATATTTTTCATTCTTTCTTTCATATCTTCACTCATTCTATCTTTAGTTTGTTTATTATTTCATTTCTACTTTCTTCCTTTTTCTTTCCTGATATCTTTCATTCTAGCTTTCATACCTTCTTTCATTCTATCTTTAGTTTCTTTATTAATTACTTTCGTTCGTTCTTTCCTTCTTTCTTTCTTGATATCTTACATTCTACCTTTCATACCTTCTCTCATTCTATCTTTAGTTTCTTTATTAATTACTTTCGTTCGTTCTTTCCTTCTTTCTTTCTTGATATCTTTCATTCTAGCTCTCATTCCTTCTCTCTTTCTATCTTCAGTTTCTTTATTACTTTCTTACTTTCTTTCTTTCTTTCTTGATATCTATCATTATAGATTTCATACCTTCTCTCATTCTATCTTTAGTTTCTTTATTACTTTCTTATTTTCTTTTTCTTTCTTGATATCTTTCATTTTAGCTTTCATACCTTCTTTCATTCTATCTTTAGTTTGTTTATTAAAAACTTTACTTCTTTCTTTCCTTCTTTCTTTCTATATATCTTTGAATCTAGCTTTCATACCTGCTCTCATTTTATCTTTAGTTTCTCTATTGATTTCTTTCTTTCATTGTTGATATCTTTCATTCTAGCTTTCATACCTTCTCTCATTCTATCTTTAGTTTCTTTATTACTTTCTTTTTTCTTTCTTGATATCTTACATTCTAGCTTTCATACCTTCTCTCATTTCATCTTTAATTTCTTTTTCGATTTTTTTTCTTTCTTTCTTGATGTCTTTCATTCTTGCTTTCATACATTCTCTCATTCTATTTTTAGTTTCTTTATTACTCTCTTTCTTGATATCTTTCATTCTAGCTTTCATACCTTCTCTCATTTCTTCTTTAATTTCTTTATTGATTTCTTTTTTTTCTTTCTTGATATCTTTCATTCTTGCTTTCATACCTTCTCTCATTCTATCTTTAGTTTCTTTTTTACTTACTTTCATTTCCTTCTTTCTTGATATGTTACATTCTAGCTTTCACACCTTCTCCCATTCTATCTTTAGTTTCTTTATTACTTTATGTCTTTCTTTCTTTCCTGATATCATTCATTCTATAATTCATACCTTCTCTCATTCTATAGTTAGTTTCTTTATTAGTTACTTTCTTGATTTCTTTCATTCTAGATTTGATACCTTCTCTCATTTTATCTTTAGTTTCTTTATTGATTTCTTTCATTCTTTCTTTCTTGATATCTTTCATGCTAGCTTTCATACCTTCTCTCGTGTCATCTTTAGTTTCTTTAGTGATTTCTTCCTTATTTCTTTCTTGATATCTTTCATTCTAGCTTTCATACCTTCTCTGATTTCATCTTTAACTTCTTTATTGGTTTCTTTTTTCTTTCTTTCTTGATATCTTTCATTCTTGCTTTGATACCTTCTCTCATTCTATCTTTAGTTTCTTTTTTACTTACTTACATTTCTTTCTTTCTTCATATCTATCATTCTAGATTTCATACCTTCTCTCATTTCATCTTTAATTTCTTTAATGATTTCTTTTTTTCTTTCTTTCTTGATATCTTTCATTCTAGCTTTCATACCTTCTCTCATTTTATCTTTAGTTTCTTTAGTGATTTCTTTCTTTCTTTATATCTTTCATTCTAGCTTTCATACCTTCTCTCAATTCATCTTTAGTTTCTTTAGTGATTTCTTCTTTCTTTCTTTCTTGATATCTTTCATTCTTGCTTTCATACCTTCTCTCATTCTATCTTTAGTTTCTTTTTTACTTTCTTTCATTTCTTGCTTTCTTGATATGTTACATTCTAGCTTTCATACCTTCTCTCATTCTATCTTTAGTTTCTCTATTGATTTCTTTCTTTCATTCTTGATATCTTTCATTCTAGCTTTCATACGTTCTCTCATTCTATCTTTAGTTTCTTTATTACTTTCTTTCTTTCTTTCTTTCTTGATATCTTTCATTCTAGCTTTCATACCTTCTTTCATTCTATCTTTAGTTTCTTCTTTACTTACTTTCATTTCTTTCTTTCTTGATATCTTTCATTCTAGATTTCATACCTGCTCTCATTTTATCTTTAGTTTCTCTATTGATTTCTTTCTTTCATTCTTGATATCTTTCATTCTTGCTTTCATACATTCTCTCATTTCATCTTTATTTTCTTTAGTGATTTCTTCATTCTTTCTTTCTTGATATCATTCATTCTAGAATTCATACCTTCTTATTCTATCTTTAGTTTCTTTATTACTTCATTTCTACATTTTTCCATTTGTCTTTCTTGATATCTTTCATTCTAGCACTCATAACGTCTCTAATTCTTTATTTTCTTTACTACTTACTTTCTCTCTTAGTTTCTTTCTTGATATTTTTCATTCTTTCTTTCATATCTTTACTCATTCTATCTTTAGTTTGTTTATTATTTCATTTCTACTTTCTTCCTTTTTCTTTCCTGATACCTTTCATTCTAGCTTTCATACCTTCTTTCATTCTATCTTTAGTTTCTTTATTAATTACTTTCGTTCGTTCTTTCCTTCTTTCTTTCTTGATATCTTACATTCTACCTTTCATACCTTCTCTCATTCTATCTTTAGTTTCTTTATTAATTACTTTCGTTCGTTCTTTCCTTCTTTCTTTCTTGATATCTTTCATTCTAGCTCTCATTCCTTCTCTCTTTCTATCTTTAGTTTCTTTATTACTTTCTTACTTTCTTTCTTTCTTTCTTGATATCTATCATTATAGATTTCATACCTTCTCTCATTCTATCTTTAGTTTCTTTATTACTTTCTTATTTTCTTTTTCTTTCTTGATATCTTTCATTTTAGCTTTCATACCTTCTTTCATTCTATCTTTAGTTTGTTTATTAAAAACTTTACTTCTTTCTTTCCTTCTTTCTTTCTATATATCTTTCAATCTAGCTTTCATACCTGCTCTCATTTTATCTTTAGTTTCTCTATTGATTTCTTTCTTTCATTGTTGATATCTTTCATTCTAGCTTTCATACCTTCTCTCATTCTATCTTTAGTTTCTTTATTACTTTCTTTTTTCTTTCTTGATATCTTACATTCTAGCTTTCATACCTTCTCTCATTTCATCTTTAATTTCTTTTTCGATTTTTTTTCTTTCTTTCTTGATGTCTTTCATTCTTGCTTTCATACATTCTCTCATTCTATTTTTAGTTTCTTTATTACTCTCTTTCTTGATATCTTTCATTCTAGCTTTCATACCTTCTCTCATTTCACCTTTAATTTCTTTATTAATTTCTTTTTTTTCTTTCTTGATATCTTTCATTCTTGCTTTCATACCTTCTCTCATTCTATCTTTAGTTTCTTTTTTACTTACTTTCATTTCTTTCTTTCTTGATATGTTACATTCTAGCTTTCACACCTTCTCCCATTCTATCTTTAGTTTCTTTATTACTTTATGTCTTTCTTTCTTTCCTGATATCATTCATTCTATAATTCATACCTTCTCTCATTCTATAGTTAGTTTCTTTATTAGTTACTTTCTTGATTTCTTTCATTCTAGATTTGATACCTTCTCTCATTTTATCTTTAGTTTCTTTATTGATTTCTTTCATTCTTTCTTTCTTGATATCTTTCATGCTAGCTTTCATACCTTCTCTCATTTCATCTTTAGTTTCTTTAGTGATTCCTGCCTTATTTCTTTCTTGATATCTTTCATTCTAGCTTTCATACCTTCTCTGATTTCATCTTTAACTTCTATATTGGTTTCTTTTTTCTTTCTTTCTTGATATCTTTCATTCTTGCTTTGATACCTTCTCTCATTCTATCTTTAGTTTCTTTTTTACTTACTTACATTTCTTTCTTTTTTCATATCTATCATTCTAGATTTCATACCTTCTCTCATTTCATCTTTAATTTCTTTAATGATTTCTTTTTTTCTTTCTTTCTTGATATCTTTCATTCTAGCTTTCATACCTTCTCTCATTTTATCTTTAGTTTCTTTAGTGATTTCTTTCTTTCTTTATATCTTTCATTCTAGCTTTCATACCTTCTCTCAATTCATCTTTAGTTTCTTTAGTGATTTCTTCTTTCTTTCTTTCTTGATATCTTTCATTCTTGCTTTCATACCTTCTCTCATTCTATCTTTAGTTTCTTTTTTACTTTCTTTCATTTCTTGCTTTCTTGATATGTTACATTCTAGCTTTCATACCTTCTCTCATTCTATCTTTAGTTTCTCTATTGATTTCTTTCTTTCATTCTTGATATCTTTCATTCTAGCTTTCATACGTTCTCTCATTCTATCTTTAGTTTCTTTATTACTTTCTTTCTTTCTTTCTTTCTTGATATCTTTCATTCTAGCTTTCATACCTTCTTTCATTCTATCTTTAGTTTCTTCTTTACTTACTTTCATTTCTTTCTTTCTTGATATCTTTCATTCTAGATTTCATACCTGCTCTCATTTTATCTTTAGTTTCTCTATTGATTTCTTTCTTTCATTCTTGATATCTTTCATTCTTGCTTTCATACATTCTCTCATTTCATCTTTATTTTCTTTAGTGATTTCTTCATTCTTTCTTTCTTGATATCATTCATTCTAGAATTCATACCTTCTTATTCTATCTTTAGTTTCTTTATTACTTCATTTCTACATTTTTCCATTTGTCTTTCTTGATATCTTTCATTCTAGCACTCATAACGTCTCTAATTCTTTATTTTCTTTACTACTTACTTTCTCTCTTAGTTTCTTTCTTGATATTTTTCATTCTTTCTTTCATATCTTTACTCATTCTATCTTTAGTTTGTTTATTATTTCATTTCTACTTTCTTCCTTTTTCTTTCCTGATACCTTTCATTCTAGCTTTCATACCTTCTTTCATTCTATCTTTAGTTTCTTTATTAATTACTTTCGTTCGTTCTTTCCTTCTTTCTTTCTTGATATCTTACATTCTACCTTTCATACCTTCTCTCATTCTATCTTTAGTTTCTTTATTAATTACTTTCGTTCGTTCTTTCCTTCTTTCTTTCTTGATATCTTTCATTCTAGCTCTCATTCCTTCTCTCTTTCTATCTTTAGTTTCTTTATTACTTTCTTACTTTCTTTCTTTCTTTCTTGATATCTATCATTATAGATTTCATACCTTCTCTCATTCTATCTTTAGTTTCTTTATTACTTTCTTATTTTCTTTTTCTTTCTTGATATCTTTCATTTTAGCTTTCATACCTTCTTTCATTCTATCTTTAGTTTGTTTATTAAAAACTTTACTTCTTTCTTTCCTTCTTTCTTTCTATATATCTTTCAATCTAGCTTTCATACCTGCTCTCATTTTATCTTTAGTTTCTCTATTGATTTCTTTCTTTCATTGTTGATATCTTTCATTCTAGCTTTCATACCTTCTCTCATTCTATCTTTAGTTTCTTTATTACTTTCTTTTTTCTTTCTTGATATCTTACATTCTAGCTTTCATACCTTCTCTCATTTCATCTTTAATTTCTTTTTCGATTTTTTTTCTTTCTTTCTTGATGTCTTTCATTCTTGCTTTCATACATTCTCTCATTCTATTTTTAGTTTCTTTATTACTCTCTTTCTTGATATCTTTCATTCTAGCTTTCATACCTTCTCTCATTTCACCTTTAATTTCTTTATTAATTTCTTTTTTTTCTTTCTTGATATCTTTCATTCTTGCTTTCATACCTTCTCTCATTCTATCTTTAGTTTCTTTTTTACTTACTTTCATTTCTTTCTTTCTTGATATGTTACATTCTAGCTTTCACACCTTCTCCCATTCTATCTTTAGTTTCTTTATTACTTTATGTCTTTCTTTCTTTCCTGATATCATTCATTCTATAATTCATACCTTCTCTCATTCTATAGTTAGTTTCTTTATTAGTTACTTTCTTGATTTCTTTCATTCTAGATTTGATACCTTCTCTCATTTTATCTTTAGTTTCTTTATTGATTTCTTTCATTCTTTCTTTCTTGATATCTTTCATGCTAGCTTTCATACCTTCTCTCATTTCATCTTTAGTTTCTTTAGTGATTCCTGCCTTATTTCTTTCTTGATATCTTTCATTCTAGCTTTCATACCTTCTCTGATTTCATCTTTAACTTCTATATTGGTTTCTTTTTTCTTTCTTTCTTGATATCTTTCATTCTTGCTTTGATACCTTCTCTCATTCTATCTTTAGTTTCTTTTTTACTTACTTACATTTCTTTCTTTTTTCATATCTATCATTCTAGATTTCATACCTTCTCTCATTTCATCTTTAATTTCTTTAATGATTTCTTTTTTTCTTTCTTTCTTGATATCTTTCATTCTAGCTTTCATACCTTCTCTCATTTTATCTTTAGTTTCTTTAGTGATTTCTTTCTTTCTTTATATCTTTCATTCTAGCTTTCATACCTTCTCTCAATTCATCTTTAGTTTCTTTTGTGATTTCTTCTTTCTTTCTTTCTTGATATCTTTCATTCTTGCTTTCATACCTTCTCTCATTCTATCTTTAGTTTCTTTTTTACTTTCTTTCATTTCTTGCTTTCTTGATATGTTACATTCTAGCTTTCATACCTTCTCTCATTCTATCTTTAGTTTCTTTATTACTTTCTTTCTTTCTTTCTTTCTTTCTTGATATCTTTCATTCTAGCTTTCATACCTTCTTTCATTCTATCTTTAGTTTCTTCTTTACTTACTTTCATTTCTTTCTTTCTTGATATCTTTCATTCTAGATTTCATACCTGCTCTCATTTTATCTTTAGTTTCTCTATTGATTTCTTTCTTTCTTCATATCTTTCATTCTAGCTTTCATACCTTCTCTCATTTCACCTTTAATTTCTTTATTGATTTCTTTTTTCTTTCTTTCTTTTTTCTTTCTTGATATCTGTCATTCTTGTTTTGATACCTTCTCTAATTCTATCTTTAGTTTCTTTTTTACTTACTTTCATTTCTTTCTTTCTTGATATCTTTCATTCTAGCTTTCATACATTCTCTCATTCTATCTTTAGTTTCTTTATTACTTTATTTCTTTTTTTCTTTCTTGATATCATTCATTCTAGAATTCATACCTTCTCTCTTTCTATCGTTTGTTTCTTTATTAGTTACTTTCTTGATTTCTTTCATTCTAGATTTCATACCTTCTCTCATTTTATCTTTAGTTTCTTTATTGGTTTCTTTCATTCTTTCTTTCTTGATATCTTTCATTCTAGCTTTCATACCTTCTCTCATTTCATCTTTAACTTCTTTATTGATTTCTTTTTTTCTTTCTTTCTTGATATCTTTCATTCTTGCTTTGATACCTTCTCTCATTCTATCTTTAGTTTCTTTTTTACTTACTTACATTTCTTGCTTTCTTGATATCTATCATTCTAGATTTCATACCTTCTCTCATTTCATCTTTAATTTCTTTATTGATTTCTTTTTTTTCTTTCTTGATATCTTTCATTCTTGCTTTCATACCTTCTCTCATTCTATCTTTAGTTTCTTTTTTGCTTACTTTCATTTCTTGCTTTCTTGATATGTTACATTCTAGTTTTCATACCTTCTCTCATTTCATCTTTAATTTCTCTATTGATTTCTTTTTTTTCTTTCTTGATATCTTTCATTCTAGCTTTCATACCTTCTCTCATTCTATCTTTAGTTTCTTCTTTACTAACTTTCATTTCGTTCTTTCTTGATATCTTTCATTCTAGTTTTTTACCTTATCTCATTCTATCTTTAGTTTCTTCTTTACTTACTTTCATTTCTTTCCTTCTTGATATGTTTCATTCTAGATTTCATAACTGCTCTCATTTTATGTTTAGTTTCTCTATTGATTTCTTTCTTTCTTGATATCTTTCATTCTAGCTTTCATACCTTCTTTAATTTCATCTTTAATTTCTTTATTGATATCTTTTTTCTTTCTTTTTTGATCTTTCATTTTTGCATTGATACCTTCTCTCATTCGATCTTTAGTTTCTTTTTTACTTACTTTCATTTCTATTTTTTTTGATATCTTTCATTCTAGCTTTCATACCTTCTCTCATTCTATCTTTAGTTTATTTATTACTTTCTTTCTCTCTTTCTTTCTTGATATCATTCATTCTAGAATTCATACCTTCTTATTCTATCTTTAGTTCCTTTATTACTTCATTTCTATTTTCTTCCTTTTTTCTTTCTTGATATCTTTCATTTTAGCTTTCATACCATGTCTCATTCTATCTTTAGTGTCTTTATTACTTTCTTTTTTTCTTCCTTCCTTCGTTTCTTTCTTTCTTTCTAGATAGCTCTCATTCTAGCTCTTAAACCTTCTCTCATTCTAGCTTTAGTTTCTTTATTACTTTCTTTTTTTCTTTCTTTCATTCTTTCTTTCTTGATATCTTTCCTTCTAGCTTTCATACCTTCTCTCATTTCATCTTTAATTTCTTTCTTAATTTCTCTCTTCTTTCTTTCTTGATATCTTTCATTCTAGCTTTCATACCTTCTCCCATTCTATCTTTAATTCCTTTATTAGTTACTTTCTTTCTTTCTTTCTTGATATCTTAGATTCTATCTTTCATCGCTTCTCTCATTCTATCTTTAGTTTCTTTATTACTTTCTTTCTTTCTTTCTTTCTTTCTTGATATCTTTCATTCTAGCTTTCATACCTTCTCTCATTCTGTCTTTAGTTTCTTTATTACTTTCTTTCTTTCTTTTTTGATATGTATCATTCTAGATTTCATACCTTCTCTCATTCTATCTTTAGTTTCTTTATTACTTCATTTCTACTTTCTTCCTTTTTTCTTTCTTGATATCTTACATTTTAGATTTCATAACATCTCTCATTCTATCTTTAGTTTCTTTTTTAATTACTTTCACTTCTTTCTTTCTTGATATCTTTCATTCTAGCTTTAATGCCTTCTCTCATTCTATCTTTAGTTTCTTTATTACTTCATTTCTACTTTCTTCTTTTTTCTTTCTTGATATCTTTCATTCTAGCTTTCATACCATCTCTCATTCTATCTTTAGTTTGTTTATTAAAAACTTTCGTTCTTTGATTCTTTCTTTCTTGATATCTTTCATTCTAGCTTTCATACCTTCTCTCATTCTATCTTTAGTTTCTTTTTTACTTACTTTCATTTCTTTCTTTCTTGATATCTTACATTCTAGCTTTCATACATTCTCTCATTCTATCTTTAGTTTCTTTTTTACTTTCTTTCTTTCTTTCTTGATATCTATCATTCTAGATTTCATACCTTCTCTCATTCTATCTTTAGTTTCTTTTTTACTTCATTTCTACTTTCTTCCTTTTTTCTTTCTTGATATCTTACATTTTAGATTTCATAACATCTCTCATTGTATCTTTAGTTTCTTTTTTAATTACTTTCACTTCTTTCTTTCTTGATATCTTTCATTCTAGCTTTAATGCCTTCTCTCATTCTATCTTTAGTTTCTTTATTACTTCATTTCTACTTTCTTCTTTTTTCTTTCTTGATATCTTTCATTCTAGCTTTAATACCTTCTTTCATTCTATCTTTAATTTGTATATTAAAAATTATCGTTCTTTCTTTCCTTCTTTCTTTCTTGATATCTTTCATTATAGCTTTCCTACCTCCTCTGATTCTATCCTTAGTTTCTTTTTTACTTTCTTTCATTTCTTTCTTTCTTGATATCTTTCATTATAGCTATAATACCTTCTCTCAATCGATCTTTAGTTTCTTTATTACTAACTTTCTTCCTTTTTTAATCTTTCATTCTGGCTTTCATACCTTCTCTCATTCTATATTTAGTTTCTTTCTTTCTTTCTTTCTTTCTTTCTTGATATCTTTCATTCTAGCTTTCATACCTTCTTTCATTCTATCTTGAGTTTCTTAATTACATGCGATCTTTCTTTCTTTCTTTCTAGATATCTTTCATTCTAGCTTTCATACCTTCTCTCATTCTATCTTTAGTTTTTTTTACTTTCTTTCATTTCTTTCTTTCTTGGTTTCTTTCATTGTAGCTTTAATACCTTCTCTCATTCTATCTTTAGTTTCTTTATTAGTTACTTTCTTTCTTGATATCTTTCTTTCTAGCTTTCATACCTTCTCTCATTTCATCTTTAATTTTTTATTGATTTCTTTTTTTCTTTATTTCTTGATATCTTTCATTCTTGCTTTGATACCTTCTCTCATTCTATCTTTAGTATCTTTTTTAATTACTTTCATTTCTTTCTTTCTTGATATCTTACATTCTAGCTTTCATACCATCTCTCATTCTATCTTTAGTTTCTTTTTTACTTACTTTCATTTCGTTCTCTCTAGATTTCTTTCATTGTAGCTTTAATACCTTCTCTCATTCTATCTTTAGTTTGTTTATTACTTTCTTTCTTTCTTTCTTTCTTGATATCTTTCATTCTAGCTTTCATAAATTCTCTCATATCATCTTTAATTACTTTATTGTTTTCTTTTTTCTTTCTTTCTTGATATCTTTCATTCTTGCTTTGATACCTTCTCTCATTCTATCTTTAGTTTCTTTTTTACATACTTTCATTTCTTTCTTTCTTGATATATTACATTCTAGCTTTTATACCTTCTCTCATTATATCTTTAGTTTGTTTATTAAAAACTTTCGTTCTTTCTTTCCTTCTTCCTTTCTTCATAACTTTCATTCTAGATTTTACCTTATCTCATTTTATCTTTTGTTTTTTATAGATTTCTTTCTTTCTTGATATCTTTCATTCTAGCTTTCATACCTTCTTTCATTCTATCTTGATTTTCATTATTAATTACTTTTGTTCTTTCTTCCTTTTTTCTATCTTTCATTCTGGCTTTCATACCTTATCTCATTTTATCTATACTTTCTTTATTACTTTCTTTCTTTCTTTCTTGATATTTTTGATACTAGCTTTCATTTCGTCGCACGTTCTATTTTAAGTTTCTTTATTACTTCTTTTCCTCGTTTTCCCATTTTTCTTTCTTGATATCTTTCATTCTAGCACTCATAACGTCTCTGATTCTTTTAGTTTCTTTACTACTTACTTTCTCTCTTTGTTTCTTTCTTGATATTTTTCATTCTTGCTTTCATATCTTCACTCATTCTATCTTTAGTTTGTTCATTACTTCATTTCTACTTTCTTCATTTTTCTTTCCTGATACCTTTCATTCTAGCTTTCATACCTTCTTTCATTCTATCTTTAGTTTCTTTATTAATTACTTTCGTTCGTTCTTTCCTTCTTTCTTTCTTGATATCTTTCATTATAGCTCTCATTCCTTCTCTCTTTCTATCTTTAGTTTCTTTATTACTTTTTTACTTTCTTTCTTTCTTTCTTGATATCTTTCATTCTTGCTTTCATACCTTCTCTCATTCTATCTTTAGTTTCTTTATTACTTTCTTTTTTTCTTTCTTGATATCTATCATTCTAGATTTCATACCTTCTCTCATTCTAACTTTAGTTTCTTTATTACTTTCTTACTTTCTATTTTCTTTCCTGATATCTTTCATTTTAGCTTTTATACCTTCTTTCATTCTATCTTTAGTTTGTTTATTAAAAACTTTACTTCTTTCTTTCCTTCTTTCTTTCTAGATATCTTTCATTCTAGCTTTCATACTTGCTCTCATTTTATCTTTATTTTCTCTATAGATTTCTCTCTTTAATTCTTGATTTCTTTCATTGTAGCTTTAATATCTTGTCTCATTCTATCTTTAGTTTCTTTATTACTTTCTTTCTTTCTTTCTTTCTTGATATCTTTCATTCTAGCTTTCATACCTTCTCTCATTCTATCTTTAGTTTCTTTTTTACATACTTTCATTTCTTTCTTTCTTGATATCTTACATTCTAGCTTTTATACCTTCTCTCATTCTATTTTTTAGTTTGTTTATTAAACACTTTCGTTCTTCCTTTCCTTCTTTCTTTCTTGATATCTTTCATTCTAGCTTTCATACCTTCTCTCATTCTATCTTTAGTTTCTTTTTTACTTACTTTCATTTCTTTCTTTCTTGATATCTCTCATTCTATCTTTAATACCTTCTCTCATTCTATCTTTAGTTTCTTTATTACTTTCGTTCTTTCTTTCTTTCTTTCTTTCTAGATAGCTCTCATTCTAGCTCTTAAACCTTCTCTCATTCTATCTTTAGTTTCTTTATTACTTTCTTTCTTTCTTTCTTTCATTCTTTCTGGATAGCTTTCATTCTAGCTCTCATATCTTCTCTCGTTCTATCTTTAGATTCTTTATTACTTTCTTTCTTTCTTTCTTTCTTTCTTGATATCTTTCATTCTAGCTCTCATACCTTCTCTCTTTCTATCATTAGTTTCTTCATTACTTTCTTACTTTCTTTCTTTCTTTCTTGATATCTTTCATTCTAGCTTTAATACCTTCTCTCATTCTGTCTTTAGTTTCTTTATTGATTTCTTTCTATCTTTCTTTCTTGATATCTTTCATTCTTCCTTTCATACCTTTTCTCATTCTATCTTTATTTTCTTTATTACTTTCTTTCTTTCTTGATATCTATCATTCTAGATTTCATACTTTCTCTCATTCTATCTTTAGTTTCCTTATTACTTCATTTCTACTTTCTTCCTTTTTTCTTTCTTGATATCTTACATTTTAGATTTCATAACATCTCTCATTCTAACTTTAGTTTCTTTTTAAATTACTTTCACTTCTTTCTTTCTTGATATCTTTCATTCTAGCTTTAATGCCTTCTCTCATTCTATCTTTAGTTTCTTTATTACTTCATTTCTACTTTCTTCTTTTTTCTTTCTTTATATCTTTCATTCTACCTTTCATACCATCTCCCATTCTATCTTTAGTTTCTTTATTACTTTCTTACTTTCTTTTTTTCTTGATATCTTTCATTTTAGCTTTCATACCTTCTTTCATTCTTTCTTTAGTTTGTTTATTAAAAACTTTCGTTCATTCTTTGATTCTTTCTTTCTTGATATCTTTCATTCTAGCTTTAATACCTTCTTTCATTCTATCTTTAGTTTGTTTATGAAAAACTATCATTCTTTCTTTCCTTCTTTCTTTCTTGATATCTTTCATTCTAGCTTTCATACCTTCTCTGATTCTATCTTTAGTTTCTTTTTTACTTACTTTCATTTCTTTCTTTCTTGATATCTTTCATTCTAGCTTTCATACCTTCTCTGATTCTATCTTTAGTTTCTTTTTTACTTACTTTCATTTCTTTCTTTTTTGATATCTTTCATTTTAGCTTTCATACATTCTCTCATTTCATCTTTATTTTCTTTAGTGATTTCTATACTTTCTTTATTACTTTCTTTCTTTCTTTCTTGATATTTTTGATACTAGCTTTCATTTCGTCGCACGTTCTATTTTAAGTTTCTTTATTACTTCTTTTCTTCGTTTTTCCATTTTTCTTTCTTGATATTTTTCATTCTAGCACTCATAACGTCTCTGATTCTTTTAGTTTCTTTACTACTTACTTTCTCTCTTTGTTTCTTTCTTGATATTTTTCATTCTTGCTTTCATATCTTCACTCATTCTATCTTTAGTTTGTTCATTACTTCATTTCTACTTTCTTCCTTTTTCTTTCCTGATACCTTTCATTCTAGCTTTCATACCTTCTTTCATTCTATCTTTAGTTTCTTTATTAATTACTTTCGTTCGTTCTTTCCTTCTTTCTTTCTTGATATCTTTCATTATAGCTCTCATTCCTTCTCTCTTTCTATCTTTAGTTTCTTTATTACTTTTTTACTTTCTTTCTTTCTTTCTTGATATCTTTCATTCTTGCTTTCATACCTTCTCTCATTCTATCTTTAGTTTCTTTATTACTTTCTTTTTTTCTTTCTTGATATCTATTATTCTAGATTTCATACCTTCTCTCATTCTAACTTTAGTTTCTTTATTACTTTCTTACTTTCTTTTTTCTTTCTTGATATCTTTCATTTTAGCTTTTATACCTTCTTTCATTCTATCTTTAGTTTGTTTATTAAAAACTTTACTTCTTTCTTTCCTTCTTTCTTTCTAGATATCTTTCATTCTAGCTTTCATACTTGCTCTCATTTTATCTTTATTTTCTCTATTGATTTCTCTCTTTAATTCTTGATTTCTTTCATTGTAGCTTTAATACCTTGTCTCATTCTATCTTTAGTTTCTTTATTACTTTCTTTCTTTCTTTCTTTCTTGATATCTTTCATTCTAGCTTTCATACCTTCTCTCATTCTATCTTTAGTTTCTTTTTTACATACTTTCATTTCTTTCTTTCTTGATATCTTACATTCTAGCTTTTATACCTTCTCTCATTCTATTTTTTAGTTTGTTTATTAAACACTTTCGTTCTTCCTTTCCTTCTTTCTTTCTTGATATCTATCATTCTAGCTTTCATACCTTCTCTCATTCTATCTTTAGTTTCTTTTTTACTTACTTTCATTTCTTTCTTTCTTGATATCTCTCATTCTATCTTTAATACCTTCTCTCATTCTATCTTTAGTTTCTTTATTACTTTCTTTCTTTCTTTCTTTCATTCTTTCTGGATAGCTTTCATTCTAGCTCTCATATCTTCTCTCGTTCTATCTTTAGATTCTTTATTACTTTATTTCTTTCTTTCTTTCTTTATTGATATCTTTCATTCTAGCTCTCATACCTTCTCTCTTTCTATCATTAGTTTCTTCATTACTTTCTTACTTTCTTTCTTTCTTTCTTGATATCTTTCATTCTAGCTTTAATACCTTCTCTCATTCTGTCTTTAGTTTCTTTATTTCTTTCTTTCTATCTTTCTTTCTTGATATCTTTCATTCTTCCTTTCATACCTTTTCTCATTCTATCTTTATTTTCTTTATTACTTTCTTTCTTTCTTTATATCTATCATTCTAGATTTCATACTTTCTCTCATTCTATCTTTAGTTTCCTTATTACTTCATTTCTACTTTCTTCCTTTTTTCTTTCTTGATATCTTACATTTTAGATTTCATAACATCTCTCATTCTAACTTTAGTTTCTTTTTAAATTACTTTCACTTCTTTCTTTCTTGATATCTTTCATTCTAGCTTTAATGCCTTCTCTCATTCTATCTTTAGTTTCTTTATTACTTCATTTCTACTTTCTTCTTTTTTCTTTCTTTATATCTTTCATTCTACCTTTCATACCATCTCCCATTCTATCTTTAGTTTCTTTATTACTTTCTTACTTTCTTTTTTTCTTGATATCTTTCATTTTAGCTTTCATACCTTCTTTCATTCTTTCTTTAGTTTGTTTATTAAAAACTTTCGTTCATTCTTTGATTCTTTCTTTCTTGATATCTTTCATTCTAGCTTTCATACCTTCTCTTATTCTATCTTTAGTTTCTTTTTTACTTACTTTTATTTCTTTCTTGATATCTTTCATTCTAGCTTTAATACCTTCTTTCATTCTATCTTTAGTTTGTTTATTAAAAACTATCATTCTTTCTTTCCTTCTTTCTTTCTTGATATCTTTCATTCTAGCTTTCATACCTTCTCTGATTCTATCTTTAGTTTCTTTTTTACTTACTTTCATTTCTTTCTTTCTTGATATCTTTCATTCTAGCTTTCATACCTTCTCTGATTCTATCTTTAGTTTCTTTATTACTAACTTTCTTCCTTTTTTAATCTTTCATTCTGGCTTTCATACCTTCTCTCATTCTATATTTAGTTTCTTTCTTTCTTTCTTTCTTTCTTTCTTGATATCTTTCATTCTAGCTTTCATATCTTCTCTCATTCTATCTTTAGTTTTTTTTACTTACTTTCATTTCTTTCTTTCTTGATTTCTTTCATTGTAGCTTTAATACCTTCTCTCATTCTATCTTTAGTTTCTTTATTAGTTACTTTCTTTCTTTCTCGATATCTTTCATTCTATCTTTCATACCTTCTCTAATTTCATCTTTAATTTGTTTATTGATTTCTTTTTTTCTTTCTTTCTTGATATCTTTCATTTTTGCTTTGATACCTTCTCTCATTCTATCTTTAGTATATTTTTTAATTACTTTCATTTCTTTCTTTCTTGATATCTTACATTCTAGCGTTCATACCTTCTCTCATTCTCTCTTTAGTTTCTTTTTTACTTACTTTCATTTCTATCTCTCTTGATTTCTTTCATTGTAGCTTTAATACCTTCTCTCATTCTATCTTTAGTTTCTTTATTACTTTCTTTCTTTCTTTCTTAATATCTTTCATTCTAGCTTTCATAAATTCTCTCATTTCATCTTTAATTACTTTATTGATTTCTTTTTTTCTTTTTTTCTTGATATCTTTCATTCTTGCTTTGATACCTTCTCTCATTCTATCTTTAGTTTCTTTATTAATTTCTTTCTTTCTTTCTTGATATCTTTCATTCTAGCTTTCATAAATTCTCTCATTTCATCTTTAATTACTTTATTGATTTCTTTTTTCTTTCTTTCTTGATATCTTTCATTCTTGCTTTGATACCTTCTCTCATTCTATCTTTAGTTTCTTTTTTACATACTTTCATTTCTTTCTTTCTTGATATCTTACATTCTAGCTTTTATACCTTCTCTCATTCTATCTTTAGTTTCTTTATTAAAAACTTTCGTTCTTTCTTTCCTTCTTCCTTTCTTCATAACCTTCATTCTAGATTTTAGCTTATCTCATTTTATCTTTAGTTTCTTTATAGATTTGTTTCTTTCTTGATATCTTTCATTCTAGCTTTCATACCTTCTTTCATTCTATCTTGAGTTTCATTATTAATTTCTTTTTTTCTTTCTTCCTTTTTTCTATCTTTCATTCTGGCTTTCATACCTTCTCTCATTCTATATTTAGTTTCTTTCTTTCTTTCTTTCTTTCTTTCTTTCTTTCTTTCTTTCTTTCTTTCTTTCTTGATATCTTTCATTCTAGCTTTCATACCTTCTCTCATTCTATCTTTAGTTTCTTTTTTACTTACTTTCATTTCTTTCTTTTTTGATATCTTTCATTTTAGCTTTCATACATTCTCTCATTTCATCTTTATTTTCTTTAGTGATTTCTTCATTCTTTCTTTCTTGATATCTTTCATTCTAGCTTTCATACCTTATCTCATTCTATCTATACTTTCTTTATTACTTTCTTTCTTTCTTTCTTGATATTTTTGATACTAGCTTTCATATCGTCTCACGTTCTATCTTAAGTTTATTACTTCTTTTCTACATTTTTCCATTTTTCTTTCTTGATATCTTGCATTCTAGCACTCATAACGTCTCTGATTCTTTTAGTTTCTTTATTAATTACTTTCTCTCTTAGTTTCTTTCTTGATATTTTTCATTCTTGCTTTCATATCTTCACTCATTCTATCTTTAGTTTGTTTATTACTTCATTTCTACTTTCTTCCTTTTTCTTTCCTGATACCTTTCATTCTAGCTTTCATACCTTCTTTCATTCTATCTTTAGTTTCTTTATTAATTACTTTCGTTCGTACTTTCCTTCTTTCTTTCTTGATATCTTTCATTCTAGCTTTCATACCTTCTCTCATTCTGTCTTTAGTTTCTTTACTGATTTCTTTCTATCTTTCTTTCTGGATATCTTTCATTCTTCCTTTCATATCTTTTCTCATTCTATCTTTATTTTTTTTATTACTTTCTTTCTTTTTTGATATCTATCACTCTAGATTTCATACTTTCTCTCATTCTATCTTTAGTTTCTTTATTACTTCATTTCTACTTTCTTCCTTTTTTCTTTCTTGATATCTTACATTTTAGATTTCATAACATCTCTCATTCTATCTTTAGTTTCTTTATTACTTTCTTTTTTTCTTTCTTGATATCTATCATTCTAGATTTCATACCTTCTCTCATTCTAACTTTAGTTTCTTTATTACTTTCTTACTTTCTTTTTTCTTTCTTGATATCTTTCATTTTAGCTTTTATACCTTCTTTCATTCTATCTTTAGTTTGTTTATTAAAAACTTTACTTCTTTCTTTCCTTCTTTCTTTCTAGATATCTTTCATTCTAGCTTTCATACTTGCTCTCATTTTATCTTTATTTTCTCTATTGATTTCTCTCTTTAATTCTTGATTTCTTTCATTGTAGCTTTAATACCTTGTCTCATTCTATCTTTAGTTTCTTTATTACTTTCTTTCTTTCTTTCTTTCTTGATATCTTTCATTCTAGCTTTCATACCTTCTCTCATTCTATCTTTAGTTTCTTTTTTACATACTTTCATTTCTTTCTTTCTTGATATCTTACATTCTAGCTTTTATACCTTCTCTCATTCTATTTTTTAGTTTGTTTATTAAACACTTTCGTTCTTCCTTTCCTTCTTTCTTTCTTGATATCTATTATTCTAGCTTTCATACCTTCTCTCATTCTATCTTTAGTTTCTTTTTTACTTACTTTCATTTCTTTCTTTCTTGATATCTCTCATTCTATCTTTAATACCTTCTCTCATTCTATCTTTAGTTTCTTTATTACTTTCTTTCTTTCTTTCTTTCATTCTTTCTGGATAGCTTTCATTCTAGCTCTCATATCTTCTCTCGTTCCATCTTTAGATTCTTTATTACTTTATTTCTTTCTTTCTTTCTTTCTTGATATCTTTCATTCTAGCTCTCATACCTTCTCTCTTTCTATCATTAGTTTCTTCATTACTTTCTTACTTTCTTTCTTTCTTTCTTGATATCTTTCATTCTAGCTTTAATACCTTCTCTCATTCTGTCTTTAGTTTCTTTATTTCTTTCTTTCTATCTTTCTTTCTTGATATCTTTCATTCTTCCTTTCATACCTTTTCTCATTCTATCTTTATTTTCTTTATTACTTTCTTTCTTTCTTGATATCTATCATTCTAGATTTCATATTTTCTCTCATTCTATCTTTAGTTTCCTTATTACTTCATTTCTACTTTCTTCCTTTTTTCTTTCTTGATATCTTACATTTTAGATTTCATAACATCTCTCATTCTAACTTTAGTTTCTTTTTAAATTACTTTCACTTCTTTCTTTCTTGATATCTTTCATTCTAGCTTTAATGCCTTCTCTCATTCTATCTTTTGTTTCTTTATTACTTCATTTCTACTTTCTTCTTTTTTCTTTCTTTATATCTTTCATTCTACCTTTCATACCATCTCCCATTCTATCTTTAGTTTCTTTATTACTTTCTTACTTTCTTTTTTTCTTGATATCTTTCATTTTAGCTTTCATACCTTCTTTCATTCTTTCTTTAGTTTGTTTATTAAAAACTTTCGTTCATTCTTTGATTCTTTCTTTCTTGATATCTTTCATTCTAGCTTTCATACCTTCTCTTATTCTATCTTTAGTTTCTTTTTTACTTACTTTTATTTCTTTCTTGATATCTTTCATTCTAGCTTTAATACCTTCTTTCATTCTATCTTTAGTTTGTTTATTAAAAACTATCATTCTTTCTTTCCTTCTTTCTTTCTTGATATCTTTCATTCTAGCTTTCATACCTTCTCTGATTCTATCTTTAGTTTCTTTTTTACTTACTTTCATTTCTTTCTTTCTTGATATCTTTCATTCTAGCTTTCATACCTTCTCTGATTCTATCTTTAGTTTCTTTATTACTAACTTTCTTCCTTTTTTAATCTTTCATTCTGGCTTTCATACCTTCTCTCATTCTATATTTAGTTTCTTTCTTTCTTTCTTTCTTTCTTGATATCTTTCATTCTAGCTTTCATACCTTCTCTCATTCTATCTTTAGTTTTTTTACTTACTTTCATTTCTTTCTTTCTTGATTTCTTTCATTGTAGCTTTAATACCTTCTCTCATTCTATCTTTAGTTTCTTTATTAGTTACTTTCTTTCTTTCTCGATATCTTTCATTCTATCTTTCATACCTTCTCTAATTTCATCTTTAATTTGTTTATTGATTTCTTTTTTTCTTTCTTTCTTGATATCTTTCATTTTTGCTTTGATACCTTCTCTCATTCTATCTTTAGTATATTTTTTAATTACTTTCATTTCTTTCTTTCTTGATATCTTACATTCTAGCGTTCATACCTTCTCTCATTCTCTCTTTAGTTTCTTTTTTACTTACTTTCATTTCTATCTCTCTTGATTTCTTTCATTGTAGCTTTAATACCTTCTCTCATTCTATCTTTAGTTTCTTTATTACTTTCTTTCTTTCTTTCTTGATATCTTTCATTCTAGCTTTCATAAATTCTCTCATTTCATCTTTAATTACTTTATTGATTTCTTTTTTTCTTTTTTTCTTGATATCTTTCATTCTTGCTTTGATACCTTCTCTCATTCTATCTTTAGTTTCTTTATTAATTTCTTTCTTTCTTTCTTGATATCTTTCATTCTAGCTTTCATAAATTCTCTCATTTCATCTTTAATTACTTTATTGATTTCTTTTTTCTTTCTTTCTTGATATCTTTCATTCTTGCTTTGATACCTTCTCTCATTCTATCTTTAGTTTCTTTTTTACATACTTTCATTTCTTTCTTTCTTGATATCTTACATTCTAGCTTTTATACCTTCTCTCATTCTATCTTTAGTTTCTTTATTAAAAACTTTCGTTCTTTCTTTCCTTCTTCCTTTCTTCATAACCTTCATTCTAGATTTTAGCTTATCTCATTTTATCTTTAGTTTCTTTATAGATTTGTTTCTTTCTTGATATCTTTCATTCTAGCTTTCATACCTTCTTTCATTCTATCTTGAGTTTCATTATTAATTTCTTTTTTTCTTTCTTCCTTTTTTCTATCTTTCATTCTGGCTTTCATACCTTCTCTCATTCTATATTTAGTTTCTTTCTTTCTTTCTTTCTTTCTTTCTTTCTTTCTTTCTTTCTTTCTTTCTTTCTTTCTTTCTTTCTTTCTTTCTTGATATCTTTCATTCTAGCTTTCATACCTTCTCTCATTCTATCTTTAGTTTCTTTTTTACTTACTTTCATTTCTTTCTTTTTTGATATCTTTCATTTTAGCTTTCATACATTCTCTCATTTCATCTTTATTTTCTTTTGTGATTTCTTCATTCTTTCTTTCTTGATATCTTTCATTCTAGCTTTCATACCTTATCTCATTCTCTCTATACTTTCTTTATTACTTTCTTTCTTTCTTTCTTGATATTTTTGATACTAGCTTTCATATCGTCTCACGTTCTATCTTAAGTTTATTACTTCTTTTCTACATTTTTCCATTTTTCTTTCTTAATATCTTGCATTCTAGCACTCATAACGTCTCTGATTCTTTTAGTTTCTTTATTAATTACTTTCTCTCTTAGTTTCTTTCTTGATATTGTTCATTCTTGCTTTCATATCTTCACTCATTCTATCTTTAGTTTGTTTATTACTTCATTTCTACTTTCTTCCTTTTTCTTTCCTGATACCTTTCATTCTAGCTTTCATACCTTCTTTCATTCTATCTTTAGTTTCTTTATTAATTACTTTCGTTCGTACTTTCCTTCTTTCTTTCTTGATATCTTTCATTCTAGCTTTCATACCTTCTCTCATTCTGTCTTTAGTTTCTTTACTGATTTCTTTCTATCTTTCTTTCTTGATATCTTTCATTCTTCCTTTCATATCTTTTCTCATTCTATCTTTATTTTTTTATTACTTTCTTTCTTTTTTGATATCTATCACTCTAGATTTCATACTTTCTCTCATTCTATCTTTAGTTTCTTTATTACTTCATTTCTACTTTCTTCCTTTTTTCTTTCTTGATATCTTACATTTTAGATTTCATAACATCTCTCATTCTATCTTTAGTTTCTTTTTTAATTACTTTCACTTCTTTCTTTCTTGATATCTTTCATTCTAGCTTTAATGCCTTCTCTCATTCTATCTTTAGTTTCTTTATTACTTCATTTCTACTTTCTTCTTTTTTCTTTCTTTATATCTTTCATTCTACCTTTCATACCATCTCCCATTCTATCTTTAGTTTCTTTATTACTTTCTTACTTTCTTTTTTTCTTGATATATTTCATTTTAGCTTTCATACCTTCTTTCATTCTTTCTTTAGTTTGTTTATTAAAAACTTTCGTTCATTCTTTGATTCTTTCTTTCTTGATATCTTTCATTCTAGCTTTCATACCATCTCTCATTCTATCTTTAGTTTCTTTTTTACTTACTTTCATTTCTTTCTTGATATCTTTCATTCTAGCTTTAATACCTTCTTTCATTCTATCTTTAGTTTGTTTATTAAAAACTATCATTCTTTCTTTCCTTCTTTCTTTCTTGATATCTTTCATTCTAGCTTTCATACCTTCTCTGATTCTATCTTTAGTTTCTTTTTTACTTACTTTCATTTCTTTCTTTCTTGATATCTTTCATTCTAGCTTTAATACCTTCTCTCATTCTATCTTTAATTTCTTCATTACTAACTTTCTTCCTTTTTTAATCTTTCATTCTGGCTTTCATACCTTCTCTCATTCCATATTTAGTTTCTTTCTTTCTTTCTATCTTTCTTTCTTGATATCTTTCATTCTAGCTTTCATACCTTCTCTCATTCTATCTTTAGTTTTTTTTACTTACTTTCATTTCTTTCTTTCTTGATTTCTTTCATTGTAGCTTTAATACCTTCTCTCATTCTATCTTTAGTTTCTTTATTAGTTACTTTCTTTCTTTCTCGATATCTTTCATTCTATCTTTCATACCTTCTCTAATTTCATCTTTAATTTCTTTATTGATTTCTTTTTTTCTTTCTTTCTTGATATCTTTCATTTTTGCTTTGATACCTTCTCTCATTCTATCTTTAGTATATTTTTTAATTACTTTCATTTCTTTCTTTCTTGATATCTTACATTCTAGCTTTTATACCTTCTCTCATTCTATCTTTAGTTTGTTTATTAAAAACTCATGTTCTTTCTTTCCTTCTTCCTTTCCTCATAACCTTCATTCTAGATTTTACCTTATCTCATTTTATCTTTAGATTCTTTATAGATTTCTTTCTTTCTTGATATCTTTCATTCTAGCTTTCATACCTTCTTTCATTCTATCTTGAGTTTCATTATTAATTTCTTTTTTTCTTTCTTCCTTTTTTCTATCTTTCATTCTGGCTTTCATACCTTCTCTCATTCTATATTTAGTTTCTTTCTTTCTTTCTTTCTTTCTTGATATCTTTCATTCAAGCTTTCATACCTTCTCTCATTCTATCTTTAGTTTCTTTTTTACTTACTTTCATTTCTTTCTTTTTTGATATCTTTCATTTTAGCTTTCATACATTCTCTCATTTCATCTTTATTTTCTTTAGTGATTTCTTCATTCTTTCTTTCTTGATATCTTTCATTCTAGCTTTCATACCTTATCTCATTCTATCTATACTTTCTTTATTACTTTCTTTCTTTCTTTCATCATATTTTTGATAATAGCTTTCATATCGTCTCACGTTCTATCTTAAGTTTATTACTTCTTTTCTACATTTTTCCATTTTTCTTTCTTGATATCTTGCATTCTAGCACTCATAACGTCTCTGATTCTTTTAGTTTCTTTATTACTTACTTTCTCTCTTAGTTTCTTTCTTGATATTTTTCATTCTTGCTTTCATATCTTCACTCATTCTATCTTTAGTTTGTTTATTACTTCATTTCTACTTTCTTCCTTTTTCTTTCCTGATACCTTTAATTCTAGCTTTCATACCTTCTTTCATTCTATCTTTAGTTTCTTTATTAATTACTTTCGTTCGTTCTTTCCTTCTTTCTTTCTTGATATCTTTCATTCTAGCTTTCATACCTTCTCTCATTCTGTCTTTAGTTTCTTTATTGATTTCTTTCTATCTTTCTTTCTTGATATTTTTCATTCTTCCTTTCATATCTTTTCTCATTCTATCTTTAGTTTCTTTATTACTTTCTTTCTTTCTTGATATCTATCATTCTAGATTTCATACTTTCTCTCATTCTATCTTTAGTTTCTTTATTACTTCATTTCTACTTTCTTCCTTTTTTCTTTCTTGATATCTTACATTTTAGATTTCATAACATCTCTCATTCTATCTTTAGTTTCTTTTTTAATTACTTTCACTTCTTTCTTTCTTGATATCTTTCATTCTAGCTTTAATGCCTTCTTTCATTCTATCTTTAGTTTCTTTATTACTTCATTTCTACTTTCTTCTTTTTTCTTTCTTTATATCTTTCATTCTACCTTTCCTACCATCTCCCATTCTATCTTTAGTTTCTTTATTACTTTCTTACTTTCTTTTTTTCTTGATATCTTTCATTTTAGCTTTCATATCTTCTTTCATTCTTTCTTTAGTTTGTTTATTAAAAACTTTCGTTCATTCTTTGATTCTTTCTTTCTTGATATCTTTCATTCTAGCTTTCATACCTTCTCTCATTCTATCTTTAGTTTCTTTTTTACTTACTTTCATTTCTTTCTTGATATCTTTCATTCTAGCTTTAATACCTTCTTTCATTCTATCTTTAGTTTGTTTCTTAAAAACTATCATTCTTTCTTTCCTTCTTTCTTTCTTGATATCTTTCATTCTAGCTTTCATACCTTCTCTCATTCTATCTTTAGTTTCTTTTTTACTTACTTTCATTTCTTTCTTTCTTGATATCTTTCATTCTAGCTTTAATACTTTCTCTCATTCTATCTTTAGTTTCTTTATTACTAACTTTCTTCCTTTTTTAATCTTTCATCCTGGCTTTCATACCTTCTCTCATTCTATATTTAGTTTCTTTCTTTCTTTCTTTCTTTCTTTCTTTCTTGATATCTTTCATTCTAGCTTTCATACCTTCTCTCATTCTATCTTTAGTTTTTTTTACTTACTTTCATTTCTTTCTTTCTTGATTTCTTTCATTGTAGCTTTAATACCTTCTCTCATTCTATCTTTAGTTTCTTTATTAGTTGCTTTCTTTCTTTCTCGATATCTTTCATTCTATCTTTCATACCTTCTCTAATTTCATCTTTAATTTCTTTATTGATTTCTTTTTTTCTTTCTTTCTTGATATCTTTCATTTTTGCTTTGATACCTTCTCTCATTCTATCTTTAGTATATTTTTTAATTACTTTCATTTCTTTCTTTCTTGATATCTTACATTCTAGCTTTCATACCTTCTCTCATTCTATCTTTAGTTTCTTTTTTACTTACTTTCATTTCTTTCTCTCTTGATTTCTTTCATTGTAGCTTTAATACCTTCTCTCATTCTATCTTTAGTTTCTTTATTACTTTCTTTCTTTCTTTCTTGATATCTTTCATTCTAGCTTTCATAAATTCTCTCATTTCATCTTTAATTACTTTATTGATTTCTTTTTTTTCTTTCTTTCTTGATATCTTACATTCTAGCTTTTATACCTTCTCTCATTCTATCTTTAGTTTGTTTATTAAAAACTTTCGTTCTTTCTTTCCTTCTTCCTTTCTTCATAACCTTCATTCTAGATTTTAGCTTATCTCATTTTATCTTTAGTTTCTTTATAGATTTCTTTCTTTCTTGATATCTTTCATCTAGCTTTCATACCTTCTTTCATTCTATCTTGAGTTTCATTATTAATTTCTTTTTTTCTTTCTTCCTTTTTTCTATCTTTCATTCTGGCTTTCATACGTTCTCTCATTCTATATTTAGTTTCTTTCTTTCTTTCTTTCTTTCTTTCTTTATTTCTTTCTTGATATCTTTCATTCTAGCTTTCATACCTTCTCTCATTCTATCTTTAGTTTCTTTTTTACTTACTTTCTTTTCTTTCTTTTTTGATATCTTTCATTTTAGCTTTCATACATTCTCTCATTTCATCTTTATTTTCTTTAGTGATTTCTTCATTCTTTCTTTCTTGATATCTTTCATTCTAGCTTTCATACCTTATCTCATTCTATCTATACTTCCTTTATTACTTTCTTTCTTTCTTTCTTGATATTTTTGATACTAGCTTTCATATCGTCTCACGTTCTATCTTAAGTTTATTACTTCTTTTCTACATTTTTCCATTTTTCTTTCTTGATATCTTGCATTCTAGCACTCATAACGTCTCTGATTCTTTTAGTTTCTTTATTACTTACTTTCTCTCTTAGTTTCTTTCTTGATATTTTTCATTCTTGCTTTCATATCTTCACTCATTCTATCTTTAGTTTGTTTATTACTTCATTTCTACTTTCTTCCTTTTTCTTTCCTGATACCTTTCATTCTAGCTTTCATACCTTCTTTCATTCTATCTTTAGTTTCTTTATTAATTACTTTCGTTCGTTCTTTCCTTCTTTCTTTCTTTATATCTTTCATTCTAGCTTTCATACCTTCTCTCATTCTGTCTTTAGTTTCTTTATTGATTTCTTTCTATCTTTCTTTCTTGATATCTTTCATTCTTCCTTTCATATCTTTTCTCATTCTATCTTTATTTTCTTTATTACTTTCTTTCTTTCTTGATATCTATCATTCTAGATTTCATACTTTCTCTCATTCTATCTTTAGTTTCTTTATTACTTCATTTCTACTTTCTTCCTTTTTTCTTTCTTGATATCTTACATTTTAGATTTCATAACATCTCTCATTCTATCTTTAGTTTCTTTTTTAATTACTTTCACTTCTTTCTTTCTTGATATCTTTCATTCTAGCTTTAATGCCTTCTCTCATTCTATCTTTAGTTTCTTTATTACTTCATTTCTACTTTCTTCTTTTTTCTTTCTTTATATCTTTCATTCTACCTTTCATACCATCTCCCATTCTATCTTTAGTTTCTTTATTACTTCATTTCTACTTTCTTCCTTTTTCTTTCCTGATACCTTTCATTTTAGCTTTCATACCTTCTTTCATTCTTTCTTTAGTTTGTTTATTAAAAACTTTCGTTCATTCTTTGATTCTTTCTTTCTTGATATCTTTCATTCTAGCTTTCATACCTTCTCTCATTCTATCTTTAGTTTCTTTTTTACTTACTTTCATTTCTTTCTCTCTTGATATCTTACATTCTAGCTTTCATACCTTCTCTCATTCTTTCTTTAGTTTCTTTATTACTTTCTGTCTTTGTTTCTTGATATCTTTCATTCTAGCTTTCATACCTTCTCTCATTCTATCTTTAGTTTCTTTTTTACTTACTTTCATTTCTTTCTTGATATCTTTCAATCTAGCTTTAATACCTTCTTTCTTTCTATCTTTAGTTTGTTTATTAAAAACTATCATTCTTTCTTTCCTTCTTTCTTTCTTGATATCTTTCATTCTAGCTTTCATACCTTCTCTGATTCTATCTTTAGTTTCTTTTTTACTTACTTTCATTTCTTTCTTTCTTGATATCTTTCATTCTAGCTTTAATACCTTCTCTCATTCTATCTTTAGTTTCTTTATTACTAACTTTCTTCCTTTTTTAATCTTTCATTCTGGCTTTCATACCTTCTCTCATTCTATATTTAGTTTCTTTCTTTCTATCTATCTTTCTTTCTTGATATCTTTCATTCTAGCTTTCATACCTTCTCTCATTCTATCTTTAGTTTTTTTTACTTACTTTCATTTCTTTCTTTCTTGATTTCTTTCATTGTAGCTTTAATACCTTCTCTCATTCTATCTTTAGTTTCTTTATTAGTTACTTTCTTTCTTTCTCGATATCATTCATTCTATCTTTCATACCTTCTCTAATTTCATCTTTAATTTCTTTATTGATTTCTTTTTTTCTTTCTTTCTTGATATCTTTCATTTTTGCTTTGATACCTTCTCTCATTCTATCTTTAGTATATTTTTTAATTACTTTCATTTCTTTCTTTCTTGATATCTTACATTCTAGCTTTCATACCTTCTCTCATTCTATCTTTAGTTTCTTTTTTACTTACTTTCATTTCTTTCTCTCTTGATTTCTTTCATTGTAGCTTTAATACCTTCTCTCATTCTATCTTTAGTTTCTTTATTACTTTCTTTCTTTCTTTCTTGATATCTTTCATTCTAGCTTTCATAAATTCTCTCATTTCATCTTTAATTACTTTCTTGATTTCTTTTTTTCTTTCTTTCTTGATATCTTTCATTCTTGCTTTGATACCTTCTCTCATTCTATCTTTAGTTTCTTTTTTACATACTTTCATTTCTTTCTTTCTTGATATCTTACATTCTAGCTTTTATACCTTCTCTCATTCTATCTTTAGTTTGTTTATTAAAAACTTTCGTTCTTTCTTTCCATCTTCCTTTCTTCATAACCTTCATTCTAGATTTTACCTTATCTCATTTTATCTTTAGATTCTTTATAGATTTCTTTCTTTCTTGATATCTTTCATTCTAGCTTTCATACCTTCTTTCATTCTATCTTGAGTTTCATTATTAATTTCTTTTTTTCTTTCTTCCTTTTTTCTATCTTTCATTCTGGCTTTCATACCTTCTCTCATTCTATATTTAGTTTCTTTCTTTCTTTCTTTCTTTCTTGATATCTTTCATTCTAGCTTTCATACCTTTTCTCATTCTATCTTTAGTTTCTTTTTTACTTACTTTCATTTCTTTCTTTTTTGATATCTTTCATTTTAGCTTTCATACATTCTCTCATTTCATCTTTATTTTCTTTAGTGATTTCTTCATTATTTCTTTCTTGATATCTTTCATTCTAGCTTTCATACCTTATCTCATTCTATCTATACTTTCTTTATTACTTTCTTTCTTTCTTTCTTGATATTTTTGATACTAGCTTTCATATCGTCTGATGTTCTATCTTAAGTTTATTACTTCTTTTCTACATTTTTCCATTTTTCTTTCTTGATATCTTGCATTCTAGCACTCATAACGTCTCTGATTCTTTTAGTTTCTTTATTACTTACTTTCTCTCTTAGTTTCTTTCTTGATATTTTTCATTCTTCCTTTCATATCTTCACTCATTCTATCTTTAGTTTGTTTTTTACTTCATTTCTACTTTCTTCATTTTTCTTTCCTGATACCTTTCATTCTAGCTTTCATACCTTCTTTCATTCTAGCTTTAGTTTCTTTATTAATTACTTTCGTTCGTTCTTTCCTTCTTTCTTTCTTGATATCTTTCATTCTAGCTCTCATTCCTTCTATCTTTCTATCTTTAGTTTCTTTATTACTTTTTTACTTTCTTTCTTTCTTTCTTGATATCTTTCATTCTTGCTTTCATACCTTCTCTCATTCTAGCTTTAGTTTCTTTATTACTTTCTTTCTTTCTTGATATCTATCATTCTAGATTTCATACCTTCTCTCATTCTATCTTTAGTTTCTTTATTACTTTCTTACTTTCTTTTTTCTTTCTTGATATCTTTCATTTTAGTTTTCATACCTTTTTTCGTTCTATCTTTAGTTTGTTTATTAAAAACTTTACTTCTTTCTTTCCTTCTTTCTTTCTAGATATCTTTCATTCTAGCTTTCATACCTGCTCTCATTTTATCTTTAGTTTCTCTATTGATTTCTTTCTTCCATTTTTGATTTCTTTCATTGTAGCTTTAATACCTTCTCTCATTCTTTCTTTAGTTTCTTTATTACTTTCTTTCTTTCTTTCTTTCTTGATATCTTTCATTCTAGCTCTCATACCTTCTCTCTTTCTATCATTAGTTTCTTCATTACTTTCTTACTTTCTATCTTTCTTTCTTGATATCTTTCATTCTAGCTTTCATACCTGCTCTCATTTTATCTTTAGTTTCTCTATTGATTTCTTTCTTCCATTCTTGATTTCTTTCATTCTAGCTTTCATACCTTCTCTCATTTCATCTTTAATTTCTTTATTGATTTCTTTTTTCTTTCTTTCTTGATATCTTTCAATCTTGTTTTAATACCCTCTTTCATTCTATCTTTAGTTTCTTTTTTACATACTTTCATTTCTTTCTTTCTTGATATCTTACATTCTAGCTTTTATACCTTCTCTCATTCTATCTTTAGTTTGTTTATTAAAAACTTTCGTTCTTTCTTTCCTTCTTCCTTTCTTCATAACCTTCATTCTAGATTTTACCTTATCTCATTTTATCTTTAGATTCTTTATAGATTTCTTTCTTTCTTGATATCTTTCATTCTAGCTTTCATACCTTCTTTCATTCTATCTAGAGTTTCATTATTAATTTCTTTTTTTCTTTCTTCCTTTTTTCTATCTTTCATTCTGGCTTTCATACCTTCTCTCATTCTATATTTAGTTTCTTTCTTTCTTTCTTTCTTTCTTGATATCTTTCATTCTAGCTTTCATACCTTTTCTCATTCTATCTTTAGTTTCTTTTTTACTTACTTTCATTTCTTTCTTTTTTGATATCTTTCATTTTAGCTTTCATACATTCTCTCATTTCATCTTTATTTTCTTTAGTGATTTCTTCATTATTTCTTTCTTGATATCTTTCATTCTAGCTTTCATACCTTATCTCATTCTATCTATACTTTCTTTATTACTTTCTTTCTTTCTTTCTTGATATTTTTGATACTAGCTTTCATATCGTCTGACGTTCTATCTTAAGTTTATTACTTCTTTTCTACATTTTTCCATTTTTCTTTCTTGATATCTTGCATTCTAGCACTCATAACGTCTCTGATTCTTTTAGTTTCTTTATTACTTACTTTCTCTCTTAGTTTCTTTCTTGATATTTTTCATTCTTCCTTTCATATCTTCACTCATTCTATCTTTAGTTTGTTTTTTACTTCATTTCTACTTTCTTCATTTTTCTTTCCTGATACCTTTCATTCTAGCTTTCATACCTTCTTTCATTCTAGCTTTAGTTTCTTTATTAATTACTTTCGTTCGTTCTTTCCTTCTTTCTTTCTTGATATCTTTCATTCTAGCTCTCATTCCTTCTATCTTTCTATCTTTAGTTTCTTTATTACTTTTTTACTTTCTTTCTTTCTTTCTTGATATCTTTCATTCTTGCTTTCATACCTTCTCTCATTCTAGCTTTAGTTTCTTTATTACTTTCTTTCTTTCTTGATATCTATCATTCTAGATTTCATACCTTCTCTCATTCTATCTTTAGTTTCTTTATTACTTTCTTACTTTCTTTTTTCTTTCTTGATATCTTTCATTTTAGTTTTCATACCTTCTTTCGTTCTATCTTTAGTTTGTTTATTAAAAACTTTACTTCTTTCTTTCCTTCTTTCTTTCTAGATATCTTTCATTCTAGCTTTCATACCTGCTCTCATTTTATCTTTAGTTTCTCTATTGATTTCTTTCTTCCATTCTTGATTTCTTTCATTGTAGCTTTAATACCTTCTCTCATTCTTTCTTTAGTTTCTTTATTACTTTCTTTCTTTCTTTCTTTCTTGATATCTTTCATTCTAGCTCTCATACCTTCTCTCTTTCTATCATTAGTTTCTTCATTACTTTCTTACTTTCTATCTTTCTTTCTTGATATCTTTCATTCTAGCTTTCATACCTGCTCTCATTTTATCTTTAGTTTCTCTATTGATTTCTTTCTTCCATTCTTGATTTCTTTCATTCTAGCTTTCATACCTTCTCTCATTTCATCTTTAATTTCTTTATTGATTTCTTTTTTCTTTCTTTCTTGATATCTTTCAATCTTGTTTTAATACCCTCTTTCATTCTATCTTTAGTTTCTTTTTTACATACTTTCATTTCTTTCTTTCTTGATATCTTACATTCTAGCTTTTATACCTTCTCTCATTCTATCTTTAGTTTGTTTATTAAAAACTTTCGTTCTTTCTTTCCTTCTTCCTTTCTTCATAACCTTCATTCTAGATTTTACCTTATCTCATTTTATCTTTAGATTCTTTATAGATTTCTTTCTTTCTTGATATCTTTCATTCTAGCTTTCATACCTTCTTTCATTCTATCTTGAGTTTCATTATTAATTTCTTTTTTTCTTTCTTCCTTTTTTCTATCTTTCATTCTGGCTTTCATACCTTCTCTCATTCTATATTTAGTTTCTTTCTTTCTTTCTTTCTTTCTTGATATCTTTCATTCAAGCTTTCATACCTTCTCTCATTCTATCTTTAGTTTCTTTTTTACTTACTTTCATTTCTTTCTTTTTTGATATCTTTCATTTTAGCTTTCATACATTCTCTCATTTCATCTTTATTTTCTTTAGTGATTTCTTCATTCTTTCTTTCTTGATATCTTTCATTCTAGCTTTCATACCTTATCTCATTCTATCTATACTTTCTTTATTACTTTCTTTCTTTCTTTCATCATATTTTTGATAATAGCTTTCATATCGTCTCACGTTCTATCTTAAGTTTATTACTTCTTTTCTACATTTTTCCATTTTTCTTTCTTGATATCTTGCATTCTAGCACTCATAACGTCTCTGATTCTTTTAGTTTCTTTATTACTTACTTTCTCTCTTAGTTTCTTTCTTGATATTTTTCATTCTTGCTTTCATATCTTCACTCATTGTATCTTTAGTTTGTTTATTACTTCATTTCTACTTTCTTCCTTTTTCTTTCCTGATACCTTTAATTCTAGCTTTCATACCTTCTTTCATTCTATCTTTAGTTTCTTTATTAATTACTTTCGTTCGTTCTTTCCTTCTTTCTTTCTTGATATTTTTCATTCTTCCTTTCATATCTTTTCTCATTCTATCTTTATTTTCTTTATTACTTTCTTTCTTTCTTGATATCTATCATTCTAGATTTCATACTTTCTCTCATTCTATCTTTAGTTTCTTTATTACTTCATTTCTACTTTCTTCCTTTTTTCTTTCTTGATATCTTACATTTTAGATTTCATAAAATCTCTCATTCTATCTTTAGTTTCTTTTTTAATTACTTTCACTTCTTTCTTTCTTGATATCTTTCATTGTAGCTTTAATGCCTTCTTTCATTCTATCTTTAGTTTCTTTATTACTTCATTTCTACTTTCTTCTTTTTTCTTTCTTTATATCTTTCATTCTACCTTTCATACCATCTCCCATTCTATCTTTAGTTTCTTTATTACTTTCTTACTTTCTTTTTTTCTTGATATCTTTCATTTTAGCTTTCATACCTTCTTTCATTCTTTCTTTAGTTTGTTTATTAAAAACTTTCGTTCATTCTTTGATTCTTTCTTTCTTGATATCTTTCATTCTAGCTTTCATACCTTCTCTCATTCTATCTTTAGTTTCTTTTTTACTTACTTTCATTTCTTTCTTGATATCTTTCATTCTAGCTTTAATACCTTCTTTCATTCTATCTTTAGTTTGTTTATTAAAAACTATCATTCTTTCTTTCCTTCTTTCTTTCTTGATATCTTTCATTCTAGCTTTCATACCTTCTCTCATTCTATCTTTAGTTTCTTTTTTACTTACTTTCATTTCTTTCTTTCTTGATATCTTTCATTCTAGCTTTAATACTTTCTCTCATTCTATCTTTAGTTTCTTTATCACTAACTTTCTTCCTTTTTTAATCTTTCATTCTGGCTTTCATACCTTCTCTCATTCTATATTTAGTTTCTTTCTTTCTTTCCTTCTTTCTTTCTTGATATCTTTCATTCTAGCTTTCATACCTTCTCTCATTCTATCTTTAGTTTTTTTTAACTTACTTTCATTTCTTTCTTTCTTGATTTCTTTCATTGTAGCTTTAATACCTTCTCTCATTCTATCTTTAGTTTCTTTATTAGTTACTTTCTTTCTTTCTCGATATCTTTCATTCTATCTTTCATACCTTCTCTAATTTCATCTTTAATTTCTTTATTGATTTCTTTTTTTCTTTCTTTCTTGATATCTTTCATTTTTGCTTTGATACCTTCTCTCATTCTATCTTTAGTATGTTTTTTAATTACTTTCATTTCTTTCTTTCTTGATATCTTACATTCTAGCTTTCATACCTTCTCTCATTCTATCTTTAGTTTCTTTTTTACTTACTTTCATTTCTTTCTCTCTTGATTTCTTTCATTGTAGCTTTAATACCTTCTCTCATTCTATCTTTAGTTTCTTTATTACTTTCTTTCTTGATATCTTTTATTCTAGCTTTCATAAATTCTCTCATTTCATCTTTAATTACTTTATTGATTTCTTTTTTTCTTTCTTTCTTGATATCTTTCATTCTTGCTTTGATACCATCTCTCATTCTATCTTTAGTTTCTTTTTTACATACTTTCATTTCTTTCTTTCTTGATATCTTACATTCTAGCTTTTATACCTTCTCTCATTCTATCTTTAGTTTGTTTATTAAAAACTTTCGTTCTTTCTTTCCTTCTTCCTTTCTTCATAACCTTCATTCTAGATTTTAGCTTATCTCATTTTATCTTTAGTTTCTTTATAGATTTCTTTCTTTATTGATATCTTTCATTCTAGCTTTCATACCTTCTCTCATTCTATCTTGAGTTTCATTATTAATTTCTTTTTTTCTTTTTTCCGTTTTTCTATCTTTCATTCTGGCTTTCATACCTTCTCTCATTCTATATTTAGTATCTTTCTTTCTTTCTTTCTTTCTTTCTTTCTTTCTTTCTTTCTTTCTTTCTTTCTTTCTTTCTTGATATCTTTCATTCTAGCTTTCATACCTTCTCTCATTCTATCTTTAGTTTCTTTATTACTTACTTTCTCTCTTAGTTTCTTTCTTGATATTTTTCATTCTTGCTTTCATATCTTCACTCATTCTATCTTTAGTTTGTTTATTACTTCATTTCTACTTTCTTCCTTTTTCTTTCCTGATACCTTTCATTCTAGCTTTCATACCTTCTCTCATTCTGTCTTTAGTTTCTTTTTTGATTTCTTTCTATCTTTCTTTCTTGATATCTTTCATTCTTCCTTTCATATCTTTTCTCATTCTATCTTTATTTTCTTTATTACTTTCTTTCTTTCTTGATATCTATCATTCTAGATTTCATACTTTCTCTCATTCTATCTTTAGTTTCTTTATTACTTCATTTCTACTTTCTTCCTTTTTTCTTTCTTGATATCTTACATTTTAGATTTCAAAACATCTCTCATTCTATATTTAGTTTCTTTTTTAATTACTTTCACTTCTTTCTTTCTTGATATCTTTCATTCTAGCCTGAATGCCTTCTCTCATTCTATCTTTAGTTTCTTTATTACTTCATTTCTACTTTCTTCTTTTTTCTTTCTTTATATCTTTCATTCTACCATTCCTACCATCTCCCATTCTATCTTTAGTTTCTTTATTACTTTCTTACTTTCTTTTTTTCTTGATATCTTTCATTTTAGCTTTCATATCTTCTTTCATTCTTTCTTTAGTTTGTTTATTAAAAACTTTCGTTCATTCTTTGATTCTTTCTTTCTTGATATCTTTCATTCTAGCTTTCATACCTTCTCTCATTCTATCTTTAGTTTCTTTTTTACTTACTTTCATTTCTTTCTTGATATCTTTCATTCTAGCTTTAATACCTTCTTTCATTCTATCTTTAGTTTGTTTCTTAAAAACTATCATTCTTTCTTTCCTTCTTTCTTTCTTGATATCTTTCATTCTAGCTTTCATACCTTCTCTCATTCTATCTTTAGTTTCTTTTTTACTTACTTTCATTTCTTTCTTTCTTGATATCTTTCATTCTAGCTTTAATACTTTCTCTCATTCTATCTTTAGTTTCTTTATTACTAACTTTCTTCCTTTTTTAATCTTTCATCCTGGCTTTCATACCTTCTCTCATTCTATATTTAGTTTCTTTCTTTCTTTCTTTCTTTCTTTCTTTCTTGATATCTTTCATTCTAGCTTTCATACCTTCTCTCATTCTATCTTTAGTTTTTTTTACTTACTTTCATTTCTTTCTTTCTTGATTTCTTTCATTGTAGCTTTAATACCTTCTCTCATTCTATCTTTAGTTTCTTTATTAGTTGCTTTCTTTCTTTCTCGATATCTTTCATTCTATCTTTCATACCTTCTCTAATTTCATCTTTAATTTCTTTATTGATTTCTTTTTTTCTTTCTTTCTTGATATCTTTCATTTTTGCTTTGATACCTTCTCTCATTCTATCTTTAGTATATTTTTTAATTACTTTCATTTCTTTCTTTCTTGATATCTTACATTCTAGCTTTCATACCTTCTCTCATTCTATCTTTAGTTTCTTTTTTACTTACTTTCATTTCTTTCTCTCTTGATTTCTTTCATTGTAGCTTTAATACCTTCTCTCATTCTATCTTTAGTTTCTTTATTACTTTCTTTCTTTCTTTCTTGATATCTTTCATTCTAGCTTTCATAAATTCTCTCATTTCATCTTTAATTACTTTATGGATTTCTTTTTTTTCTTTCTTTCTTGATATCTTACATTCTAGCTTTTATACCTTCTCTCATTCTATCTTTAGTTTGTTTATTAAAAACTTTCGTTCTTTCTTTCCTTCTTCCTTTCTTCATAACCTTCATTCTAGATTTTAGCTTATCTCATTTTATCTTTAGTTTCTTTATAGATTTCTTTCTTTCTTGATATCTTTCATCTAGCTTTCATACCTTCTTTCATTCTATCTTGAGTTTCATTATTAATTTCTTTTTTTCTTTCTTCCTTTTTTCTATCTTTCATTCTGGCTTTCATACGTTCTCTCATTCTATATTTAGTTTCTTTCTTTCTTTCTTTCTTTCTTTCTTTATTTCTTTCTTGATATCTTTCATTTTATCTTTCATACATTCTCTCATTTCATCTTTATTTTCTTTAGTGATTTCTTCATTCTTTCTTTCTTGATATCTTTCATTCTAGCTTTCATACCTTATCTCATTCTATCTATACTTCCTTTATTACTTTCTTTCTTTCTTGATATTTTTGATACTAGCTTTCATATCGTCTCACGTTCTATCTTAAGTTTATTACTTCTTTTCTACATTTTTCCATTTTTCTTTCTTGATATCTTGCATTCTAGCACTCATAACGTCTCTGATTCTTTTAGTTTCTTTATTACTTACTTTCTCTCTTAGTTTCTTTCTTGATATTTTTCATTCTTGCTTTCATATCTTCACTCATTCTATCTTTAGTTTGTTTATTACTTCATTTCTACTTTCTTCCTTTTTCTTTCCTGATACCTTTCATTCTAGCTTTCATACCTTCTTTCATTCTATCTTTAGTTTCTTTATTAATTACTTTCGTTCGTTCTTTCCTTCTTTCTTTCTTTATATCTTTCATTCTAGCTTTCATACCTTCTCTCATTCTTTCTTTAGTTTCTTTATTGATTTCTTTCTATCTTTCTTTCTTGATATCTTTCATTCTTCCTTTCATATCTTTTCTCATTCTATCTTTATTTTCTTTATTACTTTCTTTCTTTCTTGATATCTATCATTCTAGATTTCATACTTTCTCTCATTCTATCTTTAGTTTCTTTATTACTTCATTTCTACTTTCTTCCTTTTTTCTTTCTTGATATCTTACATTTTAGATTTCATAACATCTCTCATTCTATCTTTAGTTTCTTTTTTAATTACTTTCACTTCTTTCTTTCTTGATATCTTTCATTCTAGCTTTAATGCCTTCTCTCATTCTATCTTTAGTTTCTTTATTACTTCATTTCTACTTTCTTCTTTTTTCTTTCTTTATATCTTTCATTCTACCTTTCATACCATCTCCCATTCTATCTTTAGTTTCTTTATTACTTCATTTCTACTTTCTTCCTTTTTCTTTCCTGATACCTTTCATTTTAGCTTTCATACCTTCTTTCATTCTTTCTTTAGTTTGTTTATTAAAAACTTTCGTTCATTCTTTGATTCTTTCTTTCTTGATATCTTTCATTCTAGCTTTCATACCTTCTCTCATTCTATCTTTAGTTTCTTTTTTACTTACTTTCATTTCTTTCTCTCTTGATATCTTACATTCTAGCTTTCATACCTTCTCTCATTCTTTCTTTAGTTTCTTTATTACTTTCTGTCTTTGTTTCTTGATATCTTTCATTCTAGCTTTCATACCTTCTCTCATTCTATCTTTAGTTTCTTTTTTACTTACTTTCATTTCTTTCTTGATATCTTTCAATCTAGCTTTAATACCTTCTTTCTTTCTATCTTTAGTTTGTTTATTAAAAACTATCATTCTTTCTTTCCTTCTTTCTTTCTTGATATCTTTCATTCTAGCTTTCATACCTTCTCTGATTCTATCTTTAGTTTCTTTTTTACTTACTTTCATTTCTTTCTTTCTTGATATCTTTCATTCTAGCTTTAATACCTTCTCTCATTCTATCTTTAGTTTCTTTATTACTAACTTTCTTCCTTTTTTAATCTTTCATTCTGGCTTTCATACCTTCTCTCATTCTATATTTAGTTTCTTTCTTTCTATCTATCTTTCTTTCTTGATATCTTTCATTCTAGCTTTCATACCTTCTCTCATTCTATCTTTAGTTTTTACTTACTTTCATTTCTTTCTTTCTTGATTTCTTTCATTGTAGCTTTAATACCTTCTCTCATTCTATCTTTAGTTTCTTTATTAGTTACTTTCTTTCTTTCTCGATATCATTCATTCTATCTTTCATACCTTCTCTAATTTCATCTTTAATTTCTTTATTGATTTCTTTTTTTCTTTCTTTCTTGATATCTTTCATTTTTGCTTTGATACCTTCTCTCATTCTATCTTTAGTATATTTTTTAATTACTTTCATTTCTTTCTTTCTTGATATCTTACATTCTAGCTTTCATACCTTCTCTCATTCTATCTTTAGTTTCTTTTTTACTTACTTTCATTTCTTTCTCTCTTGATTTCTTTCATTGTAGCTTTAATACCTTCTCTCATTCTATCTTTAGTTTCTTTATTACTTTCATTTCTTTCTTTCTTGATATCTTACATTCTAGCTTTTATACCTTCTCTCATTCTATTTTTTAGTTTGTTTATTAAAAACTTTCCTTCTTTCTTTCCTTCTTTCTTTCTTGATATCTTTCATAATAGCTTTCATACCTTCTCTCATTCTATCTTTAGTTTCTTTTTTA
The DNA here is from genome assembly GCA_037013535.1 of Intellagama lesueurii. Lineage (NCBI taxonomy): Eukaryota > Metazoa > Chordata > Lepidosauria > Squamata > Agamidae > Intellagama > Intellagama lesueurii. The sequence goes on from JBAJHW010000028.1 coordinate 257,018, forward strand.
CTTACTTTCATTTCTTTCTTTCTTGATATCTCTCATTCTATCTTTAATACCTTCTCTCATTCTATCTTTAGTTTCTTTATTACTTTCTTTCATTCTTTCTTTCTTCCTTCCTTTCTTTCTTTCTAGATAGCTCTCATTCTAGCTCTTAAACCTTCTCTCATTCCATCTTTAGTTTCTTTATTACTTTCTTTCTTTCTTTCTTTCGTTCTTTCTTGATAGCGTTCATTCTAGCTCTCATATCTTCTTTCGTTCTATCTTTAGATTCTTTATTACTTTCATTCTTTCTTTCTTTCTTGATATCTTTCATTCTAGCTCTCATACCTTCTCTCTTTCTATCATTAGTTTCTTTATTACTTTCTTTCTTTCTTTCTTTCGTTCTTTCTTGATAGCGTTCATTCTAGCTCTCATATCTTCTTTCGTTCTATCTTTAGATTCTTTATTACTTTCATTCTTTCTTTCTTTCTTGATATCTTTCATTCTAGCTCTCATACCTTCTCTCTTTCTATCATTAGTTTCTTCATTACTTTCTTACTTTCTATCTTTCTTTCTTGATATCTTTCATTCTAGCTTTCATACCTGCTCTCATTTTATCTTTAGTTTCTCTATTGATTTCTTTCTTCCATTCTTGATTTCTTTCATTCTAGCTTTCATACCTTCTCTCATTTCATCTTTAATTTCTTTATTGATTTCTTTTTTCTTTCTTTCTTGATATCTTTCAATCTTGTTTTAATACCCTCTTTCATTCTATCTTTAGTTTCTTTTTTACATACTTTCATTTCTTTCTTTCTTGATATCTTACATTCTAGCTTTTATACCTTCTCTCATTCTATCTTTAGTTTGTTTATTAAAAACTTTCGTTCTTTCTTTCCTTCTTCCTTTCTTCATAACCTTCATTCTAGATTTTACCTTATCTCATTTTATCTTTAGATTCTTTATAGATTTCTTTCTTTCTTGATATCTTTCATTCTAGCTTTCATACCTTCTTTCATTCTATCTAGAGTTTCATTATTAATTTCTTTTTTTCTTTCTTCCTTTTTTCTATCTTTCATTCTGGCTTTCATACCTTCTCTCATTCTATATTTAGTTTCTTTCTTTCTTTCTTTCTTTCTTGATATCTTTCATTCTAGCTTTCATACCTTTTCTCATTCTATCTTTAGTTTCTTTTTTACTTACTTTCATTTCTTTCTTTTTTGATATCTTTCATTTTAGCTTTCATACATTCTCTCATTTCATCTTTATTTTCTTTAGTGATTTCTTCATTATTTCTTTCTTGATATCTTTCATTCTAGCTTTCATACCTTATCTCATTCTATCTATACTTTCTTTATTACTTTCTTTCTTTCTTTCTTGATATTTTTGATACTAGCTTTCATATCGTCTGACGTTCTATCTTAAGTTTATTACTTCTTTTCTACATTTTTCCATTTTTCTTTCTTGATATCTTGCATTCTAGCACTCATAACGTCTCTGATTCTTTTAGTTTCTTTATTACTTACTTTCTCTCTTAGTTTCTTTCTTGATATTTTTCATTCTTCCTTTCATATCTTCACTCATTCTATCTTTAGTTTGTTTTTTACTTCATTTCTACTTTCTTCATTTTTCTTTCCTGATACCTTTCATTCTAGCTTTCATACCTTCTTTCATTCTAGCTTTAGTTTCTTTATTAATTACTTTCGTTCGTTCTTTCCTTCTTTCTTTCTTGATATCTTTCATTCTAGCTCTCATTCCTTCTATCTTTCTATCTTTAGTTTCTTTATTACTTTTTTACTTTCTTTCTTTCTTTCTTGATATCTTTCATTCTTGCTTTCATACCTTCTCTCATTCTAGCTTTAGTTTCTTTATTACTTTCTTTCTTTCTTGATATCTATCATTCTAGATTTCATACCTTCTCTCATTCTATCTTTAGTTTCTTTATTACTTTCTTACTTTCTTTTTTCTTTCTTGATATCTTTCATTTTAGTTTTCATACCTTCTTTCGTTCTATCTTTAGTTTGTTTATTAAAAACTTTACTTCTTTCTTTCCTTCTTTCTTTCTAGATATCTTTCATTCTAGCTTTCATACCTGCTCTCATTTTATCTTTAGTTTCTCTATTGATTTCTTTCTTCCATTCTTGATTTCTTTCATTGTAGCTTTAATACCTTCTCTCATTCTTTCTTTAGTTTCTTTATTACTTTCTTTCTTTCTTTCTTTCTTGATATCTTTCATTCTAGCTTTCATACCTTCTCTCATTTCATCTTTAATTTCTTTATTGATTTCTTTTTTTCTTTCTTTCTTGATATCTTTCATTCTTGCTTTGATACCTTCTCTCATTCTATCTTTAGTTTCTTTTTTACATACTTTCATTTCTTTCTTTATTGATATCTTACATTCTAGCTTTTATACCTTCTCTCATTCTATTTTTTAGTTTGTTTATTAAAAACTTTCCTTCTTTCTTTCCTTCTTTCTTTCTTAATATCTTTCATAATAGCTTTCATACCTTCTCTCATTCTATCTTTAGTTTCTTTTTTACTTACTTTCATTTCTTTCTTTCTTGATATCTCTCATTCTATCTTTAATACCTTCTCTCATTCTATCTTTAGTTTCTTTATTACTTTCTTTCATTCTTTCTTTCTTCCTTCCTTCCTTTCTTTCTTTCTAGATAGCTCTCATTCTAGCTCTTAAACCTTCTCTCATTCCATCTTTAGTTTCTTTATTACTTTCTTTCTTTCTTTCTTTCGTTCTTTCTTGATAGCTTTCATTCTAGCTCTCATATCTTCTTTCGTTCTATCTTTAGATTCTTTATTACTTTCATTCTTTCTTTCTTTCTTGATATCTTTCATTCTAGCTCTCATACCTTCTCTCTTTCTATCATTAGTTTCTTCATTACTTTCTTACTTTCTATCTTTCTTTCTTGATATCTTTCATTCTAGCTTTCATACCTGCTCTCATTTTATCTTTAGTTTCTCTATTGATTTCTTTCTTCCATTCTTGATTTCTTTCATTCTAGCTTTCATACCTTCTCTCATTTCATCTTTAATTTCTTTATTGATTTCTTTTTTCTTTCTTTCTTGATATCTTTCAATCTTGCTTTGATACCCTCTTTCATTCTATCTTTAGTTTCTTTTTTACATACTTTCATTTCTTTCTTTCTTGATATCTTACATTCTAGCTTTTATACCTTCTCTCATTCTATCTTTAGTTTGTTTATTAAAAACTTTCGTTCTTTCTTTCCTTCTTCCTTTCTTCATAACCTTCATTCTAGATTTTACCTTATCTCATTTTATCTTTAGATTCTTTATAGATTTCTTTCTTTCTTGATATCTTTCATTCTAGCTTTCATACCTTCTTTCATTCTATCTTGAGTTTCATTATAAATTTCTTTTTTTCTTTCTTCCTTTTTTCTATCTTTCATTCTGGCTTTCATACCTTCTCTCATTCTATATTTAGTTTCTTTCTTTCTTTCTTTCTTTCTTGATATCTTTCATTCTAGCTTTCATACCTTCTCTCATTCTATCTTTAGTTTCTTTTTTACTTACTTTCATTTCTTTCTTTTTTGATGTCTTTCATTTTAGCTTTCATATATTCTCTCATTTCATCTTTATTTTCTTTAGTGATTTCTTCATTATTTCTTTCTTGATATCTTTCATTCTAGCTTTCATACCTTATCTCATTCTATCTATACTTTCTTTATTACTTTCTTTCTTTCTTTCTTGATATTTTTGATACTAGCTTTCATATCGTCTGACGTTCTATCTTAAGTTTATTACTTCTTTTCTACATTTTTCCATTTTTCTTTCTTGATATCTTGCATTCTAGCACTCATAACGTCTCTGATTCTTTTAGTTTCTTTATTACTTACTTTCTCTCTTAGTTTCTTTCTTGATATTTTTCATTCTTCCTTTCATATCTTCACTCATTCTATCTTTAGTTTGTTTTTTACTTCATTTCTACTTTCTTCATTTTTCTTTACTGATACCTTTCATTCTAGCTTTCATACCTTCTTTCATTCTAGCTTTAGTTTCTTTATTAATTACTTTCGTTCGTTCTTTCCTTCTTTCTTTCTTGATATCTTTCATTCTAGCTCTCATTCCTTCTATCTTTCTATCTTTAGTTTCTTTATTACTTTTTTACTTTCTTTCTTTCTTTCTTGATATCTTTCATTCTTGCTTTCATACCTTCTCTCATTCTAGCTTTAGTTTCTTTATTACTTTCTTTCTTTCTTGATATCTATCATTCTAGATTTCATACCTTCTCTCATTCTATCTTTAGTTTCTTTATTACTTTCTTACTTTCTTTTTTCTTTCTTGATATCTTTCATTTTAGTTTTCATACCTTCTTTCGTTCTATCTTTAGTTTGTTTATTAAAAACTTTACTTCTTTCTTTCCTTCTTTCTTTCTAGATATCTTTCATTCTAGCTTTCATACCTGCTCTCATTTTATCTTTAGTTTCTCTATTGATTTCTTTCTTCCATTCTTGATTTCTTTCATTGTAGCTTTAATACCTTCTCTCATTCTTTCTTTAGTTTCTTTATTACTTTCTTTCTTTCTTTCTTTCTTGATATCTTTCATTCTAGCTTTCATACCTTCTCTCATTTCATCTTTAATTTCTTTATTGATTTCTTTTTTTCTTTCTTTCTTGATATCTTTCATTCTTGCTTTGATACCTTCTCTCATTCTATCTTTAGTTTCTTTTTTACATACTTTCATTTCTTTCTTTCTTGATATCTTACATTCTAGCTTTTATACCTTCTCTCATTCTATTTTTTAGTTTGTTTATTAAAAACTTTCCTTCTTTCTTTCCTTCTTTCTTTCTTAATATCTTTCATAATAGCTTTCATACCTTCTCTCATTCTATCTTTAGTTTCTTTTTTACTTACTTTCATTTCTTTCTTTCTTGATATCTCTCATTCTATCTTTAATACCTTCTCTCATTCTATCTTTAGTTTCTTTATTACTTTCTTTCATTCTTTCTTTCTTCCTTCCTTCCTTTCTTTCTTTCTAGATAGCTCTCATTCTAGCTCTTAAACCTTCTCTCATTCCATCTTTAGTTTCTTTATTACTTTCTTTCTTTCTTTCTTTCGTTCTTTCTTGATAGCTTTCATTCTAGCTCTCATATCTTCTTTCGTTCTATCTTTAGATTCTTTATTACTTTCATTCTTTCTTTCTTTCTTGATATCTTTCATTCTAGCTCTCATACCTTCTCTCTTTCTATCATTAGTTTCTTCATTACTTTCTTACTTTCTATCTTTCTTTCTTGATATCTTTCATTCTAGCTTTCATACCTGCTCTCATTTTATCTTTAGTTTCTCTATTGATTTCTTTCTTCCATTCTTGATTTCTTTCATTCTAGCTTTCATACCTTCTCTCATTTCATCTTTAATTTCTTTATTGATTTCTTTTTTCTTTCTTTCTTGATATCTTTCAATCTTGCTTTGATACCCTCTTTCATTCTATCTTTAGTTTCTTTTTTACATACTTTCATTTCTTTCTTTCTTGATATCTTACATTCTAGCTTTTATACCTTCTCTCATTCTATCTTTAGTTTGTTTATTAAAAACTTTCGTTCTTTCTTTCCTTCTTCCTTTCTTCATAACCTTCATTCTAGATTTTACCTTATCTCATTTTATCTTTAGATTCTTTATAGATTTCTTTCTTTCTTGATATCTTTCATTCTAGCTTTCATACCTTCTTTCATTCTATCTTGAGTTTCATTATAAATTTCTTTTTTTCTTTCTTCCTTTTTTCTATCTTTCATTCTGGCTTTCATACCTTCTCTCATTCTATATTTAGTTTCTTTCTTTCTTTCTTTCTTTCTTGATATCTTTCATTCTAGCTTTCATACCTTCTCTCATTCTATCTTTAGTTTCTTTTTTACTTACTTTCATTTCTTTCTTTTTTGATGTCTTTCATTTTAGCTTTCATATATTCTCTCATTTCATCTTTATTTTCTTTAGTGATTTCTTCATTCTTTCTTTCTTGATATCTTTCATTCTAGCTTTCATACCTTATCTCATTCTATCTATACTTTCTTTATTACTTTCTTTCTTTCTTTCTTGATATTTTTGATACTAGCTTTCATATCGTCTCACGTTCTATCTTAAGTTTATTACTTCTTTTCTACATTTTTCCATTTTTCTTTCTTGATATCTTGCATTCTAGCACTCATAACGTCTCTGATTCTTTTAGTTTCTTTATTACTTACTTTCTGTCTTAGTTTCTTTCTTGATATTTTTCATTCTTGCTTTCATATCTTCACTCATTCTATCTTTAGTTTGTTTATTACTTCATTTCTACTTTCTTCCTTTTTCTTTCCTGATACCTTTCATTCTAGCTTTTATACCTTCTTTCATTCTATCTTTAGTTTCTTTATTAATTACTTTCGTTCGTTCTTTCCTTCTTTCTTTCTTGATATCTTTCATTCTAGCTCTCATTCCTTCTATCTTTCTATCTTTAGTTTCTTTATTACTTTTTTACTTTCTTTCTTTCTTGATATCTTTCATTCTAGATTTCATACCTTCTCTCATTCTAGCTTTAGTTTCTTTATTACTTTCTTACTTTCTTTTTTCTTTCTTGATATCTTTCATTTTAGTTTTCATACCTTCTTTCGTTCTATCTTTAGTTTGTTTATTAAAAACTTTACTTCTTTCTTTCCTTCTTTCTTTCTAGATATCTTTCATTCTAGCTTTCATACCTGCTCTCATTTTATCTTTAGTTTCTCTATTGATTTCTTTCTTCCATTCTTGATTTCTTTCATTGTAGCTTTAATACCTTCTCTCATTCTTTCTTTAGTTTCTTTATTACTTTCTTTCTTTCTTTCTTGATATCTTTCATTCTAGCTTTCATACCTTCTCTCATTTCATCTTATTTTCTTTATTGATTACTTTTTTCTTTCTTTCTTGATATCTTTCATTCTTGCTTTGATACCTTCTCTCATTCTATCTTTAGTTTCTTTTTTACATACTTTCATTTCTTTCTTTCTTGATATCTTACATTCTAGCTTTTATACCTTCTCTCATTCTATTTTTTAGTTTGTTTATTAAAAACTTTCCTTCTTTCTTTCCTTCTTTCTTTCTTGATATCTTTCATAATAGCTTTCATACCTTCTCTCATTCTATCTTTAGTTTCTTTTTTACTTACTTTCATTTCTTTCTTTCTTGATATCTCTCATTCTATCTTTAATACCTTCTCTCATTCTATCTTTAGTTTCTTTATTACTTTCTTTCTTTCTTTCTTCCTTCCTTCCTTCCTTCCTTTCTTTCTAGATAGCTCTCATTCTAGCTCTTAAACCTTCTCTCATTCTATCTTTAGTTTCTTTATTACTTTCTTTCTTTCTTTCTTTCTTGATAGCTTTCATTCTAGCTCTCATATCTTCTCTCGTTCTATCTTTAGATTCTTTATTACTTTCTTTCTTTCTTTCTTGATATCTTTCATTCTAGCTCTCATACCTTCTCTCTTTCTATCATTAGTTTTTTCATTACTTTCTTACTTTCTACCTTTCTTTCTTGATATCTTTCATTCTAGCTTTCATACCTGCTCTCATTTTATCTTTAGTTTCTCTACTGATTTCTTTCTTCCATTCTTGATTTCTTTCATTGTAGCTTTAATACCTTCTCTCATTCTTTCTTTAGTTTCTTTATTACTTTCTTTCTTTCTTTCTTTCTTGATATCTTTCATTCTAGCTTTCATACCTTCTCGCATTTGATCTTTAATTTCTTTATTGATTTCTTTTTTCTTTCTTTCTTGATATCTTTCATTCTTGCTTTGATACCTTCTCTCATTCTATCTTTAGTTTCTTTTTTACATACTTTCATTTCTTTCTTTCTTGATATCTTACATTCTAGCTTTTATACCTTCTCTCATTCTATTTTTTAGTTTGTTTATTAAAAACTTTCATTCTTTCTTTCCTTCTTTCTTTCTTGATATCTTTCATAATAGCTTTCATACCTTCTCTCATTCTATCTTTAGTTTCTTTTTTACTTACTTTCATTTCTTTCTTTTTTGATATCTCTCATTCTATCTTTAATACCTTCTCTCATTCTATCTTTAGTTTCTTTATTACATTCTTACTTTCTTTCTTCCTTCCTTACTTTCTTTCTTTCTAGATAGCTCTCATTCTAGCTCTCATGTCTTCTCTCGTTCTATCTTTAGATTCTTTATTACTTTCTTTCTTTCTTTCTTGATATCTTTCATTCTAGCTCTCATACCTTCTCTCTTTCTATCATTAGTTTTTTCATTACTTTCTTACTTTCTATCTTTCTTTCTTGATATCTTTCATTCTAGCTTTCATACCTGCTCTCATTTTATCTTTAGTTTCTCTACTGATTTCTTTCTTCCATTCTTGATTTCTTTCATTGTAGCTTTAATACCTTCTCTCATTCTTTCTTTAGTTTCTTTATTACTTTCTTTCTTTCTTTCTTTCTTGATATCTTTCATTCTAGCTTTCATACCTTCTCTCATTTGATCTTTAATTTCTTTATTGATTTCTTTTTTCTTTCTTTCTTGATATCTTTCATTCTTGCTTTGATACCTTCTCTCATTCTATCTTTAGTTTCTTTTTTACATACTTTCATTTCTTTCTTTCTTGATATCTTACATTCTAGCTTTTATACCTTCTCTCATTCTATTTTTTAGTTTGTTTATTAAAAACTTTCATTCTTTCTTTCCTTCTTTCTTTCTTGATATCTTTCATAATAGCTTTCATACCTTCTCTCATTCTATCTTTAGTTTCTTTTTTACTTACTTTCATTTCTTTCTTTCTTGATATCTCTCATTGTATCTTTAATACCTTCTCTCATTCTATCTTTAGTTTCTTTATTACTTTCTTTCTTTCTTTCTTTCTTTCTTTCTTGATAGCTTTCATTCTAGCTCTCATATCTTCTCTCGTTCTATCTTTAGATTCTTTATTACTTTCTTTCTTTCTTGATATCTTTCATTCTAGCTCTCATACCTTCTCTCTTTCTATCATTAGTTTCTTCATTACTTTCTTACTTTCTATCTTTCTTTCTTGATATCTTTCATTCTAGCTCTCATACCTTCTCTCATTCTGTCTTTAGTTTCTTTATTGATTTCTTTCTATCTTTCTTTCTTGATATCTTTCATTCTTGCTTTCATACCTTTTCTCATTCTATCTTTAGTTTCTTTATTATTTTCTTTCTTTCTTTCTTGATATCTATCATTCTAGATTTCATACTTTCTCTCATTCTATCTTTAGTTTCTTTATTACTTCATTTCTACTTTCTTCCTTTTTTCTTTCTTGATATCTTACATTTTAGATTTCAGAACATCTCTCATTCTATCTTTAGTTTCTTTTTTAATTACTTTCACTTCTTTCTTTCTTGATATCTTTCATTCTAGCTTGAATGCCTTCTCTCATTCTATCTTTAGTTTCTTTATTACTTCATTTCTACTTTCTTCTTTTTTCTTTCTTTATATCTTTCATTCTACCTTTCGTACCATCTCCCATTCTATCTTTAGTTTCTTTATTACTTTCTTACTTTCTTTTTTTCTTGATATCTTTCATTTTAGCTTTCATACCTTCTTTCATTCTATCTTTAGTTTCTTTTTTACTTACTTCCATTTCTTTCTTTCTTGATATCTTACATTCTAGCTTTCATACCTTCTCTCATTCTATCTTTAGTTTCTTTATTACTTTCTTTCTTTGTTTCTTGATATCTTTCATTCTAGCTTTCATACCTTCTCTCATTCTATCTTTAGTTTCTTTTTTACTTACTTTCATTTCTTTCTTGATATCTTTCATTCTAGCTTTAATACCTTCTTTCATTCTATCTTTAGTTTGTTTATTAAAAACTATCATTCTTTCTTTCCTTCTTTCTTTCTTGATATCTTTCATTGTAGCTTTCATACCTTCTCTGATTCTATCTTTAGTTTCTTTTTTACTTACTTTCATTTCTTTCTTTCTTGATATCTTTCATTCTAGCTTTAATACCTTCTCTCATTCTATCTTTAGTTTCTTTATTAGTTACTTTCTTTCTTTCTCGATATCTTTCATTCTATCTTTCATACCTTCTCTAATTTCATCTTTAATTTCTTTATTGATTTCTTTTTTTCTTTCTTTCTTGATATCTTTCATTTTTGCTTTGATACCTTCTCTCATTCTATCTTTAGTATATTTTTTAATTACTTTCATTTCTTTCTTTCTTGATATCTTACATTCTAGCTTTCATACCTTCTCTCATTCTATCTTCAGTTTCTTTTTTACTTACTTTCATTTCTTTCTCTCTTGATTTCTTTCATTGTAGCTTTAATACCTTCTCTCATTCTATCTTTAGTTTCTTTATTACTTTCTTTCTTTCTTTCTTGATATCTTTCATTCTAGCTTTCATAAATTCTCTCATTTCATCTTTAATTACTTTATTGATTTCTTTTTTTCTTTCTTTCTTGATATCTTTCATTCTTGCTTTGATACCTTCTCTCATTCTATCTTTAGTTTCTTTTTTACATACTTTCATTTCTTTCTTTCTTGATATCTTACATTCTAGCTTTTATACCTTCTCTCATTCTATCTTTAGTTTGTTTATTAAAAACTTTCGTTCTTTCTTTCCTTCTTCCTTTCTTCATAACCTTCATTCTAGATTTTACCTTATCTCATTTTATCTTTAGATTCTTTATAGATTTCTTTCTTTCTTGATATCTTTCATTCTAGCTTTCATACCTTCTTTCATTCTATCTTGAGTTTCATTATTAATTTCTTTTTTTCTTTCTTCCTTTTTTCTATCTTTCATTCTGGCTTTCATACCTTCTCTCATTCTATATTTAGTTTCCTTCTTTCTTTCTTTCTTTCTTGATATCTTTCATTCTAGCTTTCATACCTTCACTCATTCTATCTTTAGTTTCTTTTTTACTTACTTTCATTTCTTTCTTTTTTGATATCTTTCATTTTAGCTTTCATACATTCTCTCATTTCATCTTTATTTTCTTTAGTGATTTCTTCATTATTTCTTTCTTGATATCTTTCATTCTAGCTTTCATACCTTATCTCATTCTATCTATACTTTCTTTATTACTTTCTTTCTTTCTTTCTTGATATTTTTGATACTAGCTTTCATATTGTCTGACGTTCTATCTTAAGTTTATTACTTCTTTTCTACATTTTTCCATTTTTCTTTCTTGATATCTTGCATTCTAGCACTCATAACGTCTCTGATTCTTTTAGTTTCTTTATTACTTACTTTCTCTCTTAGTTTCTTTCTTGATATTTTTCATTCTTGCTTTCATATCTTCACTCATTCTATCTTTAGTTTGTTTATTACTTCATTTCTACTTTCTTCCTTTCTCTTTCCTGATACCTTTCATTCTAGCTTTCATACCTTCTTTCATTCTATCTTTAGTTTCTTTATTAATTACTTTGGTTCGTTCTTTCCTTCTTTCTTTCTTGATATCTTTCATTCTAGCTCTCATTCCTTCTATCTTTCTATCTTTAGTTTCTTTATTACTTTTTTACTTTCTTTCTTTCTTTCTTGATATCTTACATTTTAGATTTCAGAACATCTCTCATTCTATCGTTAGTTTCTTTTTTAATTACTTTCACTTCTTTCTTTCTTGATATCTAACATTCTAGCTTTCATACCTTCTCTCATTCTATCTTTAGTTTCTTTATTACTTTCTTTCTTTCTTTCTTGATATCTATCATTCTAAATTTCATACCTTCTCTCATTCTATCTTTAGTTTCTTTATTACTTCATTTCTACTTTCTTCCTGTATTCTTTCTTGATATCTTTCATTCTAGCTTTCATACCTTCTCTCATTCTATCTTTAGTTTCTTTTTTACTTAATTTCATTTCTTTCTTTCTTGATATCTTTCATTCTAGCTTTAATACATTCTCTCATTCTATCTTTAGTTTCTTTATTACTAACTTTCTTCCTTTTTTATCTTTCATTCTGGCTTTCATACCTTCCCTCATTCTATATTTAGTTTCTTTCTTTCTTTCTTTCTTTCTTTCTTTCTTGATATCTTTCATTCTAGCTTTCATACCTTCTTTCATTCTATCTTGAGTTTCTTAATTACATTCGATCTTTCTTACTTTCTTTCTTGATATCTTTCATTCTAGCTTTCATACCTTCTTTCATTTCATCTTTAATTTCTTTATTGATTTCTTTTCTTTCTTTCTTTCTTGATATCTTTCATTCTTGCTTAGATACCTTCTCTCATTCTATCTTTAGTATCTTTTTTAATTACTTTCATTTCTTTGTTTCTTGATATCTTACATTCTAGCTTTCATACCTTCTCTCATTCTATCTTTAGATTCTTTTTTACTTACTTTCATTTCTTTCTCTCTTGATTTCTTTCATTGTAGCTTTAATACCTTCTCTCATTCTATCTTTAGTTTCTTTATTACTTTCTTTCTTTCTTTCTTGATATCTTTCATTCCAGCTTTCATACCTTCTCTCATTTCATCTTTAATTTCTTTATTGATTTCTTTTTTTCTTTCTTTCTTGATATCTTACATTCTAGCTTTCATACCTTCTCTCATTCTATCTTTAGTTTGTTTATTAAAAACTTTCGTTCTTTCTTTCCTTCTTCCTTTCTTCATAACTATCATTCTAGATTTTACCTTATCTCATTTTATCTTTAGTTTCTTTATAGATTTCTTTCTTTCTTGATATCTTTCATTCTAGCTTTCATACCTTCTTTCATTCTATCTTGAGTTTCATTATTAATTACTCTTGTTCTTTCTTCCTTTTTTCTATCTTTCATTCTGGCTTTCATACCTTCTCTCATTCTATTTTTTAGTTTGTTTATTAAAAACTTTCGTTCTTTCTTTCCTTCTTTCTTTCTTGATATCTTTCATTCTCGCTTTCATACCTTCTCTCATTCTGTCTTTAGTTTCTTTATTGATTTCTTTCTATCTTTCTTTCTTGATATCTTTCATTCTTGCTTTCATACCTTTTCTCATTCTATCTTTAGTTTCTTTATTATTTTCTTTCTTTCTTTCTTGATATCTATCATTCTAGATTTCATACTTTCTCTCATTCTATCTTTAGTTTCTTTTTTACTTCATTTCTACTTTCTTCCTTTTTTCTTTCTTGATATCTTACATTTTAGATTTCATAACATCTCTCATTCTATCTTTAGTTTCTTTTTTAATTACTTTCACTTCTTTCTTTCTTGATATCTTTCATTCTAGCTCTCATACCTTCTCTCATTCTGTCTTTAGTTTCTTTATTGATTTCTTTCTATCTTTCTTTCTTGATATCTTTCATTCTTGCTTTCATACCTTTTCTCATTCTATTTTTAGTTTCTTTATTATTTTCTTTCTTTCTTTCTTGATATCTATCATTCTAGATTTCATACTTTCTCTCATTCTATCTTTAGTTTCTTTATTACTTCATTTCTACTTTCTTCCTTTTTTCTTTCTTGTTATCTTACATTTTAGATTTCATAACATCTCTCATTCTATCTTTAATTTCTTTTTTAATTACTTTCACTTCTTTCTTTCTTGATATCTTTCATTCTAGCTTTAATGCCTTCTCTCATTCTATCTTTAGTTTCTTTATTACTTCATTTCTACTTTCTTCTTTTTTCTTTCTTTATATCTTTCATTCTACCTTTCATACCATCTCCCATTCTATCTTTAGTTTCTTTATTACTTTCTTACTTTCTTTTTTCTTGATATCTTTCATTTTACCTTTCATACCTTCTTTCATTCTATCTTTAGTTTCTTTTTTACTTACTTCCATTTCTTTCTTTCTTGATATCTTACATTCTAGCTTTCATACCTTCTCTCATTCTATCTTTAGTTTCTTTATTACTTTCTTTCTTTGTTTCTTGATATCTTTCATTCTAGCTTTCATACCTTCTCTCATTCTATCTTTAGTTTCTTTTTTACTTACTTTCATTTCTTTCTTGATATCTTTCATTCTAGCTTTAATACCTTCTTTCATTCTATCTTTAGTTTGTTTATTAAAAACTATCATTCTTTCTTTCCTTCTTTCTTTCTTGATATCTTTCATTCTAGCTTTCATACCTTCTCTGATTCTATCTTTAGTTTCTTTTTTACTTACTTTCATTTCTTTCTTTCTTGATATCTTTCATTCTAGCTTTAATACCTTCTCTCATTCTATCTTTACTTTCTTTATTACTAACTTTCTTCCTTTTTTAATCTTTCATTCTGGCTTTCATACCTTCTCTCATTCTATATTTAGTTTCTTTCTTTCTATCTATCTTTCTTTCTTGATATCTTTCATTCTAGCTTTCATACCTTCTCTCATTCTATCTTTAGTTTTTTTTACTTACTTTCATTTCTTTCTTTCTTGATTTCTTTCATTGTAGCTTTAATACCTTCTCTCATTCTATCTTTAGTTTCTTTATTAGTTACTTTCTTTCTTTCTCGATATCTTTCATTCTATCTTTCATACCTTCTCAAATTTCATCTTTAATTTCTTTATTGATTTCTTTTTTTCTTTCTTTCTTGATATCTTTCATTTTTGCTTTGATACCTTCTCTCATTCTATCTTTAGTATATTTTTAATTACTTTCATTTCTTTCTTTCTTGATATCTTACATTCTAGCTTTCATACCTTCTCTCATTCTATCTTTAGTTTCTTTTTTACTTACTTTCATTTCTTTCTCTCTTGATTTCTTTCATTGTAGCTTTAATACCTTCTCTCATTCTATCTTTAGTTTCTTTATTACTTTCTTTCTTTCTTGATATCTTTCATTCTAGCTTCCATAAATTCTCTCATTTCATCTTTAATTACTTTATTGATTTCTTTTTTTCTTTCTTTCTTGATATCTTTCATTCTTGCTTTGATACCTTCTCTCATTCTATCTTTAGTTTCTTTTTTACATACTTTCATTTCTTTCTTTCTTGATATCTTACATTCTAGCTTTTATACCTTCTCTCATTCTATCTTTAGTTTGTTTATTAAAAACTTTCGTTCTTTCTTTCCTTCTTCCTTTCTTCATAACCTTCATTCTAGATTTTACCTTATCTCATTTTGTCTTTAGATTCTTTATAGATTTCTTTCTTTCTTGATATCTTTCATTCTAGCTTTCATACCTTCTTTCATTCTATCTTGAGTTTCATTATTAATTTCTTTTTTTCTTTCTTCCTTTTTTCTATCTTTCATTCTGGCTTTCATACCTTCTCTCATTCTATATTTAGTTTCTTTCTTTCTTTCTTTCTTTCTTGATATCTTTCATTCTAGCTTTCATACCTTCTCTCATTCTATCTTTAGTTTCTTTTTTACTTACTTTCATTTCTTTCTTTTTTGATATCTTTCATTTTAGCTTTCATACATTCTCTCATTTCATCTTTATTTTCTTTAGTGATTTCTTCATTATTTCTTTCTTGATATCTTTCATTCTAGCTTTCATACCTTATCTCATTCTATCTATACTTTCTTTATTACTTTCTTTCTTTCTTTCTTGATATTTTTGATACTAGCTTTCATATCGTCTGACGTTCTATCTTAAGTTTATTACTTCTTTTCTACATTTTTCCATTTTTCTTTCTTGATATGTTGCATTCTAGCACTCATAACGTCTCTGATTCTTTTAGTTTCTTTATTACTTACTTTCTCTCTTAGTTTCTTTCTAGATATTTTTCATTCTTGCTTTCATATCTTCACTCATTCTATCTTTAGTTTGTTTATTACTTCATTTCTACTTTCTTCCTTTTTCTTTCCTGATACCTTTCATTCTAGCTTTCATACCTTCTTTCATTCTATCTTTAGTTTCTTTATTAATTACTTTGGTTCGTTCTTTCCTTCTTTCTTTCTTGATATCTTTCACTCTAGCTCTCATTCCTTCTATCTTTCTATCTTTAGTTTCTTTATTACTTTTTTACTTTCTTTCTTTCTTTCTTGATATCTTACATTTTAGATTTCAGAACATCTCTCATTCTATCGTTAGTTTCTTTTTTAATTACTTTCACTTCTTTCTTTCTTGATATCTAACATTCTAGCTTTCATACCTTCTCTCATTCTATCTTTAGTTTCTTTATTACTTTCTTTCTTTCTTTCTTGATATCTATCATTCTAAATTTCATACCTTCTCTCATTCTATCTTTAGTTTCTTTATTACTTCATTTCTACTTTCTTCCTGTATTCTTTCTTGATATCTTTCATTCTAGCTTTCATACCTTCTCTCATTCTATCTTTAGTTTCTTTTTTACTTAATTTCATTTCTTTCTTTCTTGATATCTTTCATTCTAGCTTTAATACATTCTCTCATTCTATCTTTAGTTTCTTTATTACTAACTTTCTTCCTTTTTTATCTTTCATTCTGGCTTTCATACCTTCCCTCATTCTATATTGAGTTTCTTTCTTTCTTTCTTTCTTTCTTGATATCTTTCATTCTAGCTTTCATACCTTCTTTCATTCTATCTTGAGTTTCTTAATTACATTCGATCTTTCTTACTTTCTTTCTTGATAGCTTTCATTCTAGCTTTCATACCTTCTTTCATTTCATCTTTAATTTCTTTATTGATTTCTTTTCTTTCTTTCTTTCTTGATATCTTTCATTCTTGCTTAGATACCTTCTCTCATTCTATCTTTAGTATCTTTTTTAATTACTTTCATTTCTTTCTTTCTTGATATCTTACATTCTAGCTTTCATACCTTCTCTCATTCTATCTTTAGATTCTTTTTTACTTACTTTCATTTCTTTCTCTCTTGATTTCTTTCATTGTAGCTTTAATACCTTCTCTCATTCTATCTTTAGTTTCTTTATTACTTTCTTTCTTTCTTTCTTGATATCTTTCATTCCAGCTTTCATACCTTCTCTCATTTCATCTTTAATTTCTTTATTGATTTCTTTTTTTCTTTCTTTCTTGATATCTTACATTCTAGCTTTCATACCTTCTCTCATTCTATCTTTAGTTTGTTTATTAAAAACTTTCGTTCTTTCTTTCCTTCTTCCTTTCTTCATAACTATCATTCTAGATTTTACCTTATCTCATTTTATCTTTAGTTTCTTTATAGATTTCTTTCTTTCTTGATATCTTTCATTCTAGCTTTCATACCTTCTTTCATTCTATCTTGAGTTTCATTATTAATTACTCTTGTTCTTTCTTCCTTTTTTCTATCTTTCATTCTGGCTTTCATACCTTCTCTCATTCTATTTTTTAGTTTGTTTATTAAAAACTTTCGTTCTTTCTTTCCTTCTTTCTTTCTTGATATCTTTCATTCTCGCTTTCATACCTTCTCTCATTCTGTCTTTAGTTTCTTTATTGATTTCTTTCTATCTTTCTTTCTTGATATCTTTCATTCTTGCTTTCATACCTTTTCTCATTCTATCTTTAGTTTCTTTATTATTTTCTTTCTTTCTTTCTTGATATCTATCATTCTAGATTTCATACTTTCTCTCATTCTATCTTTAGTTTCTTTTTTACTTCATTTCTACTTTCTTCCTTTTTTCTTTCTTGATATCTTACATTTTAGATTTCATAACATCTCTCATTCTATCTTTAGTTTCTTTTTTAATTACTTTCACTTCTTTCTTTCTTGATATCTTTCATTCTAGCTCTCATACCTTCTCTCATTCTGTCTTTAGTTTCTTTATTGATTTCTTTCTATCTTTCTTTCTTGATATCTTTCATTCTTGCTTTCATACCTTTTCTCATTCTATTTTTAGTTTCTTTATTATTTTCTTTCTTTCTTTCTTGATATCTATCATTCTAGATTTCATACTTTCTCTCATTCTATCTTTAGTTTCTTTATTACTTCATTTCTACTTTCTTCCTTTTTTCTTTCTTGTTATCTTACATTTTAGATTTCATAACATCTCTCATTCTATCTTTAATTTCTTTTTTAATTACTTTCACTTCTTTCTTTCTTGATATCTTTCATTCTAGCTTTAATGCCTTCTCTCATTCTATCTTTAGTTTCTTTATTACTTCATTTCTACTTTCTTCTTTTTTCTTTCTTTATATCTTTCATTCTACCTTTCATACCATCTCCCATTCTATCTTTAGTTTCTTTATTACTTTCTTACTTTCTTTTTTCTTGATATCTTTCATTTTACCTTTCATACCTTCTTTCATTCTATCTTTAGTTTCTTTTTTACTTACTTCCATTTCTTTCTTTCTTGATATCTTACATTCTAGCTTTCATACCTTCTCTCATTCTATCTTTAGTTTCTTTATTACTTTCTTTCTTTGTTTCTTGATATCTTTCATTCTAGCTTTCATACCTTCTCTCATTCTATCTTTAGTTTCTTTTTTACTTACTTTCATTTCTTTCTTGATATCTTTCATTCTAGCTTTAATACCTTCTTTCATTCTATCTTTAGTTAGTTTATTAAAAACTATCATTCTTTCTTTCCTTCTTTCTTTCTTGATATCTTTCATTCTAGCTTTCATACCTTCTCTGATTCTATCTTTAGTTTCTTTTTTACTTACTTTCATTTCTTTCTTTCTTGATATCTTTCATTCTAGCTTTAATACCTTCTCTCATTCTATCTTTACTTTCTTTATTACTAACTTTCTTCCTTTTTTAATCTTTCATTCTGGCTTTCATACCTTCTCTCATTCTATATTTAGTTTCTTTCTTTCTATCTATCTTTCTTTCTTGATATCTTTCATTCTAGCTTTCATACCTTCTCTCATTCTATCTTTAGTTTTTTTTACTTACTTTCATTTCTTTCTTTCTTGATTTCTTTCATTGTAGCTTTAATACCTTCTCTCATTCTATCTTTAGTTTCTTTATTAGTTACTTTCTTTCTTTCTCGATATCTTTCATTCTATCTTTCATACCTTCTCAAATTTCATCTTTAATTTCTTTATTGATTTCTTTTTTTCTTTCTTTCTTGATATCTTTCATTTTTGCTTTGATACCTTCTCTCATTCTATCTTTAGTATATTTTTAATTACTTTCATTTCTTTCTTTCTTGATATCTTACATTCTAGCTTTCATACCTTCTCTCATTCTATCTTTAGTTTCTTTTTTACTTACTTTCATTTCTTTCTCTCTTGATTTCTTTCATTGTAGCTTTAATACCTTCTCTCATTCTATCTTTAGTTTCTTTATTACTTTCTTTCTTTCTTGATATCTTTCATTCTAGCTTTCATAAATTCTCTCATTTCATCTTTAATTACTTTATTGATTTCTTTTTTTCTTTCTTTCTTGATATCTTTCATTCTTGCTTTGATACCTTCTCTCATTCTATCTTTAGTTTCTTTTTTACATACTTTCATTTCTTTCTTTCTTGATATCTTACATTCTAGCTTTTATACCTTCTCTCATTCTATCTTTAGTTTGTTTATTAAAAACTTTCGTTCTTTCTTTCCTTCTTCCTTTCTTCATAACCTTCATTCTAGATTTTACCTTATCTCATTTTGTCTTTAGATTCTTTATAGATTTCTTTCTTTCTTGATATCTTTCATTCTAGCTTTCATACCTTCTTTCATTCTATCTTGAGTTTCATTATTAATTTCTTTTTTTCTTTCTTCCTTTTTTCTATCTTTCATTCTGGCTTTCATACCTTCTCTCATTCTATATTTAGTTTCTTTCTTTCTTTCTTTCTTTCTTGATATCTTTCATTCTAGCTTTCATACCTTCTCTCATTCTATCTTTAGTTTCTTTTTTACTTACTTTCATTTCTTTCTTTTTTGATATCTTTCATTCTAGCTTTCATACCTTATCTCATTCTATCTATACTTTCTTTATTACTTTCTTTCTTTCTTTCTTGATATTTTTGATACTAGCTTTCATATCGTCTGACGTTCTATCTTAAGTTTATTACTTCTTTTCTACATTTTTCCATTTTTCTTTCTTGATATGTTGCATTCTAGCACTCATAACGTCTCTGATTCTTTTAGTTTCTTTATTACTTACTTTCTCTCTTAGTTTCTTTCTAGATATTTTTCATTCTTGCTTTCATATCTTCACTCATTCTATCTTTAGTTTGTTTATTACTTCATTTCTACATTCTTCCTTTTTCTTTCCTGATACCTTTCATTCTAGCTTTCATACCTTCTTTCATTCTATCTTTAGTTTCTTTATTAATTACTTTCGTTCGTTCCTTCCTTCTTTCTTTCTTGATATCTTTCATTCTAGCTCTCATTCCTTCTATCTTTCTATCTTTAGTTTCTTTATTACTTTTTTACTTTCTTTCTTTCTTTCTTGATATCTTACATTTTAGATTTCATAACATCTCTCATTCTATCGTTAATTTCTTTTTTAATTACTTTCACTTCTTTCTTTCTTGATATCTAACATTCTAGCTTTCATACCTTCTCTCATTCTATCTTTAGTTTCTTTATTACTTTCTTTCTTTCTTGATATCTATCATTCTGAATTTCATACCTTCTCTCATTCTATCTTTAGTTTCTTTATTACTTCATTTCTACTTTCTTCCTGTATTCTTTCTTGATATCTTTCATTCTAGCTTTCATACCTTCTCTCATTCTATCTTTAGTTTCTTTTTTACTTACTTTCATTTCTTTCTTGATATCTTTCATTCTAGATTTAATACCTTCTTTCATCCTATCTTTAGTTTGTTTATTAAAAACTATCGTTCTTTCTTTCCTTCTTTCTTTCTTGATATCTTTCATTCTAGCTTTCATACCTTCTCTGATTCTATCTTTAGTTTCTTTTTTACTTACTTTCATTTCTTTCTTTCTTGATATCTTTCATTCTAGCTTTAATACATTCTCTCATTCTATCTTGAGTTTCTTAATTACATTCGATCTTTCTTACTTTCTTTCTTGATATCTTTCATTCTAGCTTTCATACCTTCTTTCATTTCATCTTTAATTTCTTTATTGATTTCTTTTTTTTCTTTCTTTCTTGATATCTTTCATTCTTGCTTAGATACCTTCTCTCATTCTATCTTTAGTATCTTTTTTTATTACTTTCATTTCTTTCTTTCTTGATATCTTACATTCTAGCTTTCATACCTTCTCTCATTCTATCTTTAGATTTTTTTTTACTTACTTTCATTTCTTTCTCTCTTGATTTCTTTCATTGTAGCTTTAATACCTTCTCTCATTCTATCTTTAGTTTCTTTATTACTTTCTTTCTTTCTTTCTTTCTTGATATCTTTCATTCTAGCTTTCATACCTTCTCTCATTTCATCTTTAATTTCTTTATTGATTTCTTTTTTTCTTTCTTTCTTGATATCTTTCATTCTTGCTTTGATACCTTCTCTCATTCTATCTTTAGTTTCTTTTTTACATACTTTCATTTCTTTCTTTCTTGATATCTTACATTCTAGCTTTCATACCTTCTCTCATTCTATCTTTAGTTTGTTTATTAAAAACTTTCGTTCTTTCTTTCCTTCTTCCTTTCTTCATAACTATCATTCTAGATTTTACCTTATCTCATTTTATCTTTAGTTTCTTTATAGATTTCTTTCTTTCTTGATATCTTTCATTCTAGCTTTCATACCTTCTTTCATTCTATCTTGAGTTTCATTATTAATTACTCTTGTTCTTTCTTCCTTTTTTCTATCTTTCATTCTGGCTTTCATACCTTCTCTCATTCTATCTTTAATTTCTTTTTTACATACTTTCATTTCTTTCTTTCTTGATATCTTACATTCTAGCTTTCATACCTTCTCTCATTCTATTTTTTAGTTTGTTTATTAAAAACTTTCGTTCTTTCTTTCCTTCTTGCTTTCTTGATATCTTTCATTCTCGCTTTCATACCTTCTCTCATTCTATCTTTAGTTTCTTTTTTAATTACTTTCATTTCTTTCATTCTTGATATCTCTCATTCTATCTTTAATACCTTCTCTCATTCTATCTTTAGTTTCTTTATTACTTACTTTCTTCCTTTCTTCATAACTTTCATTCTAGATTTTACCTTATCTCATTTCATCTTTTGTTTCTTTATAGATTTCTTTCTTTCTTGCTATCTTTCATTCTAGCTTTCATACCTTCTTTCATTCTATCTTGAGTTTCATTATTAATTACTTTTGTTCTTTCTTCCATTTTTCTATCTTTCATTCTGGCTTTCATACCTTATCTCATTTTATCTATACTTTCTTTATAACTTTCTTTCTTTCTTTCTTGATATCTTTCATTCTAGCAGTCATGACGTCTCTGATTCTTTTAGTTTCTTTACTACTTACTTTCTTTCTTAGTTTCTTTCTTGATATTTTTCATTCTTGCTTTCATATCTTCACTCATTCTATCTTTAGTTTCTTTATTAATTCATTTCTACTTTCTTCCTTTTTCTTTCCTGATACCTTTCATTCTAGGTTTCATACCTTCTTTCATTCTATCTTTAGTTTCTTTATTAATTACTTTCGTTCATTCTTTCCTTCTTTCTTTCTTGATATCTTTCATTCTAGCTCTCATTCCTTCTCTCTTTCTATCTTTAGTTTCTTTTTTACTTACTTTCATTTCTTTCTTTCTTGATATCTTACATTCTAGCTTTCATACCTTCTCTCATTCTATTTTTAGTTTCTTAATTACGTTCTTTCTTTGTTTCTTTCTTGATATCTTTCATTCTAGATTTCATACCATCTCTCATTATATCTTTAGTTTCGTTATTACTTCATTTCTACTTTCTTCTTTTTTCTTTCTTGATATCTTTCATTCTAGCATTCATACCTTCTCTCGTTCTATCTTTAGTTTCTTTTTTACGTACTTTCAATTTTTTCTTTCTTGATATCTTACATTCTAGCTTTCATACCTTCTCTAATTCTATCTTTAGTTTCTTTATTACTTTCTTTCTTTTTTCTTTCTTCATAGCTTTCATTCTAGCTCTCATAACTTCTCTCGTTCTTTCGTTAGTTTCTTTATTACTTTCTTACTTTCTTTCTTTCTTTCTTGATATCTCATTCTAGCTTTCATACCTTCTCTCATTCTATCTTTAGTTTCTTTATTACTTTCTTTCTTTCTTTCTTTCTTGATAGCTTTCATTCTTGCTCTCATATCTTCTCTCGTTCTATCTTTAGATTCTTTATTACTTTCTTTCTTTCTTTCTTTCTTTCTTGATATCTTTTATTCTAGCTCTCACCTTCTCTCTTTCTATCATTAGTTTCTTCATTACTTTCTTTCTTTCTTTCTTTCTTTCTTGGTCTTTCATTCTAGCTTTCATACCTTCTCTCATTCTGTCTTTAGTTTCTTTATTGATTTCTTACTATCTTTCTTTCTTGATATCTTTCATTCTTGCTTTCATACCTTTTCTCATTCTATCTTTAGTTTCTTTATCACTTTCTTTCTTTCTTTCTTGATATCTATCATTCTAGATTTCATACCTTCTCTCATTCTATCTTTAGTTTCTTTATTACTTCATTTCTTCTTTCTTCCTTTTTACTTTCTTGATATCTTACATTTTAGATTTCATAACATCTCTCGTTCTATCTTTAGTTTCTTTTTTAATTACTTTCACTTCTTTCTTTCTTGATATCTTTCATTCTAGCTTTAATGCCTTCTCCCATTCTATCTTTAGTTTCTTTATTACTTTCTTACTTTCTTTCTTGATATCTATCATTTTAGATTTCATACCTTCTTTCATTCTATCTTTAGTTTGTTTATTAAAAACTTTCGTTCTTTCTTTGATTCTTTCTTTCTTGATAGCTTTCATTCTAGCTTTCATACCTTCTCTCATTCTATCTTTAGTTTCTTTTTTACTTACATTCATTTCTTTCTTTCTTGATATCTTACATTCTAGCTTTCATACCTTCTCTCATTCTATCTTTAGTTTCTTTTTTACTTACTTTCATTTCTTTCTTTTTTGATATCTTTCATTTTAGCTTTCATACATTCTCTCATTTCATCTTTATTTTCTTTAGTGATTTCTTCATTATTTCTTTCTTGATATCTTTCATTCTAGCTTTCATACCTTATCTCATTCTATCTATACTTTCTTTATTACTTTCTTTCTTTCTTTCTTGATATTTTTGATACTAGCTTTCATATCGTCTGACGTTCTATCTTAAGTTTATTACTTCTTTTCTACATTTTTCCATTTTTCTTTCTTGATATCTTGCATTCTAGCACTCATAACATCTCTGATTCTTTTAGTTTCTTTATTACTTACTTTCTCTCTTAGTTTCTTTCTTGATATTTTTCATTCTTGCTTTCATATCTTCACTCATTCTATCTTTAGTTTCTTTATTACTTCATTTCTACTTTCTTCCTTTTTCTTTCCTGATACCTTTCATTCTAGCTTTCATACCTTCTTTCATTCTATCTTTAGTATCTTTATTAATTACTTTCGTTCGTTCTTTCCTTCTTTCTTTCTTGATATCTTTCATTCTAGCTCTCATTCCTTCTATCTTTCTATCTTTAGTTTCTTTATTACTTTTTTACTTTCTTTCTTTCTTTCTTGATATCTTACATTTTAGATTTCATAACATCTCTCATTCTATCGTTAGTTTCTTTTTTAATTACTTTCACTTCTTTCTTTCTTGATATCTAACATTCTAGCTTTCATACCTTCTCTCATTCTATCTTTAGTTTCTTTATTACTTTCTTTCTTTCTTTCTTGATATCTATCATTCTAAATTTCATACCTTCTCTCATTCTATCTTTAGTTTCTTTATTACTTCATTTCTACTTTCTTCCTGTATTCTTTCTTGATATCTTTCATTCTAGCTTTCATACCTTCTCTCATTTCATCTTTAATTTCTTTATTGATTTCTTTTTTTCTTTCTTTCTTGATATCTTTCATTCTTGCTTTGATACCTTCTCTCATTCTATCTTTAGTTTCTTTTTTACATACTTTCATTTCTTTCTTTCTTGATATCTTACATTCTAGCTTTCATACCTTCTCTCATTCTATCTTTAGTTTGTTTATTAAAAACTTTCGTTCTTTCTTTCCTTCTTCCTTTCTTCATAACTATCATTCTAGATTTTACCTTATCTCATTTTATCTTTAGTTTCTTTATAGATTTCTTTCTTTCTTGATATCTTTCATTCTAGCTTTCATACCTTCTTTCATTCTATCTTGAGTTTCATTATTAATTACTCTTGTTCTTTCTTCCTTTTTTCTATCTTTCATTCTGGCTTTCATACCTTCTCTCATTCTATCTTTAGTTTCTTTTTTACATACTTTCATTTCTTTCTTTCTTGATATCTTACATTCTAGCTTTCATACCTTCTCTCATTCTATTTTTTAGTTTGTTTATTAAAAACTTTCGTTCTTTCTTTCCTTCTTTCTTTCTTGATATCTTTCATTCTCGCTTTCATACCTTCTCTCATTCTGTCTTTAGTTTCTTTATTGATTTCTTTCTATCTTTCTTTCTTGATATCTTTCATTCTTGCTTTCATAACTTTTCTCATTCTATCTTTAGTTTCTTTATTATTTTCTTTCTTTCTTTCTTCATATCTATCATTCTAGATTTCATACTTTCTCTCATTCTATCTTTAGTTTCTTTTTTACTTCATTTCTACTTTCTTCCTTTTTTCTTTCTTGATATCTTACATTATAGATTTCATAACATCTCTCATTCTATCTTTAGTTTCTTTTTTAATTATTTTCACTTCTTTCTTTCTTGATATCTTTCATTCTAGCTCTCATACCTTCTCTCATTCTGTCTTTAGTTTCTTTATTGATTTCTTTCTATCTTTCTTTCTTGATATCTTTCATTCTTGCTTTCATACCTTTTCTCATTCTATCTTTAGTTTCTTTATTATTTTCTTTCTTTCTTTCTTGATATCTATCATTCTAGATTTCATACTTTCTCTCATTCTATCTTTAGTTTCTTTATTACTTCATTTCTACTTTCTTCCTTTTTTCTTTCTTGATATCTTACATTTTAGATTTCATAACATCTCTCATTCTATCTTTAGTTTCTTTTTTACTTACTTTCATTTCTTTCATTCTTGATATCTCTCATTCTATCTTTAATACCTTCTCTCATTCTATCTTTAGTTTCTTTATTACTTACTTTCTTCCTTTCTTCATAACTTTCATTCTAGATTTTACCTTATCTCATTTTATCTTTTGTTTCTTTATAGATTTCTTTCTTTCTTGATATCTTTCATTCTAGCTTTCAT
Source organism: Intellagama lesueurii (assembly GCA_037013535.1). Lineage (NCBI taxonomy): Eukaryota > Metazoa > Chordata > Lepidosauria > Squamata > Agamidae > Intellagama > Intellagama lesueurii. The sequence continues at coordinate 282,914 of JBAJHW010000028.1, forward strand.
ACCTTCTTTCATTCTATCTTGTGTTTCATTATTAATTACTTTTGTTCTTTCTTCCATTTTTCTATCTTTCATTCTGGCTTTCATACCTTATCTCATTTTATCTATACTTTCTTTATAACTTTCTTTCTTTCTTTCTTGATATCTTTCATTCTAGCACTCATAACGTCTCTGATTCTTTTAGTTTCTTTACTACTTACTTTCTTTCTTAGTTTCTTTCTTGATATTTTTCATTCTAGCTTTCATACCTTCTCTCATTCTATCTATAGTATCTTTATTACTTTCTTACTTTCTTTCTTGATATTTTTGATTCTAGCTTTCATATCGTCTCACGTTCTATCTTAAGTTTCTTTATTGCTTCTTTTCAACTTTTTTCCATTTTTCTTTCTTGATATCTTTCATTCTTGCTCTCATAACGTCTCTGATTCTTTTAGTTTCTTTACTACTTACTTTCTTTCTTATATTCTTTCTTGATATTTTCCATTCTTCCTTTCTTATCTTCACTCATTCTATCTATAGTTTGTTTATTACTTCATTTCTACTTTCTTCCTTTTTTCTTTCTTGATATCTTTCATTCTAGCTTTAATAACTTCTCTCATTCTATCTTTAGTTTCTTTATTAGTTACTTTGTTGATTTCTTTCATTCTAGATTTCATACCTTCTCTCATTTCATCTTTAGTTTCTTTTTTACTTACTTTCATTTCTTTATTTCTTGATATCTTACTTTCTAGTTTTCATACCTTCTCTCATTTTATCTTTAGTTTCTCTATTGATTTCTTTCTTTCTTTCTTGATATCTTACATTCTAGCTTTCATACCTTCTCTCATTTCATCTTTAGTTTCTTTAGTGATTTTTTCTTTCTTTCTTTCTTGATATCTTTCATTCTATCTTTTATACCTTCTCTCATTTCATCTATAATTTCTTTATTGATTTCTTTTTTTCTTTCTTTCTTGATATCTTTCATTCTTGCTTTCATACCTTCTCTCATTCTATCTTTAGTTTCCTTTTTACTTTCTTTCATTTCTTTCTTTCTAGATATGTTATATTCCAGCTTTCATACCGTCTCTCATTCTATCTTTAATTTCTTTATTACTTTCTTTCTTTATTTCTTTCTTTCTTTCTTGATATCTTTCATTCTATCATTCATATCTTAACTCATTCAATCTTTATTTTCTTTATTACATTATTTCTACTTTCTTCCTTTTTTTCTTGATATCTTTCATTCTAGCTTTCATACCTTCTCTCATTCTATCTTTAGTTTCTTTATTACTTTCTTTCTTTCTTTCTTGATATCTTACATTCTAGCTTTCATACCTTCTCTCATTTCATCTTTAATTTCTTTATCGATTTCATTTTTCTTTCTTTCTTGATGTCTTTCATTCTAGATTTCATACCTTCTCTCATTTTATCTTTAGTTTCTTTATTGATTTCTTTCATTCTTTCTTTCTTGATGTCTTTCATTCTAGCTTTCATACCTTCTCTCATTTTATCTTTAGTTTCTTTATTGATTTCTTTTTTTCTTTCTTTCTTGATATCTTTCATTCTTGCTTTCATACCTTCTCTCATTATATCTTTAGTTTCTTTTTTACTTACTTTCATTTCTTTCTTTCTTGATATCTTACATTCTAGCTTTCATACCTTCTCTCATTCTATCTTTAGTTTCTTCTTTACTTACTTTCATTTCTTTCTTTCTTGATATCTTTCATTCTAGCTTTCATACCTTCTCTCATTCTATCTTTAGTTTCTTCTTTACTTACTTTCATTTCTTTCTTTCTTGATATCTTTCATTCTAGATTTCATACCTTCTGTCATTTTATCTTTAGTTTCTCTATTGATTTCTTTCTTTCTTTCTTGATATCTTACATTCTAGCTTTCATACCTTCTCTCATTTCATCTTTAATTTCTTTATCGATTTCATTTTTCTTTCTTTCTTGATGTCTTTCATTCTAGATTTCATACCTTCTCTCATTTTATCTTTAGTTTCTTTATTGATTTCTTTCATTCTTTCTTTCTTGATATCTTTCATTCTAGCTTTCATACCTTCTCTCATTTTATCTTTAGTTTCTTTATTGAGTTCTTTTTTTCTTTCTTTCTTCATATCTTTCATTCTTGCTTTCATACCTTCTCTCATTCTATCTTTAGTTTCTTTATTACTTTCTTTCTTTCTCTCTTGATATCTATCATTCTAGATTTCATACCTTCTCTCATTCTATCTTTAGTTTCTTTTTTACTTCATTTCTACTTTCTTCCTTTTTTCTTTGTTTATATCTTTCATTCTACATTTCATACCATCTCTCATTCTATTTTTAGTTTCTTTTTTACTTACTTTTATTTCTTTCTTTCTTGATATCTTTCTTTCTAGCTTTAATACCTTCTCTCATTCTATCTTTAGTTTCTTTATTACGTCATTTCTACTTTCTTCTTTTTTCTTTTTGATATCTTTTATTCTAGCTTTGATACCATCCCTCATTCTATCTTTAGTTTCTTTATTACTTTCTTACTTTCTTTTTTCTTTCTTGATATCTTTCAATTTAGCTTTCATACCTTCTCTCATTTTATCTTTAGTTTCTTTATTGATTTCTTTCTTTCTTGATATCTTTCATTCTAGCTTTCATACCTTCTCTCATTTCATCTTTAGTTTCTTTAGTGATTTCTTCTTTTTTTCTTTCTTGATATCTTTCATTCTTGCTTTCATACCTTCTCTCATTCTATCTTTAATTTCTTTATTACTTTCTTTCTTTCTTTCTTTCTTTCTTTCTTTCTTTCTTGATATCTTTCATTCTAGCTTTCATACCTTCTCTCATTTCATCTTTAATTTCTTTATCGATTTCTTTTTTTCTTTCTTTCTTAATGTCTTTCATTCTTGCTTTCATATATTCTATCATTCTATCTTTAGTTTCTTTATTACTTTCTTTCTTTCTTTCTTGATATCTTTCATTCCAGCTTTCATACCTTCTCTCATTTCACCTTTAATTTCTTTATTGATTTCTTTTTTTCTTTCTTTTTTCTTTCTTGATATCTGTCATTCTTGTTTTGATACCTTCTCTCATTCTATCTTTAGTTTCTTTTTTACTTACTTTCATTTCTTTCTTTCTTGATATCTTTCATTCTAGCTTTCATACATTCTCTCATTCTATCTTTAGTTTCTTTATTACTTTCTTTCTTTCTTTCTTTCTTTCTTTCTTGATATCGTTCATTCTAGAATTCATACCTTCTCTCATTCTATCGTTAGTTTCTTTATTAGTTACTTTCTTGATTTCTTTCATTCTAGATTTCATACCTTCTCTCATTTTATCTTTAGTTTCTTTATTGGTTTCTTTCATTCTTTCTTTCTTGATATCTTTCATGCTAGCTTTCATAACTTCTCTCATTTCATCTTTAGTTTCTTTAGTGATTTCTTCCTTCTTTCTTTCTTAATATCTTCTATTCCAACTTTCATACCTTCTCTCATTTCATCTTTAATTTCTTTATTGATTTCTTTTTTTCTTTCTTTCTTGATATATTTCATTCTTGCTTTTATACCTTCTCTCATTCTATCTTTAGTTTCTTTTTTACTTACTTACATTTCTTTCTTTCTTGATATCTATCATTCTAGATTTCATACCTTCTCTCATTTCATCTTTAATTTCTTTATTAATTTCTTTTTTTCTTTCTTGATATCTTTCATTCTTGCTTTCATACCTTCTCTCATTCTATCTTTAGTTTCTTTATTACTTTCTTTCTTTCTTTCTTTCTTGATATCTTTCATTCTAGCTGTCATACCTTCTTTCATTCTATCTTTAGTTTATTTCCTACTTTCTTTCTTTATTTGTTTCTTGATATCTTTCATTCTAGCATTCATATCTTCACCCATTCAATCTTTATTTTCTTTATTACATTATTTCTACTTTCTTCCTTTTTTTTCTTGATATCTTACATTCTACGTTTCATACCTTCTCTCATTCTATCTTTAGTTTCTTCTTTACTTACTTTCATTTCTTTCTTTCTTGATATCTTTCATTCTAGCTTTCATACCTTATCTCATTCTACCTTTAGTTTCTTCTTACTTACTTTCATTTCTTTCTTTCTTGATATCTTTCATTCTAGATTTTATACCTGCTCTCATTTTATCTTAAGTTTCTCTATTGATTTCTTTCTTTCTTTCTTGATATCTTTCATTCTAGCTTTCATACCTTCTCTCATTCTATCTTTAGTTTCTTTTTTACTTACTTTCATTTCTTTCTTTCTTGATATCTTTCATTCTAGCTTTCATACCTTCTCTCATTCTCTTTAGTTTCTTCTTTACTTACTTTCATTTCTTATTTTCTTGATATCTTTCATTCTAGCTTTCATACCTTCTCTCATTCTATCTTTAGTTTCTTTATTACTTTCTTTCTCTCTTTCTTTCTTGATATCATTCATTCTAGAATTCATACCTTCTCTCATTCTATCTTTAGTTTCTTTTTTACTTACTTACATTTCTTTCTTTCTTGATATCTATCATTCTAGATTTCATACCTTCTCTCATTTCATCTTTAATTTCTCTATTGATTTCTTTTTTTCTTTCTTGATATATTTCATTCTTGCTTTGATACCTTCTCTCATTCTATCTTTAGTTTCTTTTTTACTTACTTACATTTCTTTCTTTCTTGATATCTATCATTCTAGATTTCATACCTTCTCTCATTTCATCTTTAATTTCTCTATTGCATTCTTTTTTTCTTTCTTGATATCTTTCATTCTTGCTTTCATACCTTCTCTCATTCTATCTTTAGTTTCTTTTTTACTTTCTTTCATTTCTTGCTTTCTTGTTATCTTTCATTCCAGCTTTTATACCTTCTCTCATTCTATCTTTAGTTTATCTATTGATTTCTTTCTTTCATTCTTGATATCTTTCATTCTTGCTTTCATACATTCTCTCATTCTATCTTTAGTTTCTTTATTACTTTCTTTCTTTCTTTCTTCATATCTTTCATTCTAGCTTTCATACCTTATCTCATTTCACCTTTAATTTCTTTATTGATTTCTTTTTTTCTTTCTTTCTTTTTTCTTTCTTGATATCTGTCAGTCTTGTTTTGATACCTTCTCTCATTCTATCTTTAGTTTCTTTTTTACTTACTTTCATTTCTTTCTTTCTTGATATCTTTCATTCTAGATTTCATACCTTCTGTCATTTCATCTTTAATTTCTTTATTGATTTCTTTTTTTACTTTCTTGATATCTTTCGTTCTTGCTTTCATACCTTCTCTCATTCTATCTTTAGTTTCTTTTTTACTTACTTTCATTTCTTGCTTTCTTGATATGTTACATTCTAGTTTTCATACCTTCTCTCATTCTATCTTTACTTTCTTTATTACTTTCTTTCTTTCTTTCTTTCTTTCTTGATATCTTTCATTCTAGCATTCATATTTTCACCCATTCAATCTATATTTTCTTTATTACATTATTTCTACTTTCTTCCTTTTTTTTCTTGTTATCTTTCATTCTAGCTTTCATACCTTCTCTCATTCTATATTTAGTTTCTTCTTTACTTACTTTCATTTCTTTCTTTCTTGATATGTTTGATTCTAGATTTCATAACTGCTCTCATTTTATGTTTAGTTTATCTATTGATTTCTTTCTTTCTTGATATCTTTCATTCTAGCTTTCATACCTTCTTTCATTTCATCTTTAATTTCTTTATTGATTTCTTTTTTCTTTCTTTCTTGATATCTTTCATTCTTGCTTTGATACCTTCTCTCATTCTATCTTTAGCTTCTTTTTTACTTACTTTCATTTCTTTTTTTCTTTCTTGATATCTTTCATTCTAGATTTCATACCATCTCTCATTCTATCTTTAGTTTCTTTTTTACTTACTTTCATTTCTTTCTTTCTTGATATCTTTCATTCTAGCTTTCATACCTTCTCTCATTCTATCTTTAGTTTCTTTATTAGTTACTTTCTTTCTTTCTTTCTTGATATCTTTCATTCTAGATTTCATACCTTCTCTCATTTTATCTTTAGTTTCTTTATTGATTTCTTTCTTTCTTCATATCTTTCATTCTAGCTTACATACCTTTTCACATTTTATCTTTAGTTTCTTTATTGATATCTTTCTTTCTTTCTTTCTTTCTTTCTTTCTTTCTTTCTTGATATCTTTCATTCTAGCTTTCATATCTTCTCTCATTCTATCTTTAGTTTCTTTATTACTTTCTTTCTTTCTTTCTTGATATCTACCATTCTAGATTTCATACCTTCTCTCATTTCATCTTTAATTTCTTTATTGATTACTTTTTTCTTTCTTTTTATATATCTTTCATTATAGCTTTCATACGTTCTCTCATTCTATCTTTAGTTTCTTTTTTACTTACTTTCATTTCTTGCTTTCTTGATATGTTACATTCTGGCTTTAATACCTTCTCTCATTCTATCTGTAGTTTCTTTCTTTCTTTCTTTCTTTCTTTCTTTCTTGATATCTTTCATTCTTGCTTTCATACCTTCTCTCATTCTATCTTTAGTTTCTTTATTACTTCATTTCTACTTTCTTCCTTTTTTCTTTCTTGATATCTTTCATTCTAGATTTCATACCATCTCTCATGCGATCTTTAGTTTCTTTATTACTTTCTTTCTTTCTTTCTAGATAGCTCTCATTCTAGCTCTTATACCATCTCATTCTATCATTAGTTTCTTTATTACTTTCTTACTTTCTTTCTTTTTTCTTTCTTGATATCTTTCATTCTAGTTTTTATACCTTATCTCATTCTACCTTTAGTTTCTTTTTTACTTACATTCATTTGTTTCTTTCTTGATATCTTTCATTCTAGCTCTCATACCTTCTCACGTTCTACCTTTAGTATCTTTATTACTTTCTTACTTTCTTTCTTTCTTTCTTGATATCTTACATTCTAGCTTTCATACCTTCTCTAATTCTATCTTTATATTCTTTATTACTTCATTTCTACTTTCTTCCTTTTTTCTTTCTTGATATCTTTCATTCTAGCTTTCATAACATCTCTCATTCTATCTTTAGTTTCTTTATTAATTTCTTTCTTTCTTTCTTTCTAGATAGCTCTCATTCTAGCTTTCATACCTTAGCTCATTTCATCTTTAATTTCTTTATTGATTTCTTTTTTTCTTTCTTTCTTGATATCTTTCATTCTTCCTTTGATACCTTCTCTCATTCTATTTTTAGTATCTTTTTTAATTACATTCATTTCTTTCCTTCTTGATATCTTTCATTCTAGCTTTCATACCTTCTCTTATTTCATCTTTAATTGCTTTATAGATTTCTGTTTTCTTTCTTCCTTGATATCTTTCATTCTTGCTTTCATACCTTCTTTCATTCTATCTTTAATTTCGTTTATACTTACTTTTATTTCGTTCTTTCTTGATATCTTACATTCTTGCTTTCATGCCTTCTCTCATTCTACCTTTAGTTTCTTTATTACTTTCTTTCTTTATTTCTTTCTTGATATCTTTCATTCTATCTTTCATAACTTCTCTCGTTCTATCTTTAGTTTCTTTATTACTTTCTTACTTTCTTTCTTTCTTTCTTGATATCTTTCATTCTAGCTCTCATCCCTTCTCTCTTTCTATCTTTAGTTTCTTTATTACTTTCTTACTTTCTTTCTTTCTTTCTTGATATCTTTCATTCTAGCTTTCATACCTTCTCTCATTCTATCTTTAGTTTCTTTATTAGTTACTTTCTTTCTTTCTTTCTAGAAATCTTTCATTCTAGATTTCATACCTTCTCTAATTTAGTCTTTAGTTTATTGTTTACTTTCTTTCTTTCTTGATATCTTTCATTGTAGCTTTAATACTTTCTCTCATTCTATCTTTAGTTTCTTTATTAGTTACTTTCTTGATATCTTTCATTCTAGCTTTCATACCTTCTCTCATTTCATCTTTAGTTTCTTTAGTGATTTCTTCTTTCTTTCTTTCTTGATATCTTTCATTCTAGCTTTCATACCGTCTCTAATTTCTTCTTTAATTTCTTTATTGATTTCTTTTTTCTTTCTTTCTTGATATCTTTCATTCTTGCTTTCATACTTTCTCTCATTCTATCTTTAGTTTCTTTTTTACTTACTTTCATTTCTTGTTTTCTTGATATGGTACATTCTAGCTTTCATACCTTCTCTCATTCTATCTTTAGTTTCTTTACTACTTTCTTTCTTTGTTTCTTTCTTGATATCTTTCATTCTAGCATTCATATCTTCACTCATTCAATCTTTATTTTCTTTATTACATTATTTCTACTTTCTTCCTTTTTTTCTCGATATCTTTCATTCTAGCTTTCATACCTTCTCTCATTTTATCTTCAGTTTCTTTTTTGCTTACTTTCATTTCTTTATTTCTTGATATCTTACATTCTAGCATTCATACCTTCTCTAATTCTATCTTTATATTCTTTATTACTTCATTTCTACTTTCTTCCTTTTTTCTTTCTTGATATCTTTCATTCTAGCTTTCATAACATCTCTCATTCTATGTTTAGTTTCTATATTAATTTCTTTCTTTCTTTCTTTCTAGATAGCTCTCATTCTAGCTTTCATACCTTAGCTCATTTCATCTTTAATTTCTTTATTGATTTCTTTTTTTCTTTCTTTCTTGATATCTTTCATTCTTGCTTTCATACCTTCTCTCAATCTATTTTTAGTATATTTTTTAATTACTTTCATTTCTTTCTTTCTTGATATCTTTCATTCTAGCTTTCATACCTTCACTCATTTCATCTTTAATTTCTTTATAGATTTCTTTTTTCTTTCTTCCTTGATATCTTTCATTCTTGCTTTCATACCTTCTCTCATTCTATCTTTAGTTTCGTTTTTACTTACTTTCATTTCTTTCTTTCTTGATATCTTACATTCTAGCTTTCATGCCTTCTTTCATTCTATCTTTAGTTTCTTTCTTACTTTCTTTCTTGATTTCTTTCTTGATTTCTTTCATTCTATCTTTCATACCTTCTCTCGTTCTATCTTTAGTTTCTTTATTACTTTCTTACTTTCTTTCTTTCTTTCTTGATATCTTTCATTCTAGCTCTCATCCCTTCTCTCTTTCTATCTTTAGTTTCTTTCTTACTTTCTTACTTTCTTTCTTTCTTTCTTGATATCATTCATTCTATCTTTCATAACATCTCTCATTCTATCTTTAGTTTTTTTATTAATTTCTTTCTTTCTTTCTTTCTTTCTTTCTTTCATTCTTTCTTTCTTTCTTTCTTTCTTGATATCTCATTCTAGCTCTCATACCTTCTCTGACTCTATCTTTATTTTCTTTACTACCTTCTTTTTTTCTTTCTTTCCTGATATCTTTCATTCTAGCATTCATATCTTCACTCATTCAATCTTTATTTTCTTTATTTAAACATTTCTACATTCTACCTTTTTTCTTTCTTGATATCTTTCATTCTAGGTTTCATACCTTCTCTCATTCTATCTTTAGTTTCTTTAGTACTTTCGTTCTTTCTTTCTTTCTTGATAGCTTTCATTCTAGCTTTCATACCTTCTCTCATTCTATCTTTAGTTTCTTTATTGCTTTCTTTCTGGCTGTCTTGATATCTATCATTCTAGATTTCATGTCTTCTCTCATTTCATCTTTAGTTTCTTTATTGATATCTTTCTTTCTTTCTTTCTTGATATCTTTCATTCTAGCTCTCATCCCTTCTCTCTTTCTATCTTTAGTTTCTTTATTACTTTCTTACTTTCTTTCTTTCTTTCTTGATATCTTTCATTCTAGCTTTCATACCTTCTCTCATTCTATCTTTAGTTTCTTTATTAGTTACTTTCTTTCTTTCTTTCTAGAAATCTTTCATTCTAGATTTCATACCTTCTCTAATTTTGTCTTTAGTTTATTGTTTACTTTCTTTCTTTCTTGATATCTTTCATTGTAGCTTTAATACTTTCTCTCATTCTATCTTTAGTTTCTTTATTAGTTACTTTCTTGATATCTTTCATTCTAGCTTTCATACCTTCTCTCATTTCATCTTTAGTTTCTTTAGTGATTTCTTCTTTCTTTCTTTCTTGATATCTTTCATTCTAGCTTTCATACCGTCTCTAATTTCTTCTTTAATTTCTTTATTGATTTCTTTTTTCTTTCTTTCTTGATATCTTTCATTCTTGCTTTCATACTTTCTCTCATTCTATCTTTAGTTTCTTTTTTACTTACTTTCATTTCTTGTTTTCTTGATGTGGTACATTCTAGCTTTCATACCTTCTCTCATTCTATCTTTAGTTTCTTTACTACTTTCTTTCTTTGTTTCTTTCTTGATATCTTTCATTCTAGCATTCATATCTTCACTCATTCAATCTTTATTTTCTTTATTACATTATTTCTACTTTCTTCCTTTTTTTCTCGATATCTTTCATTCTAGCTTTCATACCTTCTCTCATTTTATCTTCAGTTTCTTTTTTGCTTACTTTCATTTCTTTATTTCTTGATATCTTACATTCTAGCATTCATACCTTCTCTAATTCTATCTTTATATTCTTTATTACTTCATTTCTACTTTCTTCCTTTTTTCTTTCTTGATATCTTTCATTCTAGCTTTCATAACATCTCTCATTCTATGTTTAGTTTCTATATTAATTTCTTTCTTTCTTTCTTTCTAGATAGCTCTCATTCTAGCTTTCATACCTTAGCTCATTTCATCTTTAATTTCTTTATTGATTTCTTTTTTTCTTTCTTTCTTGATATCTTTCATTCTTGCTTTCATACCTTCTCTCAATCTATTTTTAGTATATTTTTTAATTACTTTCATTTCTTTCTTTCTTGATATCTTTCATTCTAGCTTTCATACCTTCACTCATTTCATCTTTAATTTCTTTATAGATTTCTTTTTTCTTTCTTCCTTGATATCTTTCATTCTTGCTTTCATACCTTCTCTCATTCTATCTTTAGTTTCGTTTTTACTTACTTTCATTTCTTTCTTTCTTGATATCTTACATTCTAGCTTTCATGCCTTCTTTCATTCTATCTTTAGTTTCTTTCTTACTTTCTTTCTTGATTTCTTTCTTGATTTCTTTCATTCTATCTTTCATACCTTCTCTCGTTCTATCTTTAGTTTCTTTATTACTTTCTTACTTACTTTCTTTCTTTCTTGATATCTTTCATTCTAGCTCTCATCCCTTCTCTCTTTCTATCTTTAGTTTCTTTCTTACTTTCTTACTTTCTTTCTTTCTTTCTTGATATCTTTCATTATAGCTTTCATAACATCTCTCATTCTATCTTTAGTTTTTTTATTAATTTCTTTCTTTCTTTCTTTCTTTCTTTCTTTCTTTCTTTCTTTCTTTCTTTCTTTCTTTCTTTCTTTCTTTCTTTCTTTCTTGATATCTCATTCTAGCTCTCATACCTTCTCTGACTCTATCTTTATTTTCTTTACTACCTTCTTTCTTTCTTTCTTTCCTGATATCTTTCATTCTAGCATTCATATCTTCACTCATTCAATCTTTATTTTCTTTATTTAAACATTTCTACATTCTACCTTTTTTTTTTCTTGATATCTTTCATTCTAGGTTTCATACCTTCTCTCATTCTATCTTTAGTTTCTTTAGTACTTTCGTTCTTTCTTTCTTTCTTGATAGCTTTCATTCTAGCTTTCATACCATCTCTCATTCTATCTTTAGTTTCTTTTTTACCTACTTTCATTTCTTTCTTTCTTGATATCTTACATTCTAGCTTTCATACCTTCTCTCATTCTATCTTTAGTTTCTTTATTGCTTTCCTTCTTTCTTTCTTTCTTGATATCTATCATTCTAGATTTCATACCTTCTCTCATTCTATCTTTAGTTTCTTTATTATTTTCTTTCCTTCTTTCTTGATATCTGTCATTCTAGATTTCATACCTTCTCTCATTTCATCTTAAATTTCTTTATTGATTACTTTCTTTCTTTTTTGATATCTTTCATTCTAGCTTTCATACCTTCTCTCATTTTATTTTTTTCTTCTTTATTAGTTACTTTCTTTCTTTCTTTCTTGATATCTTTCATTCTAGATTTCATAACTTCTCTCATTTTATCTTTAGTTTCTTTATTTATTTATTTATTTATTTATTTATTTATTGATATCTTTCATTCTAGCTTTCATACCTTTACTCATTTTATCTTTAGTTTCTTTATTGATATCTTTCTTTCTTTCTTTCTTGATATCTATCATTCTAGATTTCATACCTTCTCTCATTTCATCTTAAATTTCTTTATTGATTACTTTTTTCTTTCTTTTTTGATATGTTACATTCTAGCTTTCATACCTTCTCTCATTCTATCAGTAGATTCTTTGTTACTTTCTTTCTTTCTTTCTCTCTTTCTTTCTTTCTTCCTTCATATCTTTCATTTTTGCTTTCATACCTTCTTTCATTCTTACTTTAGTTTCTTTATTAATTACTTTCGTTCTTTCTTTCTCTCTTTCTTTCTTGATATCTCATTCTAGCTATCATACCTTCTCTGTTTCTATCTGTAGTTTCTTTACTACTTTCTTTCTTTCTTTCTTTCTTGATAGCTTTCATTCTTGCTTTCATACCTTCTCTCATTCTATCTTTAGTTTCTTTATTACTTCATTTCTACTTTCTTCTTTTTTCTTTCTTGATATCTTTCATTCTAGATTTCATACCATCTCTCATTCTATCTTTAGTTTCTTTTTTACTTACTTTCATTTCTTTCTTTCTTGATATCTTTCATTCTAGCTTTAATACCTTCTCTCATTCTATCTTTAGTTTGTTTATTAAAAACTTTCGTTCTTTCTTTCCTTCTTTCTTTCTTGATATCTTTCATTCTAGCTTTCATACCTTCTCTCATTCTATCTTTAGTTTCTTTTTTTCTTACTTTCATTTCTTTCTTTCTTGATATCTTACATTCTAGCTTTCATACCTTCTCTCATTCTATCTTTAGTTTCTTTATTGATTTCTTTCTTCATATCTTTCATTCTAGCTTTCATACCTTTTCACATTATATCTTTAGTTTCTTTATTGATATCTTTCTTTCTTTCTTTCTTGATATATTTCATTCTAGCTTTCATACCTTCTCTCATTCTATCTTTAGTTTCTTTATTACTTTATTTCTTTCTTTCTTTCTTGATATCTTTCATTCTAGCTTTCATACCTTCTCTCATTTCATCTTTAGTTTCTTTAGTGATTTCTTCTTTCTTTCTTTCTTGATATCTTTCATTCTAGCTTTCATACCGTCTCTAATTTCTTCTTTAATTTCTTTATTGATTTCTTTTTTCTTTCTTTCTTGATATCTTTCATTCTTGCTTTCATACTTTCTCTCATTCTATCTTTAGTTTCTTTTTTACTTACTTTCATTTCTTGTTTTCTTGATGTGGTACATTCTAGCTTTCATACCTTCTCTCATTCTATCTTTAGTTTCTTTACTACTTTCTTTCTTTGTTTCTTTCTTGATATCTTTCATTCTAGCATTCATATCTTCACTCATTCAATCTTTATTTTCTTTATTACATTATTTCTACTTTCTTCCTTTTTTTCTCGATATCTTTCATTCTAGCTTTCATACCTTCTCTCATTCTATCTTTAGTTTCTTTTTTAATTACTTTCATTTCTTTCTTTCTTGATATCTTACATTCTAGCTTTCATACCTTCTCTCATTCTATCTTTAGTTTCTTTATTAGTTACTTTTTCATTTTCTTTCTTGATATTTTCTTTCTTGCTTTCATATCTTCACTCATTCTATCTTTATTTTGTTTATTACTTCATTTCTACTTTCTTCCTTTTTACTTTCTTGATATCTTTCATTCTAGCTTTCATACATTCTTTCATTCTATCTTTAGTTTCTTTATTGATTACTTTCGTTCGTTCGTTCTTTCTTTCTTTCTTGATATCTTTCATTCTGGCTCTGATACCTTCTCTCTTTCTATCTTTAGTTTCTTTATTACTTTTTTAATTTCTTTCTTTCTTTCTTGATATCTTTCATTCTAGATTTCATACCATCTCTCATTCTATCATTAGTTTCTTTTTTACTTATTTTCATTTCTTTCTTGTTATCTTACATTCTAGCTTTCATACCTTCTCTCATTCTATCTTTAGTTTCTTTATTACTTTCTTTCTTTATTTCTTTCTAGATATCTTTTATTCTAGATTTCATACCTTCTCTCACTTTATCTTTAGTTTATTGTTTACTTTCTTTCTTTCTTGATATCTTTCATTGTAGCTTTAATACCTTCTCTTATTCTATCTTTAGTTTCTTTATTAGTTACTTTCTTGATTTCTTTCATTCTAGATTTCATACCTTCTCTCATTTTATCTTTAATTTCTTTATTGATTACATTCATTGTTTCTTTCTTGATATTTTTCATTCTAGCTTTCATACCTTCTCTCATTTCATCTTTAGTTTCTTTAGTGATTTCTCCTTTCTTTCTTTCTTTCTCGATATCTTTCATTCTAGCTTTCATACCTTCTCTCATTTCATCTTTAATTTCTTTATGGATTTCTTTTTTTCTTTCTTTCTTGATATCTTTCATTCTTGCTTTCATACCTTCTGTCATTCTATCTTTAGTTTCTTTATTAATTACTTTCTGTCTTTCTTTCTAGATAGCTCTCATTCTAGCTCTTATACATTCTCTCATTCTATCTTTAGTTTCTTTATTAATTTCTTTCGTTCTTTCTTTCTTTCTTTCTTGATATCTCATTCTAGCTCTCATACCTTCTCTGACTCTATATTTAGTTTCTTTACTACTTTCTTTCTTTCTTTCTTTCCTGATATTTTTCATTCTAGCATTCATATCTTCACTCACTCAATCTTTATTTTCTTTATTAAAATATTTCTACATTCTACCTTTTTTCTTTCTTCATATCTTTCATTCTAGCTTTCATACCTTCTCTCATTCTATCTTTAGTTTCTTTATTACTTTCGTTCTTTCTTTCTATCTTGATAACTTTCATTCTAGCTTTCATACTTTCTCTCAGTCTATCTTTAGTTTCTTTTTTACCTACTTTCATTTCTTTCTTTCTTGATATCTTACATTCTAGCTTTCATACCTTCTCTCATTCTATCTTTAGTTTCTTTATTACTTTCCTTCTTTATTTCTTTCTTGATATCTTTCATTCTAGATTTCATACCTTCTCTCATTCTATCTTTAGTTTCTTTATTACTTCATTTCTACTTTCTTCCTTTTTTCTTTCTTGATATCTTTCATTCCAGATTTCATACCATCTCTCATTCTATCTTTAATTTATTTTTTACTTACTTTCATTTCTTTCTTTCTTGATATCTTTCATTCTAGCTTTAATACCTTCTTTCATTCTGTCTTTAATTTGTTTATTAAAAATTTTCGTTCTTTCTTTCCTTCTTTCTTTCTTGATATCTTTCATTCTAACTTTCATACCTTCTCTCATTCTATCTTTAGTTTCTTTTTTACTTACTTTAATTTCTTTCTTTCTTGATATCTTTCATTCTAAATGTAATACCTTCTCTCATTCTATCTTTAGTTTCATTATTACTTACTTTCTTCCTGTCTTCATATCTTTCATTCTAGATTTTACCTTCTCTCATTTTATCTTTACTTTCTTTATTGATTTCTTTCTTTCTTTCTTGATATCTTTCATTCTAGGTTTCATACCTTCTTTCATTCTATCTTGAGTTTCTTTATTAATTACTTTCGTTCTTTCTTCCTTTTTTCTATCTTTCATTCTGGCTTTCATACCTTCTCTCATTCTATATTTAGTTTCTTTTTTTACTTACTTTCTTTCTTTCTTTCTTTCTTGATATCTTTCATTCTAGCTTTCATACCTTCTTTCATTCTATCTTGAGTTTCTTTATTAATTACTTTCGTTCTTTCTTCCTTTTTTCTTTCTTGATATCTTTCATTCCAGCTCTCATACCTTCTCTGATTTTATCTTTAGTTTCTTTATTACTTTCTTTCTTTTTTCTTTCTTCATAGCTTTCTTTCTAGCTCTCATACCTTCTCTCGTTCTTTCGTTAGTTTCTTTATTACTTTCTTACTTTCTTTCTTGATATCTTTCATTCTAGCTTTCATACCTTCTCTCATTTAATCTCTAATTTCTTTATTGATTTCTTTTTTCTTTCTTTCTTGATATCTTTCATTCTTGCTTTCATACCTTCTCTCATTTAATCTTTAGTTTCTTTTTTGCTTACTTTCATTTCTTTTTTTATATCTATCATTCTAGATTTCATACCTTCTCTCATTTCATCTTTAATTTCTTTATTGATGTCTTTTTTTCTTTCTTTCTTGATATCTTTCATTCCTGCTTACATACCTTCTCTCATTCTATCTTTAGTTTCTTTTTTACTTACTTTCATTTCTTGCTTTCTTGATTTGTTACATTCTAGCTTTCATACCTTCTCTCATTCTATCTTTAGTTTCTTTATTACTTTCTTTCTTTCTGTCTTTCTTTCTTGATATCTTTCATTCTAGCTTTCATAACTTCTTTCATTCTATCTTTAATTTCTTTATTAATTAATTTCGTTCTTTCTTTCTTTCTTTCTTTCTTGATATCTTTCATTCTAGCATTCATATTTTCTCTCATTCAATCTTTGTTTTCTTTATTACTTTATTACTAATTTCTTCCTTTTTTCTTTCTTGATATCTTTCATTCTAGCTTTCATACCTTCACTCATTCTATCTTTGGTTTCTTTTTTACTGACTTTCATTTCTTTCTTTCTTGATATCTTTCATTCTAGCTTTCATACCTTCTCTCATTTCATCTTTAGTTTCTTTAGTGATTTCTTTCTTTCTTTCTTTCTTGATATCTTTCATTCTAGCTTTCATACCTTCTCTCATTCTATCTTTAGTTTCTTTATTACTTTCTTTCTTTCTTTCGTTATATCTTTCATTCTAGCTTTCATATCTTCACTCATTCTATCTTTAGATTCTTTATTACTTCATTTCTACTGTCTTCCTTTTTTCTTTCTAGATATCTTTCATTCTAGCTTTCATACCATCTCTCATGCTATCTTTAGTTTCTTTATTACTTTCTTTCTTTCTTTCTAGATAGCTCTCATTGAAGCTCTTATACCTTCTCCATTCTATCTTTAGTTTCTTTATTACTTTCTTACTTTCTTTCTTTTTTCTTTCTTGATATCTTTCATTCTAGATTTCATACCATCTCTCATTCTATCTTTAATTTCTTTTTTACTTACTTTCATTTCTTTCTTTCTTGATATCTTTCATTCTAGCTTTAATACCTTCTTTCATTCTGTCTTTAGTTTGTTTATTAAAAATTTTCGTTCTTTCTTTCCTTCTTTCTTTCTTGATATCTTTCATTCTAGCTTTCATACCTTCTCTCATTCTATCTTTAGTTTCTTTTTTACTTACTCTAATTTCTTTCTTTCTTGATATCTTTCATTCCAAATGTAATACCTTCTCTCATTCTATCTTTAGTTTCATTATTACTTACTTTCTTCCTGTCTTCATATCTTTCATTCTAGATTTTACCTTCTCTCATTTTATCTTTACTTTCTTTATTGATTTCTTTCTTTCTTTCTTGATATCTCATTCTAGCTCTCATACCTTCTCTGACTCTATATTTAGTTTCTTTACTACTTTCTTTCTTTCTTTCTTTCCTGATATTTTTCATTCTAGCATTCATATCTTCACTCACTCAATCTTTATTTTCTTTATTAAAATATTTCTACATTCTACCTTTTTTCTTTCTTCATATCTTTCATTCTAGCTTTCATACCTTCTCTCATTCTATCTTTAGTTTCTTTATTACTTTCGTTCTTTCTTTCTATCTTGATAACTTTCATTCTAGCTTTCATACTTTCTCTCAGTCTATCTTTAGTTTCTTTTTTACCTACTTTCATTTCTTTCTTTCTTGATATCTTACATTCTAGCTTTCATACCTTCTCTCATTCTATCTTTAGTTTCTTTATTACTTTCCTTCTTTATTTCTTTCTTGATATCTTTCATTCTAGATTTCATACCTTCTCTCATTCTATCTTTAGTTTCTTTATTACTTCATTTCTACTTTCTTCCTTTTTTCTTTCTTGATATCTTTCATTCTAGATTTCATACCATCTCTCATTCTATCTTTAATTTATTTTTTACTTACTTTCATTTCTTTCTTTCTTGATATCTTTCATTCTAGCTTTAATACCTTCTTTCATTCTGTCTTTAATTTGTTTATTAAAAATTTTCGTTCTTTCTTTCCTTCTTTCTTTCTTGATATCTTTCATTCTAACTTTCATACCTTCTCTCATTCTATCTTTAGTTTCTTTTTTACTTACTTTAATTTCTTTCTTTCTTGATATCTTTCATTCTAAATGTAATACCTTCTCTCATTCTATCTTTAGTTTCATTATTACTTACTTTCTTCCTGTCTTCATATCTTTCATTCTAGATTTTACCTTCTCTCATTTTATCTTTACTTTCTTTATTGATTTCTTTCTTTCTTTCTTGATATCTTTCATTCTAGGTTTCATACCTTCTTTCATTCTATCTTGAGTTTCTTTATTAATTACTTTCGTTCTTTCTTCCTTTTTTCTATCTTTCATTCTGGCTTTCATACCTTCTCTCATTCTATATTTAGTTTCTTTTTTTACTTACTTTCTTTCTTTCTTTCTTTCTTGATATCTTTCATTCTAGCTTTCATACCTTCTTTCATTCTATCTTGAGTTTCTTTATTAATTACTTTCGTTCTTTCTTCCTTTTTTCTTTCTTGATATCTTTCATTCCAGCTCTCATACCTTCTCTGATTTTATCTTTAGTTTCTTTATTACTTTCTTTCTTTTTTCTTTCTTCATAGCTTTCTTTCTAGCTCTCATACCTTCTCTCGTTCTTTCGTTAGTTTCTTTATTACTTTCTTACTTTCTTTCTTGATATCTTTCATTCTAGCTTTCATACCTTCTCTCATTTAATCTCTAATTTCTTTATTGATTTCTTTTTTCTTTCTTTCTTGATATCTTTCATTCTTGCTTTCATACCTTCTCTCATTTAATCTTTAGTTTCTTTTTTGCTTACTTTCATTTCTTTTTTTATATCTATCATTCTAGATTTCATACCTTCTCTCATTTCATCTTTAATTTCTTTATTGATGTCTTTTTTTCTTTCTTTCTTGATATCTTTCATTCCTGCTTACATACCTTCTCTCATTCTATCTTTAGTTTCTTTTTTACTTACTTTCATTTCTTGCTTTCTTGATTTGTTACATTCTAGCTTTCATACCTTCTCTCATTCTATCTTTAGTTTCTTTATTACTTTCTTTCTTTCTGTCTTTCTTTCTTGATATCTTTCATTCTAGCTTTCATAACTTCTTTCATTCTATCTTTAATTTCTTTATTAATTAATTTCGTTCTTTCTTTCTTTCTTTCTTTCTTGATATCTTTCATTCTAGCATTCATATTTTCTCTCATTCAATCTTTGTTTTCTTTATTACTTTATTACTAATTTCTTCCTTTTTTCTTTCTTGATATCTTTCATTCTAGCTTTCATACCTTCACTCATTCTATCTTTGGTTTCTTTTTTACTTACTTTCATTTCTTTCTTTCTTGATATCTTTCATTCTAGCTTTCATACCTTCTCTCATTTCATCTTTAGTTTCTTTAGTGATTTCTTTCTTTCTTTCTTTCTTGATATCTTTCATTCTAGCTTTCATACCTTCTCTCATTCTATCTTTAGTTTCTTTATTACTTTCTTTCTTTCTTTCGTTATATCTTTCATTCTAGCTTTCATATCTTCACTCATTCTATCTTTAGATTCTTTATTACTTCATTTCTACTGTCTTCCTTTTTTCTTTCTAGATATCTTTCATTCTAGCTTTCATACCATCTCTCATGCTATCTTTAGTTTCTTTATTACTTTCTTTCTTTCTTTCTAGATAGCTCTCATTGAAGCTCTTATACCTTCTCCATTCTATCTTTAGTTTCTTTATTACTTTCTTACTTTCTTTCTTTTTTCTTTCTTGATATCTTTCATTCTAGATTTCATACCATCTCTCATTCTATCTTTAATTTCTTTTTCACTTACTTTCATTTCTTTCTTTCTTGATATCTTTCATTCTAGCTTTAATACCTTCTTTCATTCTGTCTTTAGTTTGTTTATTAAAAATTTTCGTTCTTTCTTTCCTTCTTTCTTTCTTGATATCTTTCATTCTAGCTTTCATACCTTCTCTCATTCTATCTTTAGTTTCTTTTTTACTTACTCTAATTTCTTTCTTTCTTGATATCTTTCATTCCAAATGTAATACCTTCTCTCATTCTATCTTTAGTTTCATTATTACTTACTTTCTTCCTGTCTTCATATCTTTCATTCTAGATTTTACCTTCTCTCATTTTATCTTTACTTTCTTTATTGATTTCTTTCTTTCTTTCTTGATATCTTTCATTCTAGGTTTCATACCTTCTTTCATTCTATCTTGAGTTTCTTTATTAATTACTTTCGTTCTTTCTTCCTTTTTTCTATCTTTCATTCTGGCTTTCATACCTTCTCTCATTCTATATTTAGTTTCTTTTTTACTTTCTTTCTTTATTTCTTTCTTTCTTGATATCTTTCATTCTAGCTTTCATACCTTCTTTCATTCTATCTTGAGTTTCTTTATTAATTACTTTCGTTCTTTCTTCCTTTTTTCTTTCTTGATATCTTTCATTCCAGCTCTCATACCTTCTCTGATTTTATCTTTAGTTTCTTTATTACTTTCTTTCTTTTTTCTTTCTTCATAGCTTTCTTTCTAGCTCTCATACCTTCTCTCGTTCTTTCGTTAGTTTCTTTATTACTTTCTTTCTTTCTTGATATCTTTCATTCTAGCTTTCATACCTTCTCTCATTTAATCTCTAATTTCTTTATTGATTTCTTTTTTTCTTTCTTTCTTGATATCTTTCATTCTTGCTTTCATACCTTCTCTCATTTAATCTTTAGTTTCTTTTTTACTTACTTTCATTTCTTTTTTTATATCTATCATTCTAGATTTCATACCTTCTCTCATTTCATCTTTAATTTCTTTATTGATGTCTTTTTTTCTTTCTTTCTTGATATCTTTCATTCCTGCTTTAATACCTTCTCTCATTCTATCTTTAGTTTCTTTTTTACTTACTTTCATTTCTTGCTTTCTTGATTTGTTACATTCTAGCTTTCATACCTTCTCTCATTCTATCTTTAGTTTCTTTATTACTTTCTTTCTTTCTGTCTTTCTTTCTTGATATCTTTCATTCTAGCTTTCATAACTTCTTTCATTCTATCTTTATTTTCTTTATTAATTAATTTCGTTCTTTCTTTCTTTCTTTCTTTCTTGATATCTTTCATTCTAGCATTCATATTTTCTCTCATTCAATCTTTGTTTTCTTTATTACATTATTACTAATTTCTTCCTTTTTTCTTTCTTGATATCTTTCATTCTAGCTTTCATACCTTCACTCATTCTATCTTTGGTTTCTTTTTTACTTACTTTCATATCTTTCTTTCTTTATATCTTTCATTCTAGCTTTCATACCTTCTCTCATTTCATCTTTAGTTTCTTTAGTGATTTCTTTCTTTCTTTCTTACTTGATATCTTTCATTCTAGCTTTCATACCTTCTCTCATTCTAGCTTTAGTTTCTTTATTACTTTCTTTCTTTCTTTCTTTATATCTTTCATTCTAGCTTTCATATCTTCACTCATTCTATCTTTAGTTTCTTTATTACTTCATTTCTACTGTCTTCCTTTTTTCTTTCTAGATATCTTTCATTCTAGCTTTCATACCATCTCTCATGCTATCTTTAGTTTCTTTATTACTTTCTTTCTTTCTTTCTAGATAGCTCTCATTGAAGCTCTTATACCTTCTCTCATTCTATCTTTAGTTTCTTTATTACTTTCTTACTTTCTTTCTTTTTTCTTTCTTGATATCTTTCATTCTAGATTTCATATATCTCTCATTCTATCTTTAATTTCTTTTTTACTTTCTTTCATTTCTTTCTTTCTTGATATCTTTCATTCTAGCTTTAATACCTTCTTTCATTCTGTCTTTAGTTTGTTTATTAAAAATTTTCGTTCTTTCTTTCCTTCTTTCTTTCTTGATATCTTTCATTCTAGCTTTCATACCTTCTCTCATTCTATCTTTAGTTTCTTTTTTACTTACTTTCATTTCTTTCTTTCTTGATATCTTTCATTCTAAATGTAATACCTTCTCTCATTCTATCTTTAGTTTCATTATTACTTACTTTCTTCCTGTCTTCATATCTTTCATTCTAGATTTTACCTTCTCTCATTTTATCTTTACTTTCTTTATTGATTTCTTTCTTTCTTTCTTGATATCTTTCATTCTAGGTTTCATACCTTCTTTCATTCTATCTTGAGTTTCTTTATTAATTACTTTCGTTCTTTCTTCCTTTTTTCTATCTTTCATTCTGGCTTTCATACCTTCTCTCATTCTATATTTAGTTTCTTTATTACTTTCTTTCTTTATTTCTTTCTTCCTTGATATCTTTCATTCTAGCTTTCATACCTTCTTTCATTCTATCTTGAGTTTCTTTATTAATTACTTTCGTTCTTTTTTCCTTTTTTCTTTCTTGATATCTTTCATTCCAGCTCTCATACCTTCTCTGATTTCATCTTTAGTTTCTTTATTACTTTCTTTCTTTTTTCTTTCTTCATAGCTTTCTTTCTAGCTCTCATACCTTCTCTCGTTCTTTCGTTAGTTTCTTTATTACTTTCTTACTTTCTTTCTTGATATCTTTCATTCTAGCTTTCATACCTTCTCTCATTTAATCTCTAATTTCTTTATTGATTTCTTTATTTCTTTCTTTCTTGATATCTTTCATTCTTCCTTTCATACCTTTTCTCATTTCATCTTTAGTTTCTTTTTTACTTACTTTCATTTCTTTTTTTATATCTATCATTCTAGATTTCATACCTTCTCTCATTTCATCTTTAATTTCTTTATTGATGTCTTTTTTTCTTTCTTTCTTGATATCTTTCATTCCTGCTTTCATACCTTCTCTCATTCTATCTTTAGTTTCTTTTTTACTTACTTTCATTTCTTGCTTTCTTGATTTGTTACATTCTAGCTTTCATACCTTCTTTCATTCTAACTTTAGTTTCTTTATTACTTTCTTTCTTTCTGTCTTTCTTTCTTGATATCTTTCATTCTAGCTTTCATAACTTCTTTCATTCTATCTTTATTTTCTTTATTAATTAATTTCGTTCTTTCTTTCTTTCTTTCTTTCTTGATATCTTTCATTCTAGCATTCATATTTTCTCTCATTCAATCTTTCTTTTCTTTATTACATTATTACTAATTTCTTCCTTTTTTCTTTCTTGATATCTTTCATTCTAGTTTTCATACCTTCACTCATTCTATCTTTGGTTTCTTTTTTACTTACTTTCATTTCTTTCTTTCTTGATATCTTTCATTCTAGCTTTCATACCTTCTCTCATTTCATCTTTAGTTTCTTTAGTGATTTCTTTCTTTCTTTCTTTCTTGATATCTTTCATTCTAGCTTTCATACCTTCTCTCATTCTAGCTTTAGTTTCTTTATTACTTTCTTTCTTTCTTTCTTTATATCTTTCATTCTAGCTTTCATATCTTCACTCATTCTATCTTTAGTTTCTTTATTACTTCATTTCTACTGTCTTCCTTTTTTATTTCTAGATATCTTTCATTCTAGCTTTCATACCATCTCTCATGCTATCTTTAGTTTCTTCATTACTTTCTTTCTTTCTTTCTAGATAGCTCTCATTGAAGCTCTTATACCTTCTCTCATTCTATCTTTAGTTTCTTTATTACTTTATTACTTTCTTTCTTTTTTCTTTCTTGATATCTTTCATTCTAGCTTTCATACCTTCTCTCATTCTATCTTTAGTTTCTTTTCTACTTACTTTCATTTCTTTCTTTCTTGATATCTTACATTCTAGCTTTCATACCTTCTCTCATTTCATATCTAGTTTCTTTATTAATTTCTTTCTTTCTTTCTTGATATCTTTCATTCTATCTTTCATACCTTCTCTCATTCTATTTTTAGTTTCTAAATTAATTACTTTCATTCTTTCGTTCTTTCTTTCTTCATAGCTTTCTTTCTAGCTCTCATACCTTCTCTCGTTCTTTCGTTTGTTTCTTTATTACTTTCTTACTTTATTTCTTTCTTTCTTGATATCTTTCATTCTAGCTTTCATACCTTCTCTCATTTAAACTCTATTTTCTTTATTGATTTCTTTTTTTCTTTCTTTCTTGATATCTTTCATTCTTGCTTTCATACCTTCTCTCATTTAATCTTTAGTTTCTTTTTTACTTACTTTCATTTCTTGCTTTCCTGATTTGTTACATTCTAGCTTTTATACATTCTCTCATTCTATCTTTAGTTTCTTTATTACTTTCTTTCTTTCTGTCTTTCTTTCTTGATATCTTTCATTCTAGCTTTCATAACTTCTTTCATTCTATCTTTCGTTTCTTTATTAATTACTTTCGTTCTTTCTTTCTTTCTTTCTTGATATCTCATTCTAGCTCTCATACCTTCTCTGATTCTATCTTTAGTTTCTTTACTACTTTCTTTCTTTCTTTCTTTCTTTCTTGATATCTTTCATTCTAGCATTCATATTTTCACTCATTCAATCTTTGTTTTCTTTATTACATTATTACTAATTTCTTCCTTTTTTCTTTCTTGATATCTTTCATTCTAGCTTTCATACCTTCACTCATTCTATCTTTGGTTTCTTTTTTACTTACTTTCATTTCTTTCTTTCTTCATATCTTACATTCTACGTTTCATACCTTCTCTCATTCTATTTTTTTGTTTCTTTATTACTTTCTTTCTTTCTTTCTTTCTTTCTTGATATGTTTCATTCTATCTTTCATAAATTCTCTCGTTCTATCTTTAGTTTCTTTATTACTTTCTTTCTTTCTTTCTTTCTTTCTTTCTTGATATGTTTCATTCTAGCTTTCATATCTTCACTCATTCTATCTTTAGTTTCTTTATTACTTCATTTCTACTGTCTTCCTTTTTTCTTTCTAGATATCTTTCATTCTAGCTTTCATACCATCTCTCATGCTATCTTTAGTTTCTTTATTACTTTCTTTCTTTCTTTCTTTCTAGATAGCTCTCATTCTAGCTCTTATACCTTCTCTCATTCTATCTTTAGTTTCTTTCTTACTTTCTTACTTACTTTCTTTTTTCTTTCTTGATATCTTTCATTCTAGCTTTAATACCTTCTCTCATTCTATTTTTATTTTCTTTATTAGTTACTTTCTTTCTTTCTTCCTTGATATATTTCATTCAGTATGTCATACCTTCTCTCATTCTATCTTTAGTTTCACTTTTAGTTACTCTCATTTCTTTCTTTCTTGATAGCTTTCATTCTAGCTCTCATAACTTCTCTCGTTCTATCTTTAGTTTCTTTTTTACTTACTTTCATTTCTTTCTTTCTTCATATCTTACATTCTACCTTTCATACCTTCACTCATTCTATCTTTAGTTTCTTTATTATTTTCTTTCTTTCTTTCTTTCTTTCTTTCTTTCTTTCTTTCTTTCTTTCTTTCTTTCTTTCTTTCTTTCTTGATATCTTACATTCTATCTTTCATACCTTCTTTCATTCTATCTTTAGTTTCTTTATTAATTACTTTCGTTCCTTCTTTCTTTCTTTCCTTCTTTCTTTCTTTCTTGATACCTTTCATTCCAGATCTCATAACTTCTCTCATTCTATCTTTAGTTTCTTTAATACTTACTTTCTTTCTTTATTTCTTTCTAGATATCTTTCATTCTAGCATTCATATCTTCACTAATTCAATCTTTAGTTTCTTTATTACTTCAATTCTACTTTCTTCCTTTTTTCTTTCGTGATATATTTCATTCTAGCATTCATAACTTCTCTCATTCTATCTTTAGTTTCTTTATTACATTCTTTCTTTCTTTCTTTCTTTCTATCTTGATATCTTTCATTCTAGCTTTAATACCTTCTCTCATTCTGTCATTAGTTTCTTTATTACTTTCTTTCTTTCTTTCTTGATATCTTTCATTCTAGCTTTAATACCTTCTCTAATTCTATCGTTAGTTTCTTCATTACTTTCTTTCTTTCTTTCTTGACAACTTTCATTCTAGCTTTCATATCTTATTTCATTCTTTCTTTAGTTTCTTTATTAATTACTTTCTTTCTTTCTTTCTTTCTTGATATCTTAGATTCTATCTTTCATACCTTCTCTCCTACTATCTTTAGTTTCTTTTTTACTTACTTTCATTTCTTTCTTTCTTGAGATCTTTCATTCTAGTTTTAATACCTTCTCTCATTCTTTCTTTATTTACTTTATTAGTTACTTTCTTTCTTTCTTTTTTTGAATATTTCATTCTGTATTTCATACCTTCTCTCATTTTACCTTTACTTTCTTTATTGATTTCTTTCCTTCTTTCTTTCTTGATATCTTTCATTCTAGCTTTCACACCTACTTTCATTTTATCTTTATTTTCTTTATTACTTCATTTCTACTTTCTTCCTTTTTCTTTCTTGATATCTTTCATTCTAGATATCATACCATCTCTCATTCTATCTTTAGTTTCTTCATTGCTTTCTTTCTTTCTTGATAGCTCTCATTCTAGCTCTTATACCTTCTCTCATTCTATCTTTAGCTTCTTTCTTACTTTCTTTTTTCCTTCTTGATATCTTTCATTCTAGCTTTCATATTTTCACTCATTGTACCTTCAGTTTCTTTATTAATTACTTTCGTTCTTTCTTTCTTTCTTTCTTGATATCTTTCATTCTAGTTTTCATACCTTCTCTCATTCTATCTTTAGTTTCTTTTTTTAGTTACTTTCATTTCTTTCTTTCTTGATATCTTTCATTCTAGCTTTAATACCTTCTCTAATTCTATTGTTAGTTTCTTTATTAGTTACTTTCTTTCTTTCTTGATATCTTTCATTCTATATTTCATACCTTCTCTCATTCTATCTTTAGTTTCTTTATTAGTTACTTTCTTTCTTTCTTCATATCTTTCCTTCTAGCTTTCATACCTTTTAACATTTTATCTTTAATTTCTTTATTGATTTCTTTTTTTCTTTCGTTCTTTCTTTCTTGATATCTTTCATTCTAGCATTCATATCTTCACTCATTCAGTCTTTGTTTTCTTTATTACATTATTTCTACTTTCTTCCTTTTTTCTTTCTTGATATCTTTCATTCTAGCTTTCATACCTTCTCTTATTCTATCTTTTTTTTCTTCTTCACTTACTTTCATTTCTTTCTTTCTTAGATATCTTTCATTCTAGCTTTCATACCTTCTCTCATTCTATCTTTAGTTTCTTTACTACTTTCTTTCTTTCTTTCTTGATAACTTTCATTCTAGCATTCATATCTTCATTAATTCAATCTTTATTTTCTTTATTACATTATTTCTACTTTGTTAATTTTTCTTTCTTGATATCTTTCATTCTAGCTTTCATACCTTCTCTCATTCTATCTTTAGTTTCTTTTTACTTTCTTTCATTTCTTTCTTTCTTGATATCTTACATTCTATCTTTCATAACTTCTCTCGTTCTATCTTTAGTTTCTTTATTACATTCTTTCTTTCTTTCTTTCTTCATATCTTTCATTCTAGATTTCATACCTTCTCTCATTTCATCTTTAATTTCTTTATTGAGATCTTTCTTTCTTTCTTTCTTGATATCTTTCATTCTAGCTTTCATACCTTCTCTCATTCTATCTTTAGTTTCTTTATTGCTTTCTTTCTTGCTGTCTTGCTATCTATCATTCTAGCTTTCATACCTTCTCTAATTCTATCTTTAGTTTCTTTTTTACTTACTTTCATTTCTTTCTTTCTTGACATCTTATATTCTAGCTTTCATACCTTCTCTCATTCTTTTAGTTTCTTTATTACTTTCTTTCTTTCTTTTTTCTTTCTTGATATCTGTCATTCTTGTTTTGATACCTTCTCTCATTCTATCTTTAGTTTCTTTTTACTTTCTTTCATTTCTTTCTTTCTTGATATCTTTCATTCTAGCTTTCATACCTACTCTCATTCTATCTTTAGTTTCTTTATTACTTTCGTTCCTTCTTTCTTTCTTGATATCTATCATTCTAGATTTCATACCTTCTCTCATTCTATCTTTAATTTCTTTATTATTTTCTTTCTTTCTTTCTTGATATCTATCATTCTAGATTTCATACCTTCTCTCATTTCATCTTAAATTTATTTATTGATTACTTTTCTTTCTTTCTCGATATCTTTCATTCTAGCTTTCATACCTTCTCTCATTCTATCTTTAGTTTCTTTATTAGTTACTTTCTTTCTTTCTTTCTTGATATCTTTCATTCTAGATTTCATACCTTCTCTCATTTTATCTTTAGTTTCTTTATTGATATCTTTCTTTCTTTCTTTCTTGATATCTTTCATTCTAGCTTTTATCTTTTCTCTCTATCTTTAGTTTCTTTATTACTTTCTCACTTTCTTTCTCGATATCTTTCATTCTAGCTTTCAAACCTTCTCTAATTCTATCTTTAGTTTCTTTTTTACTTACTTTCATTTCTCTCTTTCTTCATATCTTGCTTTCTAGCTTTTATACCTTCTCTCATTCTATCTTTAGTTTCTTTATTACTTTCTGACTTTCTTTCTTGATATCTATCATTCTAGATTTCATACCTTCTCTCATTTCATCTTTAATTTCTTTATTGGTTTCTTGTTTTCTTTCTTTCTTGATATTTTTCATTCTAGCTTTCATACCTTCTTTTATTCCATCTTTAGTTTCTTTATTAATTACTTTCTTTCTTTCTTTCTTGATATCTTTCATTCTATCTTTCATACCTTCTCTCGTTCTATCTTTAGTTTCTTTATTACTTTCTTACTTTCTTTCTTTCTTCATATCTTTCATTCTAGCTCTCATCTTTTCTCTCTATCTTTAGTATCTTTATTACTTTCTTTCGTTCTTTCTGGATATCTCATTCTAGCTCTCTTACCTTCTCTGATTCTATCTTTAGTTTCTTTACTACTTTCTTTCTTTCTTGATATCTTTCATTCTAGCATTCATATCTTCACTCATTGAATATTTGTTTTCTTTAATACATTATTTCTACTTTCTTCCTTTTTTCTTTCTTGATATCTTTCATTTTAGCTTTCATACCTTCTCTCATTCTATCTTTGGTTTCTTTTTTACTTACTTTCATTTCTTTCTTTCTTGACATCTTATATTCTAGCTTTCATACCTTCTCTCATTCTTTTAGTTTCTTTATTACTTTCTTTCTTTTTTTCTTACTTTCTTGATATCTTTCATTGTAGCTTTAATACCTTCTCTCATTCTATCTTTAGTTTCTTTATCAGTTACTTTCTTGATTTCTTTCATTCTAGATTTCATACCTTCTCTCATTTTATCTTTAGTTTCTTTATTGATATCTTTCTTTCTTTCTTTCTTGATATCTCATTCTAGCTCTCATACCTTCTCTGACTCTATATTTATTTTCTTTACTACTTTCTTTCTTTTTTTCCTGATATCTTTCATTCTAGCATTCATATCTTCACTCATTCAATCTTTACTTTCTTTATTAAAATATTTCTACATTCTACCTTTTTTCTTTCTTGATATCTTTCATTCTAGCTTTCATACCTTCTCTCATTCAATCTTTATTTTCTTTATTAAAATATTTCTACATTCTACCTTTTTTCTTTCTTCATATCTTTCATTCTAGCTTTCATACCTTCTCTCATTCTATCTTTAGTTTCTTTATTACTGTCGTTCTTTCTTTCTTTCTTGATATCTATCATTCTAGATTTCATAACTTCTCTCATTCTATCTTTAGTTTCTTTATTATTTTCTTTCTTTCTTTCTTGATATCTATCATTCTAGATTTCATACCTTTTCTCATTCTATCTTTAGTTTCTTTATTATTTTCTTTCTTTCTTTCTTGATATCTATCATTCTAGATTTCATACCTTCTCTCATTTCATCTTAAATTTCTTTATTGATTATTTTTCTTTCTTTCTTGATATCTTTCATTGTAGCTTTCATACCTTCTCTCATTCTATCTTTAGTTTTTTTATTAGTTACTTTCTTTCTTTCTTGATATCTTTCATTCTAGATTTCATACCTTCTCTCATTCTATCTTTAGTTTCTTTATTACTGTAGTTCTTTCTTTCTTTCTTGATATCTATCAATCTAGATTTCATACCTTCTCTCATTCTATCGTTAGTTTCTTCATTACTTTCTTTCTTTCTTTCTTGACAACTTTCATTCTAGCTTTCATATCTTCTTTCATTCTTTCTTTAGTTTCTTTATTAATTACTTTCTTTCTTTCTTTCTTTCTTGATATCTTAGATTCTATCTTTCATACCTTCTCTCCTACTATCTTTAGTTTCTTTTTTACTTACTTTCATTTCTTTCTTTCTTGAGATCATTCATTCTAGTTTTAATACCTTCTCTCATTCTTTCTTTATTTACTTTATTAGTTACTTTCTTTCTTTCTTTTTTGGAATATTTCATTCTGTATTTCATACCTTCTCTCATTTTACCTTTACTTTCTTTATTGATTTCTTTCCTTCTTTCTTTCTTGATATCTTTCATTCTAGCTTTCACACCTACTTTCATATTATTTTTATTTTCTTTATTTCTTCATTTCTACTTTCTTCCTTTTTTCTTTCTTGATATCTTTCATTCTAGATATCATACCATCTCTCATTCTATCTTTAGTTTCTTCATTGCTTTCTTTCTTTCTTGATAGCTCTCATTCTAGCTCTTATACCTTCTCTCATTCTATCTTTAGCTTCTTTCTTACTTTCTTTCTTTCTTTCTTTCTTGATATCTTTCATTCTAGTTTTCATACCTTCTCTCATTCTATCTTTAGTTTCTTTTTTACTTACTTTCATTTCTTTCTTTCTTGATATCTTTCATTCTAGCTTTAATACCTTCTCTAATTCTATCGTTAGTTTCTTTATTAGTTACTTTCTTTCTTTCTTGATATCTTTCATTCTAGATTTCATACCTTCTCTCATTCTATCTTTAGTTTCTTTATTAGTTACTTTCTTTCTTTCTTCATATCTTTCCTTCTAGCTTTCATACCTTTTCACATTTTATCTTTAGTTTCTTTATTGGTATCTTTCTTTCTTTCTTTCTTCATATCTTTCATTCTAGCTTTCATACCTTCTCTCATTCTATCTTTAGTTTCTTTTTTACTTACTTTCATTTCTTTTTTAATATCTTACATTCTAGCTTTCATACCTTCTCTCATTTTATCTTTAGTTTCTTGTTTATTTTCTTTCTTTCTAGATATCTTTCATTCTAGATTTCATACCTTCTCTCATTTTATCTTTAGTTTATTGTTTACTTTCTTTCTTTCTTGATATCTTTCATTGTAGCTTTAATACCTTCTCTCATTCTATCTTTAGTTTCTTTATTGATTTCTTTCTTTCTTTCTTGATATCTTTCAATGTAGCTTTCATTTATTCTATCATTTCATCTTTAATTTCTTTATTATTTCTTTTTTTCTTTCTTTCTTGATATCTTTCATTCTAGCTTTCATGCCTTCTCTCATTCTATCTTTAGTTTCTTTATTAAGTTCTTTCTTTCTTTCTTTCTTTCTTTCTTGATATCTTTCATTCTATCTTTCATACTTTCTATCGTTCTATCTTTAGTTTCTTTATTACTTTCTTACTTTCTTGATCTCTTTCATTGTAGCTTTAATACCTTCTCTCATTCTATCTTTAGTTTCTTTATCAGTTACTTTCTTGATATCTTTCATTCTAGCTTTCATACCTTCTCTCATTCTATCTTTAGTTTCTTTATTGCTTTCTTTATTGCTGTCTTGATATCTATCATTCTAGATTTCATACCTTCTCTCATTTCATCTTTAATTTCTTTATTGATATCTTTCTTTCTTTCTTTCTTCATATCTCTCATTCTAGATTTCATACCTTCTTTCATTCTATCTTTAGTTTCTTTATAAATTACTTTCGTTCTTTCTTTCTTTCTTTCTTTCTTTCTTTCTTTCTTTCTTTCTTTCTTGATATCTCATTCTAGCTCTCATACCTTCTCTGACTCTATATTTAGTTTCTTTACTACTTTCTTTCTTTCTTTCTTTCCTGATATCTTTCATTCTAGCATTCATATCTTCACTCATTCAATCTTTATTTTCTTTATTAAAATATTTCTACATTCTACCTTTTTTCTTTCTTGATATCTTTCATTCTAGCTTTCATACCTACTCTCATTCTATCTTTAGTTTCTTTATTACTTTCGTTCTTTCTTTCTTTCTTGATATCTATCATTCTAGATTTCATACCTTCTCTCATTCTATCTTTAGTTTCTTTATTATTTTCTTTCTTTCTTTCTTGATATCTATCATTCTAGATTTCATACCTTCTCTCATTTCATCTTAAATTTATTTATTGATTACTTTTCTTTCTTTCTCGATATCTTTCATTCTAGCTTTCATACCTTCTCTCATTCTATCTTTAGTTTCTTTATTAGTTACTTTCTTTCTTTCTTTCTTGATATCTTTCATTCTAGATTTCATACCTTCTCTCATTTTATCTTTAGTTTCTTTATTGATATCTTTCTTTCTTTCTTTCTTGATATCTTTCATTCTAGCTTTTATCTTTTCTCTCTATCTTTAGTTTCTTTATTACTTTCTCACTTTCTTTCTCGATATCTTTCATTCTAGCTTTCAAACCTTCTCTAATTCTATCTTTAGTTTCTTTTTTACTTACTTTCATTTCTCTCTTTCTTCATATCTTGCTTTCTAGCTTTTATACCTTCTCTCATTCTACCTTTAGTTTCTTTATTACTTTCTGACTTTCTTTCTTGATATCTATCATTCTAGATTTCATACCTTCTCTCATTTCATCTTTAATTTCTTTATTGGTTTCTTGTTTTCTTTCTTTCTTGATATTTTTCATTCTAGCTTTCATACCTTCTTTTATTCCATCTTTAGTTTCTTTATTAATTACTTTCTTTCTTTCTTTCTTGATATCTTTCATTCTATCTTTCATACCTTCTCTCGTTCTATCTTTAGTTTCTTTATTACTTTCTTACTTTCTTTCTTT
Organism: Intellagama lesueurii; assembly: GCA_037013535.1. Classification (NCBI taxonomy): domain Eukaryota; kingdom Metazoa; phylum Chordata; class Lepidosauria; order Squamata; family Agamidae; genus Intellagama; species Intellagama lesueurii. Next base: position 315,750 of record JBAJHW010000028.1, read on the forward strand.
CTTCATATCTTTCATTCTAGCTCTCATCTTTTCTCTCTATCTTTAGTATCTTTATTACTTTCTTTCGTTCTTTCTGGATATCTCATTCTAGCTCTCTTACCTTCTCTGATTCTATCTTTAGTTTCTTTACTACTTTCTTTCTTTCTTGATATCTTTCATTCTAGCATTCATATCTTCACTCATTGAATATTTGTTTTCTTTAATACATTATTTCTACTTTCTTCCTTTTTTCTATCTTGATATCTTTCATTTTAGCTTTCATACCTTCTCTCATTCTATCTTTGGTTTCTTTTTTACTTACTTTCATTTCTTTCTTTCTTGACATCTTATATTCTAGCTTTCATACCTTCTCTCATTCTTTTAGTTTCTTTATTACTTTCTTTCTTTTTTTCTTTCTTTCTTGATATCTTTCATTCTATCTTTCATACCTTCTATCGTTCTATCTTTAGTTTCTTTATTACTTTCTTACTTTCTTGATATCTTTCATTGTAGCTTTAATACCTTCTCTCATTCTATCTTTAGTTTCTTTATCAGTTACTTTCTTGATTTCTTTCATTCTAGATTTCATACCTTCTCTCATTTTATCTTTAGTTTCTTTATTGATATCTTTCTTTCTTTCTTTCTTGATATCTCATTCTAGCTCTCATACCTTCTCTGACTCTATATTTATTTTCTTTACTACTTTCTTTCTTTTTTTCCTGATATCTTTCATTCTAGCATTCATATCTTCACTCATTCAATCTTTATTTTCTTTATTAAAATATTTCTACATTCTACCTTTTTTCTTTCTTGATATCTTTCATTCTAGCTTTCATACCTTCTCTCATTCAATCTTTATTTTCTTTATTAAAATATTTCTACATTCTACCTTTTTTCTTTCTTCATATCTTTCATTCTAGCTTTCATACCTTCTCTCATTCTATCTTTAGTTTCTTTATTACTGTCGTTCTTTCTTTCTTTCTTGATATCTATCATTCTAGATTTCATACCTTCTCTCATTCTATCTTTAGTTTCTTTATTATTTTCTTTCTTTCTTTCTTGATATCTATCATTCTAGATTTCATACCTTTTCTCATTCTATCTTTAGTTTCTTTATTATTTTCTTTCTTTCTTTCTTGATATCTATCATTCTAGATTTCATACCTTCTCTCATTTCATCTTAAATTTCTTTATTGATTACTTTTCTTTCTTTCTTGATATCTTTCATTCTAGCTTTCATACCTTCTCTCATTCTATCTTTAGTTTTTTTATTAGTTACTTTCTTTCTTTCTTGATATCTTTCATTCTAGATTTCATACCTTCTCTCATTCTATCTTTAGTTTCTTTATTACTGTAGTTCTTTCTTTCTTTCTTGATATCTTTCATTCTAGATTTCATACCATCTCTCATTCTATCTTTAATTTATTTTTTACTTACTTTCATTTCTTTCTTTCTTGATATCTTTCATTCTAGCTTTAATACCTTCTTTCATTCTGTCTTTAATTTGTTTATTAAAAATTTTCGTTCTTTCTTTCCTTCTTTCTTTCTTGATATCTTTCATTCTAACTTTCATACCTTCTCTCATTCTATCTTTAGTTTCTTTTTTACTTACTTTAATTTCTTTCTTTCTTGATATCTTTCATTCTAAATGTAATACCTTCTCTCATTCTATCTTTAGTTTCATTATTACTTACTTTCTTCCTGTCTTCATATCTTTCATTCTAGATTTTACCTTCTCTCATTTTATCTTTACTTTCTTTATTGATTTCTTTCTTTCTTTCTTGATATCTTTCATTCTAGGTTTCATACCTTCTTTCATTCTATCTTGAGTTTCTTTATTAATTACTTTCGTTCTTTCTTCCTTTTTTCTATCTTTCATTCTGGCTTTCATACCTTCTCTCATTCTATATTTAGTTTCTTTTTTTACTTACTTTCTTTCTTTCTTTCTTTCTTGATATCTTTCATTCTAGCTTTCATACCTTCTTTCATTCTATCTTGAGTTTCTTTATTAATTACTTTCGTTCTTTCTTCCTTTTTTCTTTCTTGATATCTTTCATTCCAGCTCTCATACCTTCTCTGATTTTATCTTTAGTTTCTTTATTACTTTCTTTCTTTTTTCTTTCTTCATAGCTTTCTTTCTAGCTCTCATACCTTCTCTCGTTCTTTCGTTAGTTTCTTTATTACTTTCTTACTTTCTTTCTTGATATCTTTCATTCTAGCTTTCATACCTTCTCTCATTTAATCTCTAATTTCTTTATTGATTTCTTTTTTCTTTCTTTCTTGATATCTTTCATTCTTGCTTTCATACCTTCTCTCATTTAATCTTTAGTTTCTTTTTTGCTTACTTTCATTTCTTTTTTTATATCTATCATTCTAGATTTCATACCTTCTCTCATTTCATCTTTAATTTCTTTATTGATGTCTTTTTTTCTTTCTTTCTTGATATCTTTCATTCCTGCTTACATACCTTCTCTCATTCTATCTTTAGTTTCTTTTTTACTTACTTTCATTTCTTGCTTTCTTGATTTGTTACATTCTAGCTTTCATACCTTCTCTCATTCTATCTTTAGTTTCTTTATTACTTTCTTTCTTTCTGTCTTTCTTTCTTGATATCTTTCATTCTAGCTTTCATAACTTCTTTCATTCTATCTTTAATTTCTTTATTAATTAATTTCGTTCTTTCTTTCTTTCTTTCTTTCTTGATATCTTTCATTCTAGCATTCATATTTTCTCTCATTCAATCTTTGTTTTCTTTATTACTTTATTACTAATTTCTTCCTTTTTTCTTTCTTGATATCTTTCATTCTAGCTTTCATACCTTCACTCATTCTATCTTTGGTTTCTTTTTTACTTACTTTCATTTCTTTCTTTCTTGATATCTTTCATTCTAGCTTTCATACCTTCTCTCATTTCATCTTTAGTTTCTTTAGTGATTTCTTTCTTTCTTTCTTTCTTGATATCTTTCATTCTAGCTTTCATACCTTCTCTCATTCTATCTTTAGTTTCTTTATTACTTTCTTTCTTTCTTTCGTTATATCTTTCATTCTAGCTTTCATATCTTCACTCATTCTATCTTTAGATTCTTTATTACTTCATTTCTACTGTCTTCCTTTTTTCTTTCTAGATATCTTTCATTCTAGCTTTCATACCATCTCTCATGCTATCTTTAGTTTCTTTATTACTTTCTTTCTTTCTTTCTAGATAGCTCTCATTGAAGCTCTTATACCTTCTCTCATTCTATCTTTAGTTTCTTTATTACTTTCTTACTTTCTTTCTTTTTTCTGTCTTGATATCTATCATTCTAGATTTCATACCATCTCTCATTCTATCTTTAATTTCTTTTTTACTTACTTTCATTTCTTTCTTTCTTGATATCTTTCATTCTAGCTTTAATACCTTCTTTCATTCTGTCTTTAGTTTGTTTATTAAAAATTTTCGTTCTTTCTTTCCTTCTTTCTTTCTTGATATCTTTCATTCTAGCTTTCATACCTTCTCTCATTCTATCTTTAGTTTCTTTTTTACTTACTCTAATTTCTTTCTTTCTTGATATCTTTCATTCCAAATGTAATACCTTCTCTCATTCTATCTTTAGTTTCATTATTACTTACTTTCTTCCTGTCTTCATATCTTTCATTCTAGATTTTACCTTCTCTCATTTTATCTTTACTTTCTTTATTGATTTCTTTCTTTCTTTCTTGATATCTTTCATTCTAGGTTTCATACCTTCTTTCATTCTATCTTGAGTTTCTTTATTAATTACTTTCGTTCTTTCTTCCTTTTTTCTATCTTTCATTCTGGCTTTCATACCTTCTCTCATTCTATATTTAGTTTCTTTTTTACTTTCTTTCTTTATTTCTTTCTTTCTTGATATCTTTCATTCTAGCTTTCATACCTTCTTTCATTCTATCTTGAGTTTCTTTATTAATTACTTTCGTTCTTTCTTCCTTTTTTCTTTCTTGATATCTTTCATTCCAGCTCTCATACCTTCTCTGATTTTATCTTTAGTTTCTTTATTACTTTCTTTCTTTTTGCTTTCTTCATAGCTTTCTTTCTAGCTCTCATACCTTCTCTCGTTCTTTCGTTAGTTTCTTTATTACTTTCTTTCTTTCTTGATATCTTTCATTCTAGCTTTCATACCTTCTCTCATTTAATCTCTAATTTCTTTATTGATTTCTTTTTTTCTTTCTTTCTTGATATCTTTCATTCTTGCTTTCATACCTTCTTTCATTTAATCTTTAGTTTCTTTTTTACTTACTTTCATTTCTTTTTTTATATCTATCATTCTAGATTTCATACCTTCTCTCATTTCATCTTTAATTTCTTTATTGATGTCTTTTTTTCTTTCTTTCTTGATATCTTTCATTCCTGCTTTAATACCTTCTCTCATTCTATCTTTAGTTTCTTTTTTACTTACTTTCATTTCTTGCTTTCTTGATTTGTTACATTCTAGCTTTCATACCTTCTCTCATTCTATCTTTAGTTTCTTTATTACTTTCTTTCTTTCTGTCTTTCTTTCTTGATATCTTTCATTCTAGCTTTCATAACTTCTTTCATTCTATCTTTATTTTCTTTATTAATTAATTTCGTTCTTTCTTTCTTTCTTTCTTTCTTGATATCTTTCATTCTAGCATTCATATTTTCTCTCATTCAATCTTTGTTTTCTTTATTACATTATTACTAATTTCTTCCTTTTTTCTTTCTTGATATCTTTCATTCTAGCTTTCATACCTTCACTCATTCTATCTTTGGTTTCTTTTTTACTTACTTTCATATCTTTCTTTCTTTATATCTTTCATTCTAGCTTTCATACCTTCTCTCATTTCATCTTTAGTTTCTTTAGTGATTTCTTTCTTTCTTTCTTACTTGATATCTTTCATTCTAGCTTTCATACCTTCTCTCATTCTAGCTTTAGTTTCTTTATTACTTTCTTTCTTTCTTTCTTTATATCTTTCATTCTAGCTTTCATATCTTCACTCATTCTATCTTTAGTTTCTTTATTACTTCATTTCTACTGTCTTCCTTTTTTCTTTCTAGATATCTTTCATTCTAGCTTTCATACCATCTCTCATGCTATCTTTAGTTTCTTTATTACTTTCTTTCTTTCTTTCTAGATAGCTCTCATTGAAGCTCTTATACCTTCTCTCATTCTATCTTTAGTTTCTTTATTACTTTCTTACTTTCTTTCTTTTTTCTTTCTTGATATCTTTCATTCTAGATTTCATATATCTCTCATTCTATCTTTAATTTCTTTTTTACTTTCTTTCATTTCTTTCTTTCTTGATATCTTTCATTCTAGCTTTAATACCTTCTTTCATTCTGTCTTTAGTTTGTTTATTAAAAATTTTCGTTCTTTCTTTCCTTCTTTCTTTCTTGATATCTTTCATTCTAGCTTTCATACCTTCTCTCATTCTATCTTTAGTTTCTTTTTTACTTACTTTCATTTCTTTCTTTCTTGATATCTTTCATTCTAAATGTAATACCTTCTCTCATTCTATCTTTAGTTTCATTATTACTTACTTTCTTCCTGTCTTCATATCTTTCATTCTAGATTTTACCTTCTCTCATTTTATCTTTACTTTCTTTATTGATTTCTTTCTTTCTTTCTTGATATCTTTCATTCTAGGTTTCATACCTTCTTTCATTCTATCTTGAGTTTCTTTATTAATTACTTTCGTTCTTTCTTCCTTTTTTCTATCTTTCATTCTGGCTTTCATACCTTCTCTCATTCTATATTTAGTTTCTTTATTACTTTCTTTCTTTATTTCTTTCTTCCTTGATATCTTTCATTCTAGCTTTCATACCTTCTTTCATTCTATCTTGAGTTTCTTTATTAATTACTTTCGTTCTTTTTTCCTTTTTTCTTTCTTGATATCTTTCATTCCAGCTCTCATACCTTCTCTGATTTCATCTTTAGTTTCTTTATTACTTTCTTTCTTTTTTCTTTCTTCATAGCTTTCTTTCTAGCTCTCATACCTTCTCTCGTTCTTTCGTTAGTTTCTTTATTACTTTCTTACTTTCTTTCTTGATATCTTTCATTCTAGCTTTCATACCTTCTCTCATTTAATCTCTAATTTCTTTATTGATTTCTTTATTTCTTTCTTTCTTGATATCTTTCATTCTTCCTTTCATACCTTCTCTCATTTCATCTTTAGTTTCTTTTTTACTTACTTTCATTTCTTTTTTTATATCTATCATTCTAGATTTCATACCTTCTCTCATTTCATCTTTAATTTCTTTATTGATGTCTTTTTTTCTTTCTTTCTTGATATCTTTCATTCCTGCTTTCATACCTTCTCTCATTCTATCTTTAGTTTCTTTTTTACTTACTTTCATTTCTTGCTTTCTTGATTTGTTACATTCTAGCTTTCATACCTTCTTTCATTCTAACTTTAGTTTCTTTATTACTTTCTTTCTTTCTGTCTTTCTTTCTTGATATCTTTCATTCTAGCTTTCATAACTTCTTTCATTCTATCTTTATTTTCTTTATTAATTAATTTCGTTCTTTCTTTCTTTCTTTCTTTCTTGATATCTTTCATTCTAGCATTCATATTTTCTCTCATTCAATCTTTCTTTTCTTTATTACATTATTACTAATTTCTTCCTTTTTTCTTTCTTGATATCTTTCATTCTAGTTTTCATACCTTCACTCATTCTATCTTTGGTTTCTTTTTTACTTACTTTCATTTCTTTCTTTCTTGATATCTTTCATTCTAGCTTTCATACCTTCTCTCATTTCATCTTTAGTTTCTTTAGTGATTTCTTTCTTTCTTTCTTTCTTGATATCTTTCATTCTAGCTTTCATACCTTCTCTCATTCTAGCTTTAGTTTCTTTATTACTTTCTTTCTTTCTTTCTTTATATCTTTCATTCTAGCTTTCATATCTTCACTCATTCTATCTTTAGTTTCTTTATTACTTCATTTCTACTGTCTTCCTTTTTTATTTCTAGATATCTTTCATTCTAGCTTTCATACCATCTCTCATGCTATCTTTAGTTTCTTCATTACTTTCTTTCTTTCTTTCTAGATAGCTCTCATTGAAGCTCTTATACCTTCTCTCATTCTATCTTTAGTTTCTTTATTACTTTATTACTTTCTTTCTTTTTTCTTTCTTGATATCTTTCATTCTAGCTTTTATACCTTATCTCATTCTAACTTTAGTTTCTTTATTACTTTCTTTCTTTCTTTTTATTGATATTTCATTCTAGCTTTCATACCTTCTCTCATTTCATATCTAGTTTCTTTATTAATTTCTTTCTTTCTTTCTTGATATCTTTCATTCTATCTTTCATACCTTCTCTCATTCTATTTTTAGTTTCTAAATTAATTACTTTCATTCTTTCGTTCTTTCTTTCTTCATAGCTTTCTTTCTAGCTCTCATACCTTCTCTCGTTCTTTCGTTTGTTTCTTTATTACTTTCTTACTTTATTTCTTTCTTTCTTGATATCTTTCATTCTAGCTTTCATACCTTCTCTCATTTAAACTCTATTTTCTTTATTGATTTCTTTTTTTCTTTCTTTCTTGATATCTTTCATTCTTGCTTTCATACCTTCTCTCATTTAATCTTTAGTTTCTTTTTTACTTACTTTCATTTCTTGCTTTCTTGATTTGTTACATTCTAGCTTTCATACATTCTCTCATTCTATCTTTAGTTTCTTTATTACTTTCTTTCTTTCTGTCTTTCTTTCTTGATATCTTTCATTCTAGCTTTCATAACTTCTTTCATTCTATCTTTCGTTTCTTTATTAATTACTTTCGTTCTTTCTTTCTTTCTTTCTTGATATCTCATTCTAGCTCTCATACCTTCTCTGATTCTATCTTTAGTTTCTTTACTACTTTCTTTCTTTCTTTCTTTCTTTCTTGATATCTTTCATTCTAGCATTCATATTTTCACTCATTCAATCTTTGTTTTCTTTATTACATTATTACTAATTTCTTCCTTTTTTCTTTCTTGATATCTTTCATTCTAGCTTTCATACCTTCACTCATTCTATCTTTGGTTTCTTTTTTACTTACTTTCATTTCTTTCTTTCTTCATATCTTACATTCTACGTTTCATACCTTCTCTCATTCTATTTTTTTGTTTCTTTATTACTTTCTTTCTTTCTTTCTTTCTTTCTTGATATGTTTCATTCTATCTTTCATAAATTCTCTCGTTCTATCTTTAGTTTCTTTATTACTTTCTTTCTTTCTTTCTTTCTTTCTTTCTTGATATGTTTCATTCTAGCTTTCATATCTTCACTCATTCTATCTTTAGTTTCTTTATTACTTCATTTCTACTGTCTTCCTTTTTTCTTTCTAGATATCTTTCATTCTAGCTTTCATACCATCTCTCATGCTATCTTTAGTTTCTTTATTACTTTCTTTCTTTCTTTCTTTCTAGATAGCTCTCATTCTAGCTCTTATACCTTCTCTCATTCTATCTTTAGTTTCTTTCTTACTTTCTTACTTACTTTCTTTTTTCTTTCTTGATATCTTTCATTCTAGCTTTAATACCTTCTCTCATTCTATTTTTATTTTCTTTATTAGTTACTTTCTTTCTTTCTTCCTTGATATATTTCATTCAGTATGTCATACCTTCTCTCATTCTATCTTTAGTTTCACTTTTAGTTACTCTCATTTCTTTCTTTCTTGATAGCTTTCATTCTAGCTCTCATACCTTCTCTCGTTCTATCTTTAGTTTCTTTTTTACTTACTTTCATTTCTTTCTTTCTTCATATCTTACATTCTACCTTTCATACCTTCACTCATTCTATCTTTAGTTTCTTTATTATTTTCTTTCTTTCTTTCTTTCTTTCTTTCTTTCTTTCTTTCTTTCTTTCTTTCTTTCTTGATATCTTACATTCTATCTTTCATACCTTCTTTCATTCTATCTTTAGTTTCTTTATTAATTACTTTCGTTCCTTCTTTCTTTCTTTCCTTCTTTCTTTCTTTCTTGATACCTTTCATTCCAGATCTCATAACTTCTCTCATTCTATCTTTAGTTTCTTTAATACTTACTTTCTTTCTTTATTTCTTTCTAGATATCTTTCATTCTAGCATTCATATCTTCACTAATTCAATCTTTAGTTTCTTTATTACTTCAATTCTACTTTCTTCCTTTTTTCTTTCGTGATATATTTCATTCTAGCATTCATAACTTCTCTCATTCTATCTTTAGTTTCTTTATTACATTCTTTCTTTCTTTCTTTCTTTCTATCTTGATATCTTTCATTCTAGCTTTAATACCTTCTCTCATTCTGTCATTAGTTTCTTTATTACTTTCTTTCTTTCTTTCTTGATATCTTTCATTCTAGCTTTAATACCTTCTCTAATTCTATCGTTAGTTTCTTCATTACTTTCTTTCTTTCTTTCTTGACAACTTTCATTCTAGCTTTCATATCTTATTTCATTCTTTCTTTAGTTTCTTTATTAATTACTTTCTTTCTTTCTTTCTTTCTTGATATCTTAGATTCTATCTTTCATACCTTCTCTCCTACTATCTTTAGTTTCTTTTTTACTTACTTTCATTTCTTTCTTTCTTGAGATCTTTCATTCTAGTTTTAATACCTTCTCTCATTCTTTCTTTATTTACTTTATTAGTTACTTTCTTTCTTTCTTTTTTTGAATATTTCATTCTGTATTTCATACCTTCTCTCATTTTACCTTTACTTTCTTTATTGATTTCTTTCCTTCTTTCTTTCTTGATATCTTTCATTCTAGCTTTCACACCTACTTTCATTTTATCTTTATTTTCTTTATTACTTCATTTCTACTTTCTTCCTTTTTCTTTCTTGATATCTTTCATTCTAGATATCATACCATCTCTCATTCTATCTTTAGTTTCTTCATTGCTTTCTTTCTTTCTTGATAGCTCTCATTCTAGCTCTTATACCTTCTCTCATTCTATCTTTAGCTTCTTTCTTACTTTCTTTTTTCCTTCTTGATATCTTTCATTCTAGCTTTCATATTTTCACTCATTGTACCTTCAGTTTCTTTATTAATTACTTTCGTTCTTTCTTTCTTTCTTTCTTGATATCTTTCATTCTAGTTTTCATACCTTCTCTCATTCTATCTTTAGTTTCTTTTTTTAGTTACTTTCATTTCTTTCTTTCTTGATATCTTTCATTCTAGCTTTAATACCTTCTCTAATTCTATTGTTAGTTTCTTTATTAGTTACTTTCTTTCTTTCTTGATATCTTTCATTCTATATTTCATACCTTCTCTCATTCTATCTTTAGTTTCTTTATTAGTTACTTTCTTTCTTTCTTCATATCTTTCCTTCTAGCTTTCATACCTTTTAACATTTTATCTTTAATTTCTTTATTGATTTCTTTTTTTCTTTCGTTCTTTCTTTCTTGATATCTTTCATTCTAGCATTCATATCTTCACTCATTCAGTCTTTGTTTTCTTTATTACATTATTTCTACTTTCTTCCTTTTTTCTTTCTTGATATCTTTCATTCTAGCTTTCATACCTTCTCTTATTCTATCTTTTTTTTCTTCTTCACTTACTTTCATTTCTTTCTTTCTTAGATATCTTTCATTCTAGCTTTCATACCTTCTCTCATTCTATCTTTAGTTTCTTTACTACTTTCTTTCTTTCTTTCTTGATAACTTTCATTCTAGCATTCATATCTTCATTAATTCAATCTTTATTTTCTTTATTACATTATTTCTACTTTGTTAATTTTTCTTTCTTGATATCTTTCATTCTAGCTTTCATACCTTCTCTCATTCTATCTTTAGTTTCTTTTTACTTTCTTTCATTTCTTTCTTTCTTGATATCTTACATTCTATCTTTCATAACTTCTCTCGTTCTATCTTTAGTTTCTTTATTACATTCTTTCTTTCTTTCTTTCTTCATATCTTTCATTCTAGATTTCATACCTTCTCTCATTTCATCTTTAATTTCTTTATTGAGATCTTTCTTTCTTTCTTTCTTGATATCTTTCATTCTAGCTTTCATACCTTCTCTCATTCTATCTTTAGTTTCTTTATTGCTTTCTTTCTTGCTGTCTTGCTATCTATCATTCTAGCTTTCATACCTTCTCTAATTCTATCTTTAGTTTCTTTTTTACTTACTTTCATTTCTTTCTTTCTTGACATCTTATATTCTAGCTTTCATACCTTCTCTCATTCTTTTAGTTTCTTTATTACTTTCTTTCTTTCTTTTTTCTTTCTTGATATCTGTCATTCTTGTTTTGATACCTTCTCTCATTCTATCTTTAGTTTCTTTTTACTTTCTTTCATTTCTTTCTTTCTTGATATCTTTCATTCTAGCTTTCATACCTACTCTCATTCTATCTTTAGTTTCTTTATTACTTTCGTTCTTTCTTTCTTTCTTGATATCTATCATTCTAGATTTCATACCTTCTCTCATTCTATCTTTAATTTCTTTATTATTTTCTTTCTTTCTTTCTTGATATCTATCATTCTAGATTTCATACCTTCTCTCATTTCATCTTAAATTTATTTATTGATTACTTTTCTTTCTTTCTCGATATCTTTCATTCTAGCTTTCATACCTTCTCTCATTCTATCTTTAGTTTCTTTATTAGTTACTTTCTTTCTTTCTTTCTTGATATCTTTCATTCTAGATTTCATACCTTCTCTCATTTTATCTTTAGTTTCTTTATTGATATCTTTCTTTCTTTCTTTCTTGATATCTTTCATTCTAGCTTTTATCTTTTCTCTCTATCTTTAGTTTCTTTATTACTTTCTCACTTTCTTTCTCGATATCTTTCATTCTAGCTTTCAAACCTTCTCTAATTCTATCTTTAGTTTCTTTTTTACTTACTTTCATTTCTCTCTTTCTTCATATCTTGCTTTCTAGCTTTTATACCTTCTCTCATTCTATCTTTAGTTTCTTTATTACTTTCTGACTTTCTTTCTTGATATCTATCATTCTAGATTTCATACCTTCTCTCATTTCATCTTTAATTTCTTTATTGGTTTCTTGTTTTCTTTCTTTCTTGATATTTTTCATTCTAGCTTTCATACCTTCTTTTATTCCATCTTTAGTTTCTTTATTAATTACTTTCTTTCTTTCTTTCTTGATATCTTTCATTCTATCTTTCATACCTTCTCTCGTTCTATCTTTAGTTTCTTTATTACTTTCTTACTTTCTTTCTTTCTTCATATCTTTCATTCTAGCTCTCATCTTTTCTCTCTATCTTTAGTATCTTTATTACTTTCTTTCGTTCTTTCTGGATATCTCATTCTAGCTCTCTTACCTTCTCTGATTCTATCTTTAGTTTCTTTACTACTTTCTTTCTTTCTTGATATCTTTCATTCTAGCATTCATATCTTCACTCATTGAATATTTGTTTTCTTTAATACATTATTTCTACTTTCTTCCTTTTTTCTTTCTTGATATCTTTCATTTTAGCTTTCATACCTTCTCTCATTCTATCTTTGGTTTCTTTTTTACTTACTTTCATTTCTTTCTTTCTTGACATCTTATATTCTAGCTTTCATACCTTCTCTCATTCTTTTAGTTTCTTTATTACTTTCTTTCTTTTTTTCTTACTTTCTTGATATCTTTCATTGTAGCTTTAATACCTTCTCTCATTCTATCTTTAGTTTCTTTATCAGTTACTTTCTTGATTTCTTTCATTCTAGATTTCATACCTTCTCTCATTTTATCTTTAGTTTCTTTATTGATATCTTTCTTTCTTTCTTTCTTGATATCTCATTCTAGCTCTCATACCTTCTCTGACTCTATATTTATTTTCTTTACTACTTTTTTTTTTCTGATATCTTTCATTCTAGCATTCATATCTTCACTCATTCAATCTTTACTTTCTTTATTAAAATATTTCTACATTCTACCTTTTTTCTTTCTTGATATCTTTCATTCTAGCTTTCATACCTTCTCTCATTCAATCTTTATTTTCTTTATTAAAATATTTCTACATTCTACCTTTTTTCTTTCTTCATATCTTTCATTCTAGCTTTCATACCTTCTCTCATTCTATCTTTAGTTTCTTTATTACTGTCGTTCTTTCTTTCTTTCTTGATATCTATCATTCTAGATTTCATACCTTCTCTCATTCTATCTTTAGTTTCTTTATTATTTTCTTTCTTTCTTTCTTGATATCTATCATTCTAGATTTCATACCTTTTCTCATTCTATCTTTAGTTTCTTTATTATTTTCTTTCTTTCTTTCTTGATATCTATCATTCTAGATTTCATACCTTCTCTCATTTCATCTTAAATTTCTTTATTGATTATTTTTCTTTCTTTCTTGATATCTTTCATTGTAGCTTTCATACCTTCTCTCATTCTATCTTTAGTTTTTTTATTAGTTACTTTCTTTCTTTCTTGATATCTTTCATTCTAGATTTCATACCTTCTCTCATTCTATCTTTAGTTTCTTTATTACTGTAGTTCTTTCTTTCTTTCTTGATATCTATCAATCTAGATTTCATACCTTCTCTCATTCTATCGTTAGTTTCTTCATTACTTTCTTTCTTTCTTTCTTGACAACTTTCATTCTAGCTTTCATATCTTCTTTCATTCTTTCTTTAGTTTCTTTATTAATTACTTTCTTTCTTTCTTTCTTTCTTGATATCTTAGATTCTATCTTTCATACCTTCTCTCCTACTATCTTTAGTTTCTTTTTTACTTACTTTCATTTCTTTCTTTCTTGAGATCATTCATTCTAGTTTTAATACCTTCTCTCATTCTTTCTTTATTTACTTTATTAGTTACTTTCTTTCTTTCTTTTTTGGAATATTTCATTCTGTATTTCATACCTTCTCTCATTTTACCTTTATTTTCTTTATTGATTTCTTTCCTTCTTTCTTTCTTGATATCTTTCATTCTAGCTTTCACACCTACTTTCATATTATTTTTATTTTCTTTATTTCTTCATTTCTACTTTCTTCCTTTTTTCTTTCTTGATATCTTTCATTCTAGATATCATACCATCTCTCATTCTATCTTTAGTTTCTTCATTGCTTTCTTTCTTTCTTGATAGCTCTCATTCTAGCTCTTATACCTTCTCTCATTCTATCTTTAGCTTCTTTCTTACTTTCTTTCTTTTTTCCTTCTTGATATCTTTCATTCTAGCTTTCATATTTTCACTCATTGTATCTTCAGTTTCTTTATTAATTACTTTCGTTCTTTCTTTCTTTCTTTCTTGATATCTTTCATTCTAGTTTTCATACCTTCTCTCATTCTATCTTTAGTTTCTTTTTTACTTACTTTCATTTCTTTCTTTCTTGATATCTTTCATTCTAGCTTTAATACCTTCTCTAATTCTATCGTTAGTTTCTTTATTAGTTACTTTCTTTCTTTCTTGATATCTTTCATTCTAGATTTCATACCTTCTCTCATTCTATCTTTAGTTTCTTTATTAGTTACTTTCTTTCTTTCTTCATATCTTTCCTTCTAGCTTTCATACCTTTTCACATTTTATCTTTAGTTTCTTTATTGGTATCTTTCTTTCTTTCTTTCTTCATATCTTTCATTCTAGCTTTCATACCTTCTCTCATTCTATCTTTAGTTTCTTTTTTACTTACTTTCATTTCTTTTTTAATATCTTACATTCTAGCTTTCATACCTTCTCTCATTTTATCTTTAGTTTCTTGTTTATTTTCTTTCTTTCTAGATATCTTTCATTCTAGATTTCATACCTTCTCTCATTTTATCTTTAGTTTATTGTTTACTTTCTTTCTTTCTTGATATCTTTCATTGTAGCTTTAATACCTTCTCTCATTCTATCTTTAGTTTCTTTATTGATTTCTTTCTTTCTTTCTTGATATCTTTCAATGTAGCTTTCATTTATTCTATCATTTCATCTTTAATTTCTTTATTATTTCTTTTTTTCTTTCTTTCTTGATATCTTTCATTCTAGCTTTCATGCCTTCTCTCATTCTATCTTTAGTTTCTTTATTAAGTTCTTTCTTTCTTTCTTTCTTTCTTTCTTGATATCTTTCATTCTATCTTTCATACTTTCTATCGTTCTATCTTTAGTTTCTTTATTACTTTCTTACTTTCTTGATCTCTTTCATTGTAGCTTTAATACCTTCTCTCATTCTATCTTTAGTTTCTTTATCAGTTACTTTCTTGATATCTTTCATTCTAGCTTTCATACCTTCTCTCATTCTATCTTTAGTTTCTTTATTGCTTTCTTTATTGCTGTCTTGATATCTATCATTCTAGATTTCATACCTTCTCTCATTTCATCTTTAATTTCTTTATTGATATCTTTCTTTCTTTCTTTCTTCATATCTCTCATTCTAGATTTCATACCTTCTTTCATTCTATCTTTAGTTTCTTTATAAATTACTTTCGTTCTTTCTTTCTTTCTTTCTTTCTTTCTTTCTTTCTTTCTTTCTTGATATCTCATTCTAGCTCTCATACCTTCTCTGACTCTATATTTAGTTTCTTTACTACTTTCTTTCTTTCTTTCTTTCCTGATATCTTTCATTCTAGCATTCATATCTTCACTCATTCAATCTTTGTTTTCTTTATTAAAATATTTCTACATTCTACCTTTTTTCTTTCTTGATATCTTTCATTCTAGCTTTCATACCTACTCTCATTCTATCTTTAGTTTCTTTATTACTTTCGTTCTTTCTTTCTTTCTTGATATCTATCATTCTAGATTTCATACCTTCTCTCATTCTATCTTTAGTTTCTTTATTATTTTCTTTCTTTCTTTCTTGATATCTATCATTCTAGATTTCATACCTTCTCTCATTTCATCTTAAATTTATTTATTGATTACTTTTCTTTCTTTCTCGATATCTTTCATTCTAGCTTTCATACCTTCTCTCATTCTATCTTTAGTTTCTTTATTAGTTACTTTCTTTCTTTCTTTCTTGATATCTTTCATTCTAGATTTCATTCCTTCTCTCATTTTATCTTTAGTTTCTTTATTGATATCTTTCTTTCTTTCTTTCTTGATATCTTTCATTCTAGCTTTTATCTTTTCTCTCTATCTTTAGTTTCTTTATTACTTTCTCACTTTCTTTCTCGATATCTTTCATTCTAGCTTTCAAACCTTCTCTAATTCTATCTTTAGTTTCTTTTTTACTTACTTTCATTTCTCTCTTTCTTCATATCTTGCTTTCTAGCTTTTATACCTTCTCTCATTCTACCTTTAGTTTCTTTATTACTTTCTGACTTTCTTTCTTGATATCTATCATTCTAGATTTCATACCTTCTCTCATTTCATCTTTAATTTCTTTATTGGTTTCTTGTTTTCTTTCTTTCTTGATATTTTTCATTCTAGCTTTCATACCTTCTTTTATTCCATCTTTAGTTTCTTTATTAATTACTTTCTTTCTTTCTTTCTTGATATCTTTCATTCTATCTTTCATACCTTCTCTCGTTCTATCTTTAGTTTCTTTATTACTTTCTTACTTTCTTTCTTTCTTCATATCTTTCATTCTAGCTCTCATCTTTTCTCTCTATCTTTAGTATCTTTATTACTTTCTTTCGTTCTTTCTGGATATCTCATTCTAGCTCTCTTACCTTCTCTGATTCTATCTTTAGTTTCTTTACTACTTTCTTTCTTTCTTGATATCTTTCATTCTAGCATTCATATCTTCACTCATTGAATATTTGTTTTCTTTAATACATTATTTCTACTTTCTTCCTTTTTTCTATCTTGATATCTTTCATTTTAGCTTTCATACCTTCTCTCATTCTATCTTTGGTTTCTTTTTTACTTACTTTCATTTCTTTCTTTCTTGACATCTTATATTCTAGCTTTCATACCTTCTCTCATTCTTTTAGTTTCTTTATTACTTTCTTTCTTTTTTTCTTTCTTTCTTGATATCTTTCATTCTATCTTTCATACCTTCTATCGTTCTATCTTTAGTTTCTTTATTACTTTCTTACTTTCTTGATATCTTTCATTGTAGCTTTAATACCTTCTCTCATTCTATCTTTAGTTTCTTTATCAGTTACTTTCTTGATTTCTTTCATTCTAGATTTCATACCTTCTCTCATTTTATCTTTAGTTTCTTTATTGATATCTTTCTTTCTTTCTTTCTTGATATCTCATTCTAGCTCTCATACCTTCTCTGACTCTATATTTATTTTCTTTACTACTTTCTTTCTTTTTTTCCTGATATCTTTCATTCTAGCATTCATATCTTCACTCATTCAATCTTTATTTTCTTTATTAAAATATTTCTACATTCTACCTTTTTTCTTTCTTGATATCTTTCATTCTAGCTTTCATACCTTCCCTCATTCAATCTTTATTTTCTTTATTAAAATATTTCTACATTCTACCTTTTTTCTTTCTTCATATCTTTCATTCTAGCTTTCATACCTTCTCTCATTCTATCTTTAGTTTCTTTATTACTGTCGTTCTTTCTTTCTTTCTTGATATCTATCATTCTAGATTTCATACCTTCTCTCATTCTATCTTTAGTTTCTTTATTATTTTCTTTCTTTCTTTCTTGATATCTATCATTCTAGATTTCATACCTTTTCTCATTCTATCTTTAGTTTCTTTATTATTTTCTTTCTTTCTTTCTTGATATCTATCATTCTAGATTTCATACCTTCTCTCATTTCATCTTAAATTTCTTTATTGATTACTTTTCTTTCTTTCTTGATATCTTTCATTCTAGCTTTCATACCTTCTCTCATTCTATCTTTAGTTTTTTTATTAGTTACTTTCTTTCTTTCTTGATATCTTTCATTCTAGATTTCATACCTTCTCTCATTCTATCTTTAGTTTCTTTATTACTGTAGTTCTTTCTTTCTTTCTTGATATCTATCAATCTAGATTTCATACCTTCTCTCATTCTATCGTTAGTTTCTTCATTACTTTCTTTCTTTCTTTCTTGACAACTTTCATTCTAGCTTTCATATCTTCTTTCATTCTTTCTTTAGTTTCTTTATTAATTACTTTCTTTCTTTCTTTCTTTCTTGATATCTTAGATTCTATCTTTCATACCTTCTCTCCTACTATCTTTAGTTTCTTTTTTACTTACTTTCATTTCTTTCTTTCTTGAGATCTTTCATTCTAGTTTTAATACCTTCTCTCATTCTTTCTTTATTTACTTTATTAGTTACTTTCTTTCTTTCTTTTTTGGAATATTTCATTCTGTATTTCATACCTTCTCTCATTTTACCTTTACTTTCTTTATTGATTTCTTTCCTTCTTTCTTTCTTGATATCTTTCATTCTAGCTTTCACACCTACTTTCATATTATTTTTATTTTGTTTATTTCTTCATTTCTACTTTCTTCCTTTTTTCTTTCTTGATAGCTTTCATTCTAGATAGCATACCATCTCTCATTCTATCTTTAGTTTCTTCATTGCTTTCTTTCTTTCTTGATAGCTCTCATTCTAGCTCTTATACCTTCTCTCATTCTATCTTTAGCTTCTTTCTTACTTTCTTTCTTTTTTCCTTCTTGATATCTTTCATTCTAGCTTTCATATTTTCACTCATTGTATCTTCAGTTTCTTTATTAATTACTTTCGTTCTTTCTTTCTTTCTTTCTTGATATCTTTCATTCTAGTTTTCATACCTTCTCTCATTCTATCTTTAGTTTCTTTTTTACTTACTTTCATTTCTTTCTTTCTTGATATCTTTCATTCTATCTTTAATACCTTCTCTAATTCTATCGTTAGTTTCTTTATTAGTTACTTTCTTTCTTTCTTGATATCTTTCATTCTAGATTTCATACCTTCTCTCATTCTATCTTTAGTTTCTTTATTAGTTACTTTCTTTCTTTCTTCATATCTTTCCTTCTAGCTTTCATACCTTTTCACATTTTATCTTTAGTTTCTTTATTGATATCTTTCTTTCTTTCTTTCTTCATATCTTTCATTCTAGCTTTCATACCTTCTCTCATTCTATCTTTAGTTTCTTTTTTACTTACTTTCATTTCTTTCTTAATATCTTACATTCTAGCTTTCATACCTTCTCTCATTTTATCTTTAGTTTCTTGTTTATTTTCTTTCTTTCTAGATATCTTTCATTATAAATTTCATACCTTCTCTCATTTTATCTTTAGTTTATTGTTTACTTTCTTTCTTTCTTGATATCTTTCATTGTAGCTTTAATACCTTCTCTCATTCAATCTTTAGTTTCTTTATTGATTTCTTTCTTTCTTTCTTGATATCTTTCAATGTAGCTTTCATTTATTCTATCATTTCATCTTTAATTTCTTTATTATTTCTTTTTTTCTTTCTTTCTTGATATCTTTCATTCTAGCTTTCATGCCTTCTCTCATTCTATCTTTAGTTTCTTTATTAAGTTCTTTCTTTCTTTCTTTCTTGATATCTTTCATTCTATCTTTCATACCTTCTCTCGTTCTATCTTTAGTTTCTTTATTACTTTCTTTCTTTTTTTCTTTCTTTCTTGATATCTTTCATTCTAGATTTCATATCTTCTCCCATTTTTTTTTAGTTTCTTTATTGATTTCTTTCTTTCTTTCTTGATATCTTTCAATGTAGCTTTCATTTATTCTATCATTTCATCTTTAATTTCTTTATTATTTCTTTTTTTCTTTCTTTCTTGATATCTTTCATTCTAGCTCTCATCCCTTCTCTCTTTCTATCTTTAGTTTCTTTATTACTTTCTTACTTTCTTACTTGATATCTTTCATTCTAGCTTTCATACCTTCTCTCCTTCTATCTTTACTTTCTTTTTTACTTACTTTCATTTCCTTCGTTCTTAATATCTTGCATTCTAGCTTTCAAACCATTACTCATTCTATCTTTAGTTTCCTTATTACTTTCTTTCTTTCTTTCTTCATATATATCATTCTAGATTTCATACCTTATCTCATTTCATCTTCAATTTCTTTATTGATTTCTTTTTTCTTTCTTTCTTGATACCTTTCATTCTTGCTTTCATACGTTCTCTCATTCTATCTTTAGTTTCTTTTTTACTTACTTTCATTTCTTGCTTTTTTCATGTTACTTTCTAGCTTTCATACCTTCTCTCATTCTCTCTAAAGTTTCT
Organism: Intellagama lesueurii; assembly: GCA_037013535.1. Taxonomy (NCBI): domain Eukaryota; kingdom Metazoa; phylum Chordata; class Lepidosauria; order Squamata; family Agamidae; genus Intellagama; species Intellagama lesueurii. Next base: position 335,653 of record JBAJHW010000028.1, read on the forward strand.
TTACTACTTTCTTTCTTTCTTTCTTTCTTTCATTCTTTCTTTCTTTCTTTCTTTCTTTCTTTCTTGATATCTTTCATTCCAGCTTTCATACCTTCTCTCATTCTAGCTTTAGTTTCTTTTTTACTTACTATCATTTCTTTCTTTCTTGATATCTTACATTGTATCTTTCATACCTTCTCTAATTCGATCGTTAGTTTCTTTATTAGTTACTTTCTTTCTTTCTTGATATCTTTCATTCTAGATTTCATACCTTCTCTCATTCTATCTTTAGTTTCTTTATTAGTTACTTTCTTTCTTTCTTCATATCTTTCCTTCTAGCTTTCATACCTTTTCACATTTTATCTTTAGTTTCTTTATTGATATCTTTCTTTCTTTCTTTCTTCATATCTTTCATTCTAGCTTTCATACCTTCTCTCATTCTATCTTTAGTTTCTTTTTTACTTACTTTCATTTCTTTCTTTCTTAATATCTTACATTCTAGCTTTCATACCTTCTCTCATTTTATCTTTAGTTTCTTGTTTACTTTCTTTCTTTCTAGATATCTTTCATACTAGATTTCATACCTTCTCTCATTTTATCTTTAGTTTATTGTTTACTTTCTTTCTTTCTTGATATCTTTCATTGTAGCTTTAATACCTTCTCTCATTCTATCTTTAGTTTCTTTATTAGTTACATTCTTTCTTTCTTTCTTGATATCTTTCATTCTAGATTTCATATCTTCTCCCATTTTATTTTTAGTTTCTTTATTGATTTCTTTCTTTCTTTCTTGATATCTTTCAATGTAGCTTTCATTTATTCTATTATTTCATCTTTAATTTCTTTATTATTTCTTTTTTTCTTTCTTTCTTGATATCTTTCATTCTAGCTTTCATGCCTTCTCTCATTCTATCTTTAGTTTCTTTATTAAGTTCTTTCTTTCTTTCTTTCTTTCTTTCTTTCTTGATATCTTTCATTCTATCTTTCATACCTTCTCTCGTTCTATCTTTAGTTTCTTTATTACTTTCTTTCTTTCTTTCTTTCTTTCTTTCTTGATATCTTTAATTCTAGCTCTTATCTTTTCTCTCTATCTTTAGTTTCTTTCTTACTTTCTTACTTTCTTTCTTGATATCTTTCATTCTAGCTTTCAAACCTTCTCTAATTCTATCTTTAGTTTCTTTATTACTTTCTGTCTTTCTTTCTTGATATCTATCATTCTAGATTTCATACTTTCTCTCATTTCATCGTTAATTTCTTTATTGGTTTCTTTTTTTCTTTCTTTCTTGATATTTTTCATACTAGCTTTCATACCTTCTTTTATTCTATTTTTAGTTTCTTTATTAATTACTTTCTTTCTTTCTTTCTTGATATCTTTCATTCTATCTTTCATACCTTCTCTCGTTCTATCTTTAGTTTCTTTATTACTTTCTTACTTTCTTTCTTTCTTTCTTGATATCTATCATTCTAGATTTCATACCTTCTCTCATTTCATCTTAAATTTCTTTATTGATTACTTTTATTTCTTTCTTGATATCTTTCATTCTAGCTTTCATACCTTCTCTCATTCTATCTTTAGTTTCTTTATTAGTTACTTTCTTTCTTTCTTTCTTGATATCTTTCATTCCAGCTTTCATACCTTCTTTCATTCTATCTTTAGTTTCTTTATAAATTACTTTCATTCTTTCATTCTTTCTTTCTTTCTTTATCTCTCATTCTAGCTCTCATACCTTCTCCGACTCTATATTTAGTTTCTTTACTACTTTCTTTCTTTCTTTCTTTCCTGATATCTTTCATTCTAGCTTTCATACCTTCTTTCATTCTATCTTTAGTTTCTTTATAAATTACTTTCGTTCTTTCTTTCTTTCTTTCTTTCTTTTTATCTCTTTCTAGCTCTCATACCTTCTCTGACTCTATATTTAGTTTCTTTACTACTTTCTTTCTTTCTTTCTTTCCTGATATCTTTCATTCTAGCATTCATATCTTCACTCATTCAATCTTTATTTTCTTTATTAAAATATTTCTACATTCTACCTTTTTTCTTTCTTGATATCTTTCATTCTAGCTTTCATACCTTCTCTCATTCTATCTTTAGTTTCTTTATTACTTTCGTTCTTTCTTGATATCTATCATTCTAGATTTCATACCTTCTCTCATTCTATCTTTAGTTTCTTTATTATTTTCTTTCTTTCTTTCTTGATATCTATCATTCTGGATTTCATACCTTCTCTCATTCTATCTTTAGTTTCTTTATTATTTTCTTTCTTTCTTTCTTGATATCTATAATTCTAGTTTCATATCTTCTCTCATTTCATCTTAAATTTCTTTATTGATTACTTTTCTTTCTTTCTTGATATCTTTCATTCTAGCTTTCATACCTTCTCTCATTCTATCTTTAGTTTCTTTATTAGTTAATTTCTTTCTTTCTTTCTTGATATCATTCATTCTAGATTTCATACCTTCTCTCATTTTATCTTTAGTTTCTTTATTGATATCTTTCTTTCTTTCTTTCTTGATATCTTTCATTCTATCTTTCATACCTTCTATCGTTCTATCTTTAGATTCTTTATTACTTTCTTAATTTCTTTCTTTCTTTCTTGATATCTTTCATTCTAGGTTTCATACCTTCTTTCATTCTATCTTTAGTTTCTTTATAAATTACTTTCGTTCTTTCTTTCTTTCTTTCTTTCTTTCTTGATATCTCATTCTATCTCTCATACCTTCTCTGACTCTATATTTAGATTCTTTACTACTTTCTTTCTTTCTTTCTTTCCTGATATCTTTCATTCTAGCATTCATATCTTCACTCATTCAATCTTTATTTTCTTTATTAAAATATTTCTACATTCTACCTTTTTTCTTTCTTGATATCTTTCATTCTAGCTTTCATACCTTCTCTCATTTTATCTTTAGTTTCTTTATTATTTTCTTTCTTTCTTTCTTGATATCTATCATTCTAGTTTTCATACCTTCTCTCATTCTATCTTTAGTTTCTTTATTATTTTCTTTCTTTTTTTCTTGATATCTATCATTCTAGATTTCATACCTTCTCTCATTCTATCTTTAGTTTCTTTATTATTTTCTTTCTTTCTTTCTTGATATCTATCATTGTAGATTTCATACCTTCTCTCATTTCATCTTAAAATTCTTTATTGATTACTTTTCTTCCTTCCTTGATATCTTATATTCTAGCTTTCATACCTTCTCTCATTCTATCTTTAGTTTCTTTATTAGTTACTTTCTTTCTTTCTTTCTTGATAGCTTTCATTCTAGATTTCATTCCTTCTCTCATTTTATCTTTAGTTTCTTTATTACTTTCTTACGTTCTTTCTTTCTTTCTTGATATCTTTCATTCTAGCTCTTATATTTTCTCTCATTCTATCTTTAGTTTCTTTATTATTTTCTTTCTTTCTTTCTTGATATCTATCATTCTAGCTTTCAAACCTTCTCTAATTCTATCTTTAGTTTCTTTTTTACTTACTTTCATTTCTTTCTTTCTTCCTATCTTGCTTTCTAGCTTTCATACCTTCGCTCATTCTATCTTTATTTTCTCTATTACTTTCTGTCTTTCTTTCTTGATATCTATCATTCTAGATTTCATACCTTCGCTCATTTCATCTTTAATTTCTTTATTGGTTTCTTTTTTTCTTTCTTTCTTGATATTTTTCATTCTAGCTTTCATACATTCTTTTATTCTATCTTTAGTTTCTTTATTAATTACTTTCGTTCTTTCTTCCTTTTTTCTATCTTTCATTCTGGCTTTCATACCTTCTCTCATTCTATATTTAGTTTCTTTTTTACTTTCTTTCTTTCTTTCTTTCTTTCTTTCTTGATATCTTTCATTCTAGCTTTCATACATTCTCTCATTTTATCTTTAGTTTCTTTATTGATATCTTTCTTTCTTTCTTTCTTGATATCCTTCATTCTATCTTTCATACCTTCTATCGTTCTATCTTTAGTTTCTTTATTACTTTCTTACTTACTTTCTTTCTTTCTTGATATCTTTCATTCTAGCTCTTATATTTTCTCTCTATTTTTAGTTTCTTTATTACTTTCTTACTTTCTTTCTTGATATCTTTCACTCTAGCTTTCAAACCTTCTCTAATTCTATCTTTAGTTTCTTTTTTACTTACTTTCATTTCTTTCTTTCTTCATATCTTGCTTTCTAGCTTTCATACCTTCTCTCATTCTATCTTTAGTTTCTTTATTACTTTCAATCTTTCTTTCTTGATATCCATCATTCTAGATTTCATACCTTCTCTCATTTCATCTTTAATTTCTTTATTGGTTTCTTTTTTTCTTTCTTTCTTGATATTTTTCATTCTCGCTTTCATACCTTCTTTCATTCTATCTTGAGTTTCTTTATTAATTACTTTCGTTCTTTCTTCCTTTTTTCTTTCTTGATATCTTTTATTCTAGCTCTCATGACTTCTCTGATTCTATCTTTAGTTTCTTCATTACTTTCTTTCTTTTTTTCTTTCTTCATACCTTTCTTTCTCGCTCTCATACCTTCTCTCGTTCTTTCGTTAGTTTCTTTATTACTTTCTTACTTTCTTTCTTTCTTTCTTGATATCTTTCATTCTAGCATTCATACCTTCTCTCATTCTATCTTTAGTTTCTTTTTTACTTACTTTCATTTCTTCCTTTCTTGATTTCTTTGATTGTAGCTTCAATACCTTCTCTCATTCTTTCTTTACTTTCTTTATTAGTTACTTTCTTGATTTCTTTCATTCTAGATTTCATACCTTCTCTCATTTTATCTTTAGTTTCTTTATTGATTTCTTTCATTCTTTCTTTCTTGATATCTTTCATTCTATCTTTCATACCTTCTCTCATTTCATCTTTAGTTTCTTTATTGATTTCTTTCTTTCTTTCTTGATATCTTTCATTCTAGCTTTCATACCTTCTCTCATTTCATCTTTAATTTCTTTATTGATTTCTTTTTTTCTTTCTTTCTTGATATCTTTCATTCTAGCTTTCATACCTTCACACATTCTATCTTTGGTTTCTTTTTTATTTACTTTCATTTCTTTCTTTCTTGATATCTTACATTCTAGTTTTCATACCTTCTCTCATTCTATCTTTAGTTTCTTTATTACTTTCTTTCTTTCTTTCTTTCTTTCTTGATATCTCTCATTCTATCTTTCATACCTTCTCTCGTTCTATCTTTAGTTTCTTTATTACTTTCTTACTTTCTTTAATTCTTTCTTGATATCTTTCATTCTAGATCTCATCCCTTCTCTCTATCTTTAGTTTCTTTATTACTTTCTTACTTTCTTTCTTGGTATCTTTCATTCTTGCTTTCAAACCTTCTCTCATTCTATCTTTAGTTTCTTTTTTACTTGCTTTCATTTCTTTCTTTCTTCATATCTTGCATTGTAGCTTTCATACCATCACTCATTCTATCTTTACTTTTTTTATTACTTTCTTTCTTTCTTTCTTGATATCTTTCATTCTATCTTTCATACCTTCTCTCATTCTATCTTTAGTTTCTTTATTATCTACTTTCTTTCTTTCTTTCTTGATATCTATCATTCTAGATTTCATACCTTCTCTCATTTCATCTTTAATTTCTTTATTGATTTCTTTTTTCTCTCTTTCTTGATATCTTTCATTCTAGCTTTCATACCTTCTCTCATTCTATCTTTAGTTTCTTTATTACTTTCTTTCTTTCTTGATATATTTCATTCTAGCTTTCATACCTTCTCTCATTCTATCTTTAGTTTCTTTATTAGCTACTTTCTTTCTTTCTTTCTTGATATCTTTCATTCTAGATTTCATACATTCTCTCATTTTATCTTTAGTTTTTTTATTACTTTCTTTCTTTCTTGATAATTATCATTCTAGATTTCATACCTCTCTCATTTCATCTTAAATTTCTTTATTGATTACTTTTCTTTCTTTCTTGATATCTTTCATTCTAGCTTTCATACCTTCTCTCATTCTATCTTTAGTTTCTTTATTAGTTACTTTCTTTCTTTCTTTCTTTATATCTTTCATTCCAGCTTTCATACCTTCTTTCATTCTATCTTTAGTTTCTTTATAAATTACTTTCGTTCTTTCTTTCTTTCTTTCTTTCTTTCTTTCTTGATATCTCATTCTAGCTCTCATACCTTCTCTGACTCTATATTTAGTTTCTTTACTACTTTCTTTCTTTCTTTCTTTCCTGATATCTTTCATTCTAGCTTTCATACCTTCTTTCATTCTATCTTTAGTTTCTTTATAAATTACTTTCGTTCTTTCTTTCTTTCTTTCTTTCTTTTTATCTCATTCTAGCTCTCATACCTTCTCTGACTCTATATTTAGTTTCTTTACGACTTTCTTTCTTTCTTTCTTTCCTGATATCTTTCATTCTAGCATTCATATCTTCACTCATTCAATCTTTATTTTCTTTATTAAAATATTTCCACATTCTACCTTTTTTCTTTCTTGATATCTTTCATTCTAGCTTTCATACCTTCTCTCCTTCTATCTTTAGTTTCTTTATTACTTTCGTTCTTTCTTTCTTTCTTCATATCTATCATTCTAGATTTCATACCTTCTCTCATTCTATCTTTAGTTTCTTTATTATTTTCATTCTTTCTCTCTTGATATCTATCATTCTAGATTTCATACCTTCTCTCATTCTATCTTTAGTTTCTTTATTATTTTCTTTCTTTCTTTCTTGATATCTATCATTCTAGTTTCATACCTTCTCTCATTTCATCTTAAATTTCTTTATTGATTACTTTTCTTTCTTTCTTGATATCTTTCATTCTAGATTTCATACCTTCTCTCATTCTATCTTTAGTTTCTTTATTAGTTACTTACTTTCTTTCTTTCTTGATATCATTCATTCTAGATTTCATACCTTCTCTCATTTTATCTTTAGTTTCTTTATTGATATCTTTCTTTCTTTCTTTCTTGATATCTTTCATTCTATCTTTCATACCTTCTATCGTTCTATCTTTAGATTCTTTATTACTTTCTTACTTTCTTTCTTTCTTGATATCTTACATTCTAGTTTTCATACCTTCTCTCATTCTATCTTTAGTTTCTTTATTACTTTCTTTCTTTCTTTCTTTCTTTCTTTCTTGATATCTCTCATTCTATCTTTCATACCTTCTCTCGTTCTATCTTTAGTTTCTTTATTACTTTCTTACTTTCTTTAATTCTTTCTTGATATCTTTCATTCTAGCTCTCATCCCTTCTCTCTATCTTTAGTTTCTTTATTACTTTCTTACTTTCTTTCTTGGTATCTTTCATTCTTGCTTTCAAACCTTCTCTCATTCTATCTTTAGTTTCTTTTTTACTTGCTTTCATTTCTTTCTTTCTTCATATCTTGCATTGTAGCTTTCATACCATCACTCATTCTATCTTTACTTTTTTTATTACTTTCTTTCTTTCTTTCTTGATATCTTTCATTCTATCTTTCATACCTTCTCTCATTCTATCTTTAGTTTCTTTATTATCTACTTTCTTTCTTTCTTTCTTGATATCTATCATTCTAGATTTCATACCTTCTCTCATTTCATCTTTAATTTCTTTATTGATTTCTTTTTTTCTCTCTTTCTTGATATCTTTCATTCTAGCTTTCATACCTTCTCTCATTCTATCTTTAGTTTCTTTATTACTTTCTTTCTTTCTTGATATCTTTCATTCTAGCTTTCATACCTTCTCTCATTCTATCTTTAGTTTCTTTATTAGCTACTTTCTTTCTTTCTTTCTTGATATCTTTCATTCTAGATTTCATACATTCTCTCATTTTATCTTTAGTTTTTTTATTACTTTCTTTCTTTCTTGATAATTATCATTCTAGATTTCATACCTTCTCTCATTTCATCTTTAATTTCTTTATTGATTTTTTTCTTTCTTTCTTGATATCTTTCATTCTAGGTTTCATACCTTCTTTTATTCTATCTTTAGTTTCTTTATTAATTACATTCGTTCTTTCTTGATATCTTTCATTCTAGCTCTCATCTTTTCTCTCTATCTTTAGTTTCTTTATTACTTTCTTTCTTTCTTTCTGGATATCTCATTCTAGCTCTCTTACCTTCACTGATTCTATCTTTAGTTTCTTTACTACTTTCTCTCTTTCCTGATATCTTTCATTCTAGATTTCTTATCTTCTCTCATTTCATCTTTAATTTCTTTATTGATTTCTTCTTTCTTTCTTTCTTTCTTAATATCTTTCATTCTAGCTTTCATACCTTCTCTCATTTCATCTTTAATTATTTTATTTATTTCTTTTTTCTTTCTTTCTTGATATCTTTCATTCTTGCTTTGATACCTTCTCTCATTCTATCTTTAGTTTCTTTTATACTTACTTACATTTCTTTCTTTCTTGATATCTATCATTCTAGATTTCATACCTTCTCTCATTTCTTCTTTAATTTCTTTATTGATTTCTTTTTTCTTTCATTCTTGATATCTTTCATTCTTGCTTTCATACCTTCTCTCATTCTATCTTTAGTTTCTTTTTTACTTACTTTCATTTCTTGTTTTCTTGATATGGTACATTCTAGCTTTCATACCTTCTCTCATTCTATCTTTAGTTTCTTTATTAATTAATTTCTTTCTTTCATTCTTGATATCTTTCATTCTAGCTTTCATACCTTCTTTCATTCTATCTTTACTTTCTTTATTAATTACTTTTGTTCTTTCTTTCTTTCTTGATATTTCATTCTAGCTCTCATACCTTCTCTGACTGTATCTTTAGTTTCTTTACTACTTTCTTTCTTTCTTTCCTGATATCTTTCATTCTAGCATTCATATATTCACTCATTCAATCTTTATTTTCTTTATTACATTATTTCTACATTCTACCTTTTTTCTTTCTTGATATCTTTCATTCTAGCTTTCATATCTTCTCTCATTCTATCTTTAGTTTCTTTATTACTTTCGTTCTTTCTTTCTTTCTTGATAACTTTCATTCTAACTTTCATACTTTCTCTCAGTCTACCTTTAGTTTCTTTTTTACCTACTTTCATTTCTTTCTTTCTTGATATCTTACATTATAGCTTTCATACCTTTTCTCATTCTATCTTTAGTTTCTTTATTACTTCATTTCTACTTTCTTCCTTTTTTCTTTCTTGATATCTTTCATTCTAGATTTCATGCCATCTCTCATTCTATCTTTATTTTCTGTTTTACTTACTTTCATTTTTTTCTTTCTTGATATCTGTCATTCAAGCTTTCATACCTTCTCTCATTCTATCTTTAGTTTCTTTATTACTTACTTTCATTTCTTTCTTTCTTGATATCTTTCATTCTAGCTGTAATACCTTCTCTCATTCTATCTTTAGTTTCTTTATTACTTTCTTCCATTCTTCATATCTTTCATTCTAGATTTTACCTTCTCTCATTTTATCTTTAGTTTCTTTATTGATTTCTTTCTTTCTTTCTTGATATCTTTCATTCTAGCTTTCATACCTTCTTTCATTCTATCATGAGTTTCTTTATTAATTACTTTCGTTCTTTCTTCCTTTTTTCTTTCTTGATATCTTTTATTCTAGCTCTCATGCCTTCTCTGATTCTTTCTTTACTTTCTTCATTACTTTCTTTCTTTTTTTCTTTCTTCATAGCTTTCTTTCTCGCTCTCATACCTTCTCTCGTTCTTTCGTTAGTTTCTTTATTACTTTCTTACTTTCTTTCTTGATATCTTTCATTCTAGCATTCATACCTTCTCTCATTCTATCTTTAGTTTCTTTTTTACTTACTTTCATTTCTTGCTTTCTTGATTTGTTACATTCTAGCTTTCATACCTTCTCTCATTCTATCTTTAGTTTCTTTATTACTTTCTTACTTTCTTTTTTTCTTTCTTGATATCTGTCATTCAAGCTTTCATACCTTCTCTCATTCTATCTTTAGTTTCTTTATTACTTACTTTCATTTCTTTCTTTCTTGATATCTTTCATTCTAGCTGTAATACCTTCTCTCATTCTATCTTTAGTTTCTTTATTACTTTCTTCCATTCTTCATATCTTTCATTCTAGATTTTACCTTCTCTCATTTTATCTTTAGTTTCTTTATTGATTTCTTTCTTTCTTTCTTGATATCTTTCATTCTAGCTTTCATACCTTCTTTCATTCTATCATGAGTTTCTTTATTAATTACTTTCGTTCTTTCTTCCTTTTTTCTTTCTTGATATCTTTTATTCTAGCTCTCATGCCTTCTCTGATTCTTTCTTTACTTTCTTCATTACTTTCTTTCTTTCTGTCTTTCTTGATATCTTTCATTCTATCTTTCATACCTTCTCTCGTTCTATCTTTAGTTTCTTTATTACTTTCTTACTTTCTTTTTTTCTTTCTTGATATCTTTCATTCTAGCTTTCATTCCTTCTTTCATTCTATCTTTAGTTTCTTTATAAATTACTTTCGTTCTTTCTTTCATTCTTTCTTTCTTGATATCTCATTCTAGCTCTCATACCTTCTCTGACTCTATATTTAGTTTCTTTACTACTTTCTTTCTTTCTTTCTTTCCTGATATCTTTCATTCTAGCATTCATATCTTCACTCATTCAATCTTTATTTCCTTTATTAAAATATTTCTACATTCTACCTTTTTTCTTTCTTGATATCTTTCATTCTAGCTTTCATACCTTCTCTCCTTCTATCTTTAGTTTCTTTATTACTTTCGTTCTTTCTTTCTTTCTTGATATCTATCATTCTAGATTTCATACCTTCTCTCATTCTATCTTTAGTTTCTATATTATTTTCTTTCTTTCTTTCTTGATATCTATCATTCTAGATTTCATACCTTCTCTCATTTCATCTTAAATTTCTTTATTGATTACTTTTCTTTCTTTCTTGATATCTTTCATTCTAGCTTTCATACCTTCTCTCATTCTATCTTTAGTTTCTTTATTAGTTACTTTCTTTCTTTCTTTCTTTATATCTTTCATTCCAGCTTTCATACCTTCTTTCATTCTATCTTTAGTTTCTTTATAAATTACTTTCGTTTGTTCTTTCTTTCTTTCTTTCTTTCTTTCTTTCTTTCTTTCTTGATATCTCATTCTAGCTCTCATACCTTCTCTGACTCTATATTTAGTTTCTTAACTACTTTCTTTCTTTCTTTCTTTCCTGATATCTTTCATTCTAGCTTTCATACCTTCTTTCATTCTATCTTTAGTTTCTTTATAAATTACTTTCGTTCTTTCTTTCTTTCTTTCTTTCTTTTTATCTCATTCTAGCTCTCATACCTTCTCTGACTCTATATTTAGTTTCTTTACGACTTTCTTTCTTTCTTTCTTTCCTGATGTCTTTCATTCTAGCATTCATATCTTCACTCATTCAATCTTTATTTTCTTTATTAAAATATTTCTACATTCTACCTTTTTTCTTTCTTGATATCTTTCATTCTAGCTTTCATACCTTCTCTCCTTCTATCTTTAGTTTCCTTATTACTTTCGTTCTTTCTTTCTTTCTTGATATCTATCATTCTAGATTTCATACCTTCTCTCATTTTATCTTTAGTTTCTTTATTATTTTCTTTCTTTCTTTCTTGATATCTATCATTCTAGATTTCATACCTTCTCTCATTCTATCTTTAGTTTCTTTATTATTTTCTTTCTTTCTTTCTTGATATCTATCATTCTAGTTTCATACCTTCTCTCATTTCATCTTAAATTTCTTTATTGATTTCTTTTCTTTCTTTCTTGATATCTTTCATTCTAGATTTCATACCTTCTCTCATTCTATCTTTAGTTTCTTTATTAGTTACTTTCTTTCTTTCTTGATATCTATCATTCTAGTTTCATACCTTCTCTCATTTCACCTTAAATTTCTTTATTGATTACTTTTCTTTCTTTCTTGATATCTTTCATTCTAGATTTCATACCTTCTCTCATTCTATCTTTAGTTTCTTTATTAGTTACTTTCTTTCTTTCTTTCTTGATATCATTCATTCTAGATTTCATACCTTCTCTCATTTTATCTTTAGTTTCTTTATTGATATCTTTCTTTCTTTCTTTCTTTCTTTCTTGATATCTTTCATTCTATCTTTCATACCTTCTATCGTTCTCTCTTTAGATTCTTTATTACTTTCTTACTTTCTTTCTTTCTTTCTTGATATCTTTCATTCTAGCTTTCATACCTTCTTTCATTCTATCTTTAGTTTCTTTAAAAATTACTTTCGTTCTTTCTTTCTTTCTTTCTTTCTTTCTTGATATCTCATTCTAGCTCTCATACCTTCTCTGACTCTATATTTAGTTTCTTTACTACTTTCTTTCTTTCTTTCCTGATATCTTTCATTCTAGCATTCATATATTCACTCATTCAATCTTTATTTTCTTTATTACATTATTTCTACATTCTACCTTTTTTCTTTCTTGATATCTTTCATTCTAGCTTTCATATCTTCTCTCATTCTATCTTTAGTTTCTTTATTACTTTCGTTCTTTCTTTCTTTCTTGATAACTTTCATTCTAACTTTCATACTTTCTCTCAGTCTACCTTTAGTTTCTTTTTTACCTACTTTTATTTCTTTCTTTCTTGATATCTTACATTATAGCTTTCATACCTTTTCTCATTCTATCTTTAGTTTCTTTATTACTTCATTTCTACTTTCTTCCTTTTTTCTTTCTTGATATCTTTCATTCTAGATTTCATGCCATCTCTCATTCTATCTTTATTTTCTGTTTTACTTACTTTCATTTTTTTCTTTCTTGATATCTGTCATTCAAGCTTTCATACCTTCTCTCATTCTATCTTTAGTTTCTTTATTACTTACTTTCATCTCTTTCTTTCTTGATATCTTTCATTCTAGCTGTAATACCTTCTCTCATTCTATCTTTAGTTTCTTTATTACTTACTTTCTTCCATTCTTCATATCTTTCATTCTAGATTTTACCTTCTCTCATTTTATCTTTAGTTTCTTTATTGATTTCTTTCTTTCTTTCTTGATATCTTTCATTCTAGCTTTCATACCTTCTTTCATTCTATCATGAGTTTCTTTATTAATTACTTTCGTTCTTTCTTCCTTTTTTCTTTCTTGATATCTTTTATTCTAGCTCTCATGCCTTCTCTGATTCTTTCTTTAGTTTCTTCATTACTTTCTTTCTTTTTTTCTTTCTTCATAGCTTTCTTTCTCGCTCTCATACCTTCTCTCGTTCTTTCGTTAGTTTCTTTATTACTTTCTTACTTTCTTTCTTTCTTTCTTGATATCTTTCATTCTAGCTTTCATACCTTCTTTCATTCTATCTTTAGTTTCTTTAAAAATTACTTTCGTTCTTTCTTTCTTTCTTTCTTTCTTTCTTGATATCTCATTCTAGCTCTCATACCTTCTCTGACTCTATATTTAGTTTCTTTACTACTTTCTTTCTTTCTTTACTGATATCTTTCATTCTAGCATTCATATATTCACTCATTCAATCTTTATTTTCTTTATTACATTATTTCTACATTCTACCTTTTTTCTTTCTTGATATCTTTCATTCTAGCTTTCATATCTTCTCTCATTCTATCTTTAGTTTCTTTATTACTTTCGTTCTTTCTTTCTTTCTTGATAACTTTCATTCTAACTTTCATACTTTCTCTCAGTCTACCTTTAGTTTCTTTTTTACCTACTTTCATTTCTTTCTTTCTTGATATCTTACATTATAGCTTTCATACCTTTTCTCATTCTATCTTTAGTTTCTTTATTACTTCATTTCTACTTTCTTCCTTTTTTCTTTCTTGATATCTTTCATTCTAGATTTCATGCCATCTCTCATTCTATCTTTATTTTCTGTTTTACTTACTTTCATTTTTTTCTTTCTTGATATCTGTCATTCAAGCTTTCATACCTTCTCTCATTCTATCTTTAGTTTCTTTATTACTTACTTTCATTTCTTTCTTTCTTGATATCTTTCATTCTAGCTGTAATACCTTCTCTCTTCCTATCTTTAGTTTCTTTATTACTTACTTTCTTCCATTCTTCATATCTTTCATTCTAGATTTTACCTTCTCTCATTTTATCTTTAGTTTCTTTATTGATTTCTTTCGTTCTTTCTTGATATCTTTCATTCTAGCTTTCATACCTTCTTTCATTCTATCATGAGTTTCTTTATTAATTACTTTCGTTCTTTCTTCCTTTTTTCTTTCTTGATATCTTTTATTCTAGCTCTCATGCCTTCTCTGATTCTTTCTTTAGTTTCTTCATTACTTTCTTTCTTTTTTTCTTTCTTCATAGCCTTCTTTCTCGCTCTCATACCTTCTCTCGTTCTTTCGTTAGTTTCTTTATTACTTTCTTACTTTCTTTCTTTCTTTCTTGATATCTTTCATTCTAGCATTCATACCTTCTCTCATTCTATCTTTAGTTTCTTTTTTACTTACTTTCATTTCTTGCTTTCTTGATTTGTTACATTCTAGCTTTCATACCTTCTCTCATTCTATCTTTAGTTTCTTTATTCGTTTCTTTCTTTCTTTCTTTCTTTCTTGATATCTTTCATTCTATCTTTCATACCTTCTCTCGTTCTATCTTTAGTTTCTTTATTACTTTCTTACTTTCTTTCTTTCTTTCTTGATATCTTTCATTCTAGCTTTCATACCTTCTTTCATTCTATCTTTAGTTTCTTTATAAATTACTTTCGTTCTTTCTTTCATTCTTTCTTTCTTGATATCTCATTCTAGCTCTCATACCTTCTCTGACTCTATATTTACTTTCTTTACTACTTTCTTTCTTTCTTTCTTTCCTGATATCTTTCATTCTAGCATTCATATCTTCACTCATTCAATCTTTATTTCCTTTATTAAAATATTTCTACATTCTACCTTTTTTCTTTCTTGATATCTTTCATTCTAGCTTTCATACCTTCTCTCCTTCTATCTTTAGTTTCTTTATTACTTTCGTTCTTTCTTTCTTTCTTGATATCTATCATTCTATCTTTCATACCTTCTCTCGTTCTATCTTTAGTTTCTTTATTACTTTCTTACTTTCTTTCTTTCTTTCTTGATATCTTTCATTCTAGCTTTCATACCTTCTTTCATTCTATCTTTAGTTTCTTTATAAATTACTTTCGTTCTTTCTTTCATTCTTTCTTTCTTGATATCTCATTCTAGCTCTCATACCTTCTCTGACTCTATATTTACTTTCTTTACTACTTTCTTTCTTTCTTTCTTTCCTGATATCTTTCATTCTAGCATTCATATCTTCACTCATTCAATCTTTATTTCCTTTATTAAAATATTTCTACATTCTACCTTTTTTCTTTCTTGATATCTTTCATTCTAGCTTTCATACCTTCTCTCCTTCTATCTTTAGTTTCTTTATTACTTTCGTTCTTTCTTTCTTTCTTGATATCTATCATTCTAGATTTCATACCTTCTCTCATTCTATCTTTAGTTTCTATATTATTTTCTTTCTTTCTTTCTTGATATCTATCATTCTAGATTTCATACCTTCTCTCATTTCATCTTAAATTTCTTTATTGATTACTTTTCTTTCTTTCTTGATATCTTTCATTCTAGCTTTCATACCTTCTCTCATTCTATCTTTAGTTTCTTTATTAGTTACTTTCTTTCTTTCTTTCTTTATATCTTTCATTCCAGCTTTCATACCTTCTTTCATTCTATCTTTAGTTTCTTTATAAATTACTTTCGTTCTTTCTTTCTTTCTTTCTTTCTTTCTTGATATCTCATTCTAGCTCTCATACCTTCTCTGACTCTATATTTAGTTTCTTTACGACTTTCTTTCTTTCTTTCTTTCCTGATATCTTTCATTCTAGCATTCATATCTTCACTCATTCAATCTTTATTTTCTTTATTAAAATATTTCTACATTCTACCTTTTTTCTTTCTTGATATCTTTCATTCTAGCTTTCATACCTTCTCTCCTTCTATCTTTAGTTTCTTTATTACTTTCGTTCTTTCTTTCTTTCTTGATATCTATCATTCTAGATTTCATACCTTCTCTCATTCTATCTTTAGTTTCTTTATTATTTTCTTTCTTTCTTTCTTGATATCTATCATTCTAGTTTCATACCTTCTCTCATTTCATCTTAAATTTCTTTATTGATTACTTTTCTTTCTTTCTTGATATCTTTCATTCTAGATTTCATACCTTCTCTCATTCTATCTTTAGTTTCTTTATTAGTTACTTTCTTTCTTTCTTTCTTGATATCATTCGTTCTAGATTTCATACCTTCTCTCATTTTATCTTTAGTTTCTTTATTGATATCTTTCTTTCTTTCTTTCTAGATATCTTTCATTCTATCTTTCATACCTTCTATCGTTCTATCTTTAGATTCTTTATTACTTTCTTACTTTCTTTCTTTCTTTCTTGATATCTTTCATTCTAGCTTTCATACCTTCTTTCATTCTATCTTTAGTTTCTTTAAAAATTACTTTCGTTCTTTCTTTCTTTCTTTCTTTCTTTCTTGATATCTCATTCTAGCTCTCATACCTTCTCTGACTCTATATTTAGTTTCTTTACTACTTTCTTTCTTTCTTTCCTGATATCTTTCATTCTAGCATTCATATATTCACTCATTCAATCTTTATTTTCTTTATTACATTATTTCTACATTCTACCTTTTTTCTTTCTTGATATCTTTCATTCTAGCTTTCATATCTTCTCTCATTCTATCTTTAGTTTCTTTATTACTTTCGTTCTTTCTTTCTTTCTTGATAACTTTCATTCTAACTTTCATACTTTCTCTCAGTCTACCTTTAGTTTCTTTTTTACCTACTTTCATTTCTTTCTTTCTTGATATCTTACATTATAGCTTTCATACCTTTTCTCATTCTATCTTTAGTTTCTTTATTACTTCATTTCTACTTTCTTCCTTTTTTCTTTCTTGATATCTTTCATTCTAGATTTCATGCCATCTCTCATTCTATCTTTATTTTCTGTTTTACTTACTTTCATTTTTTTCTTTCTTGATATCTGTCATTCAAGCTTTCATACCTTCTCTCATTCTATCTTTAGTTTCTTTATTACTTACTTTCATTTCTTTCTTTCTTGATATCTTTCATTCTAGCTGTAATACCTTCTCTCATTCTATCTTTAGTTTCTTTATTACTTACTTTCTTCCATTCTTCATATCTTTCATTCTAGATTTTACCTTCTCTCATTTTATCTTTAGTTTCTTTATTGATTTCTTTCTTTCTTTCTTGATATCTTTTATTCTAGCTCTCATGCCTTCTCTGATTCTTTCTTTAGATTCTTCATTACTTTCTTTCTTTTTTTCTTTCTTCGTAGCTTTCTTTCTCGCTCTCATACCTTCTCTCGTTCTTTCGTTAGTTTCTTTATTACTTTCTTACTTTCGTTCTTTCTTTCTTGATATCTTTCATTCTAGCTTTCATACCTTCTCTCATTCTATCTTTAGTTTCTTTTTTACTTACTTTCATTTCTTGCTTTCTTGATTTGTTACATTCTAGCTTTCATACCTTCTCTCATTCTATCTTTAGTTTCTTTATTCGTTTCTTTCTTTCTTTCTTTCTTTCTTGATATCTTTCATTCTATCTTTCATACCTTCTCTCGTTCTATCTTTAGTTTCTTTATTACTTTCTTACTTTCTTTCTTTCTTTCTTGATATCTTTCATTCTAGCTTTCATACCTTCTTTCATTCTATCTTTAGTTTCTTTATAAATTACTTTCGTTCTTTCTTTCATTCTTTCTTTCTTGATATCTCATTCTAGCTCTCATACCTTCTCTGACTCTATATTTAGTTTCTTTACTACTTTCTTTCTTTCTTTCTTTCCTGATATCTTTCATTCTAGCATTCATATCTTCACTCATTCAATCTTTATTTCCCTTATTAAAATATTTCTACATTCTACCTTTTTTCTTTCTTGATATCTTTCATTCTAGCTTTCATACCTTCTCTCCTTCTATCTTTAGTTTCTTTATTACTTTCGTTCTTTCTTTCTTTCTTTCTTGATATCTATCATTCTAGATTTCATACCTTCTCTCATTCTCTTTTGTTTCTTTATTATTTTCTTTCTTTCTTTCTTGATATCTATCATTCTAGATTTCATACCTTCTCTCATTCTATCTTTAGTTTCTATATTATTTTCTTTCTTTCTTTCTTGATATCTATCATTCTAGATTTCATACCTTCTCTCATTTCATCTTAAATTTCTTTATTGATTACTTTTCTTTCTTTCTTGATATCTTTCATTCTAGCTTTCATACCTTCTCTCATTCTATCTTTAGTTTCTTTATTAGTTACTTTCTTTCTTTCTTTCTTTATATCTTTCATTCCAGCTTTCATACCTTCTTTCATTCTATCTTTAGTTTCTTTATAAATTACTTTCTTTCTTTCTTTCTTTCTTTCTTTCTTTCTTTCTTTCTTTCTTTCTTTCTTTCTTTCTTTCTTTCTTTCTTTCTTTCTTTCTTTCTTTCTTTCTTTCTTTCTTTCTTTCTTGATATCTCATTCTAGCTCTCATACCTTCTCTGACTCTATATTTAGTTTCTTTACTACTTTCTTTCTTTCTTTCTTTCTTTCCTGATATCTTTCATTCTAGCTTTCATACCTTCTTTCATTCTATCTTTAGTTTCTTTATAAATTACTTTCGTTCTTTCTTTCTTTCTTTCTTTCTTTTTATCTCATTCTAGCTCTCATACCTTCTCTGACTCTATATTTAGTTTCTTTACGACTTTCTTTCTTTCTTTCTTTCCTGATATCTTTCATTCTAGCATTCATATCTTCACTCATTCAATCTTTATTTTCTTTATTAAAATATTTCTACATTCTACCTTTTTTCTTTCTTGATATCTTTCATTCTAGCTTTCATACCTTCTCTCCTTCTATCTTTAGTTTCTTTATTACTTTCGTTCTTTCTTTCTTTCTTCATATCTATCATTCTAGATTTCATACCTTCTCTCATTCTATCTTTAGTTTCTTCATTATTTTCTTTCTTTCTCTCTTGATATCTATCATTCTAGATTTCATACCTTCTCTCATTCTATCTTTAGTTTCTTTTTTATTTTCTTTCTTTCTTTCTTGATATCTATCATTCTAGTTTCATACCTTCTCTCATTTCATCTTAAATTTCTTTATTGATTACTTTTCTTTCTTTCTTGATATCTTTCATTCTAGATTTCATACCTTCTCTCATTCTATCTTTAGTTTCTTTATTAGTTACTTTCTTTCTTTCTTTCTTTCTTGATATCATTCATTCTAGATTTCATACCTTCTCTCATTTTATCTTTAGTTTCTTTATTGATATCTTTCTTTCTTTCTTTCTTGATATCTTTCATTCTATCTTTCATACCTTCTATCGTTCTATCTTTAGATTCTTTATTACTTTCTTACTTTCTTTCTTTCTTTCTTGATATCTTTCATTCTAGCTTTCATACCGTCTTTCATTCTATCTTTAGTTTCTTTAAAAATTACTTTCGTTCTTTCTTTCTTTCTTTCTTTCTTTCTTGATATCTCATTCTAGCTCTCATACCTTCTCTGACTCTATATTTAGTTTCTTTACTACTTTCTTTCTTTCTTTACTGATATCTTTCATTCTAGCATTCATATATTCACTCATTCAATCTTTATTTTCTTTATTACATTATTTCTACATTCTACCTTTTTTCTTTCTTGATATCTTTCATTCTAGCTTTCATATCTTCTCTCATTCTATCTTTAGTTTCTTTATTACTTTCGTTCTTTCTTTCTTTCTTGATAACTTTCATTCTAACTTTCATACTTTCTCTCAGTCTACCTTTAGTTTCTTTTTTACCTACTTTCATTTCTTTCTTTCTTGATATCTTACATTATAGCTTTCATACCTTTTCTCATTCTATCTTTAGTTTCTTTATTACTTCATTTCTACTTTCTTCCTTTTTTCTTTCTTGATATCTTTCATTCTAGATTTCATGCCATCTCTCATTCTATCTTTATTTTCTGTTTTACTTACTTTCATTTTTTTCTTTCTTGATATCTGTCATTCAAGCTTTCATACCTTCTCTCATTCTATCTTTAGTTTCTTTATTACTTACTTTCATTTCTTTCTTTCTTGATATCTTTCATTCTAGCTGTAATACCTTCTCTCATTCTATCTTTAGTTTCTTTATTACTTACTTTCTTCCATTCTTCATATCTTTCATTCTAGATTTTACCTTCTCTCATTTTATCTTTAGTTTCTTTATTGATTTCTTTCTTTCTTTCTTGATATCTTTTATTCTAGCTCTCATGCCTTCTCTGATTCTTTCTTTAGTTTCTTTATTACTTTCTTTCTTTTTTTCTTTCTTCATAGCTTTCTTTCTCGCTCTCATACCTTCTCTCGTTCTTTCGTTAGTTTCTTTATTACTTTCTTACTTTCGTTCTTTCTTTCTTGATATCTTTCATTCTAGCTTTCATACCTTCTCTCATTCTATCTTTAGTTTCTTTTTTACTTACTTTCATTTCTTGCTTTCTTGATTTGTTACATTCTAGCTTTCATACCTTCTCTCATTCTATCTTTAGTTTCTTTATTCGTTTCTTTCTTTCTTTCTTTCTTTCTTGATATCTTTCATTCTATCTTTCATACCTTCTCTCGTTCTATCTTTAGTTTCTTTATTACTTTCTTACTTTCCTTCTTTCTTTCTTGATATCTTTCATTCTAGCTTTCATACCTTCTTTCATTCTATCTTTAGTTTCTTTATAAATTACTTTCGTTCTTTCTTTCTTTCTTTCTTTCTTTCTTGATATCTCATTCTAGCTCTCATACCTTCTCTGACTCTATATTTAGTTTCTTTACTACTTTCTTTCTTTCTTTACTGATATCTTTCATTCTAGCATTCATATCTTCACTCATTCAATCTTTATTTCCTTTATTAAAATATTTCTACATTCTACCTTTTTTCTTTCTTGATATCTTTCATTCTAGCTTTCATACCTTCTCTCCTTCTATCTTTAGTTTCTTTATTACTTTCGTTCTTTCTTTCTTTCTTGATATCTATCATTCTAGATTTCATACCTTCTCTCATTCTATCTTTTGTTTCTTTATTATTTTCTTTCTTTCTTTCTTGATATCTATCATTCTAGATTTTATACCTTCTCTCATTCTATCTTTAGTTTCTATATTATTTTCTTTCTTTCTTTCTTGATATCTATCATTCTAGATTTCATACCTTCTCTCATTTCATCTTAAATTTCTTTATTGATTACTTTTCTTTCTTTCTTGATATCTTTCATTCTAGCTTTCATACCTTCTCTCATTCTATCTTTAGTTTCTTTATTAGTTACTTTCTTTCTTTCTTTCTTTATATCTTTCATTCCAGCTTTCATACCTTCTTTCATTCTATCTTTAGTTTCTTTATAAATTACTTTCTTTCTTTCTTTCTTTCTTTCTTTCTTTCTTTCTTTCTTTCTTTCTTTCTTTCTTTCTTGATATCTCATTCTAGCTCTCATACCTTCTCTGACTCTATATTTAGTTTCTTTACTACTTTCTTTCTTTCTTTCTTTCCTGATATCTTTCATTCTAGCTTTCATACCTTCTTTCATTCTATCTTTAGTTTCTTTATAAATTACTTTCGTTCTTTCTTTCTTTCTTTCTTTCTTTCTTTTTATCTCATTCTAGCTCTCATACCTTCTCTGACTCTATATTTAGTTTCTTTACGACTTTCTTTCTTTCTTTCTTTCCTGATATCTTTCATTCTAGCATTCATATCTTCACTCATTCAATCTTTATTTTCTTTATTAAAATATTTCTACATTCTACCTTTTTTCTTTCTTGATATCTTTCATTCTAGCTTTCATACCTTCTCTCCTTCTATCTTTAGTTTCTTTATTACTTTCGTTCTTTCTTTCTTTCTTCATATCTATCATTCTAGATTTCATACCTTCTCTCATTCTATCTTTAGTTTCTTCATTATTTTCTTTCTTTCTCTCTTGATATCTATCATTCTAGATTTCATACCTTCTCTCATTCTATCTTTAGTTTCTTTTTTATTTTCTTTCTTTCTTTCTTGATATCTATCATTCTAGTTTCATACCTTCTCTCATTTCATCTTAAAT
This sequence comes from Intellagama lesueurii, assembly GCA_037013535.1. NCBI lineage: Eukaryota > Metazoa > Chordata > Lepidosauria > Squamata > Agamidae > Intellagama > Intellagama lesueurii. The sequence continues at coordinate 357,521 of JBAJHW010000028.1, forward strand.
TTCTTTATTGATTACTTTTCTTTCTTTCTTGATATCTTTCATTCTAGATTTCATACCTTCTCTCATTCTATCTTTAGTTTCTTTATTAGTTACTTTCTTTCTTTCTTTCTTTCTTGATATCATTCATTCTAGATTTCATACCTTCTCTCATTTTATCTTTAGTTTCTTTATTGATATCTTTCTTTCTTTCTTTCTTGATATCTTTCATTCTATCTTTCATACCTTCTCTCATTCTAACTTTAGTTTCTTTATTACTTACTTTCATTTCTTCCTTTCTTGATTTGTTACATTCTAGCTTTCATACCTTTTCTCATTCTATCTTTAGTTTCTTTATTACTTCATTTCTACTTTCTTCCTTTTTTCTTTCTTGATATCTTTCATTCTAGATTTCATGCCATCTCTCATTCTATCTTTATTTTCTGTTTTACTTACTTTCATTTTTTTCTTTCTTGATATCTGTCATTCAAGCTTTCATACCTTTTCTCATTCTATCTTTAGTTTCTTTATTACTTACTTTCATTTCTTTCTTTCTTGATATCTTTCATTCTAGCTGTAATACCTTCTCTCATTCTATCTTTAGTTTCTTTATTACTTTCTTCCATTCTTCATATCTTTCATTCTAGATTTTACCTTCTCTCATTTTATCTTTAGTTTCTTTATTGATTTCTTTCTTTCTTTCTTGATATCTTTCATTCTAGCTTTCATACCTTCTTTCATTCTATCATGAGTTTCTTTATTAATTACTTTCGTTCTTTCTTCCTTTTTTCTTTCTTGATATCTTTTATTCTAGCTCTCATGCCTTCTCTGATTCTTTCTTTAGTTTCTTCATTACTTTCTTTCTTTTTTTCTTTCTTCATAGCTTTCTTTCTCGCTCTCATACCTTCTCTCGTTCTTTCGTTAGTTTCTTTATTACTTTCTTACTTTCTTTCTTAATATCTTTCATTCTAGCATTCATACCTTCTCTCATTCTATCTTTAGTTTCTTTTTTACTTACTTTCATTTCTTGCTTTCTTGATTTGTTACATTCTAGCTTTCATACCTTCTCTCATTCTATCTTTAGTTTCTTTATTCGTTTCTTTCTTTCTTTCTGTCTTTCTTGATATCTTTCATTCTATCTTTCATACCTTCTCTCGTTCTATCTTTAGTTTCTTTATTACTTTCTTACTTTCTTTTTTTCTTTCTTGATATCTTTCATTCTAGCTTTCATTCCTTCTTTCATTCTATCTTTAGTTTCTTTATAAATTACTTTCGTTCTTTCTTTCATTCTTTCTTTCTTGATATCTCATTCTAGCTCTCATACCTTCTCTGACTCTATGTTTAGTTTCTTTACTACTTTCTTTCTTTCTTTCTTTCCTGATATCTTTCATTCTAGCATTCATATCTTCACTCATTCAATCTTTATTTCCTTTATTAAAATATTTCTACATTCTACCTTTTTTCTTTCTTGATATCTTTCATTCTAGCTTTCATGCCTTCTCTCCTTCTATCTTTAGTTTCTTTATTACTTTCGTTCTTTCTTTCTTTCTTGATATCTATCATTCTAGATTTCATACCTTCTCTCATTCTATCTTTAGTTTCTATATTATTTTCTTTCTTTCTTTCTTGATATCTATCATTCTAGATTTCATACCTTCTCTCATTTCATCTTAAATTTCTTTATTGATTACTTTTCTTTCTTTCTTGATATCTTTCATTCTAGCTTTCATACCTTCTCTCATTCTATCTTTAGTTTCTTTATTAGTTACTTTCTTTCTTTCTTTCTTTATATCTTTCATTCCAGCTTTCATACCTTCTTTCATTCTATCTTTAGTTTCTTTATAAATTACTTTCGTTCGTTCTTTCTTTCTTTCTTTCTTTCTTTCTTTCTTTCTTTCTTGATATCTCATTCTAGCTCTCATACCTTCTCTGACTCTATATTTAGTTTCTTTACTACTTTCTTTCTTTCTTTCTTTCCTGATATCTTTCATTCTAGCTTTCATACCTTCTTTCATTCTATCTTTAGTTTCTTTATAAATTACTTTCGTTCTTTCTTTCTTTCTTTCTTTCTTTTTATCTCATTCTAGCTCTCATACCTTCTCTGACTCTATATTTAGTTTCTTTACGACTTTCTTTCTTTCTTTCTTTCCTGATATCTTTCATTCTAGCATTCATATCTTCACTCATTCAATCTTTATTTTCTTTATTAAAATATTTCTACATTCTACCTTTTTTCTTTCTTGATATCTTTCATTCTAGCTTTCATACCTTCTCTCCTTCTATCTTTAGTTTCCTTATTACTTTCGTTCTTTCTTTCTTTCTTGATATCTATCATTCTAGATTTCATACCTTCTCTCATTTTATCTTTAGTTTCTTTATTATTTTCTTTCTTTCTTTCTTGATATCTATCATTCTAGATTTCATACCTTCTCTCATTCTATCTTTAGTTTCTTTATTATTTTCTTTCTTTCTTTCTTGATATCTATCATTCTAGTTTCATACCTTCTCTCATTTCATCTTAAATTTCTTTATTGATTTCTTTTCTTTCTTTCTTGATATCTTTCATTCTAGATTTCATACCTTCTCTCATTCTATCTTTAGTTTCTTTATTAGTTACTTTCTTTCTTTCTTGATATCTATCATTCTAGTTTCATACCTTCTCTCATTTCACCTTAAATTTCTTTATTGATTACTTTTCTTTCTTTCTTGATATCTTTCATTCTAGATTTCATACCTTCTCTCATTCTATCTTTAGTTTCTTTATTAGTTACTTTCTTTCTTTCTTTCTTGATATCATTCATTCTAGATTTCATACCTTCTCTCATTTTATCTTTAGTTTCTTTATTGATATCTTTCTTTCTTTCTTTCTTTCTTTCTTGATATCTTTCATTCTATCTTTCATACCTTCTATCGTTCTCTCTTTAGATTCTTTATTACTTTCTTACTTTCTTTCTTTCTTTCTTGATATCTTTCATTCTAGCTTTCATACCTTCTTTCATTCTATCTTTAGTTTCTTTAAAAATTACTTTCGTTCTTTCTTTCTTTCTTTCTTTCTTTCTTGATATCTCATTCTAGCTCTCATACCTTCTCTGACTCTATATTTAGTTTCTTTACTACTTTCTTTCTTTCTTTCCTGATATCTTTCATTCTAGCATTCATATATTCACTCATTCAATCTTTATTTTCTTTATTACATTATTTCTACATTCTACCTTTTTTCTTTCTTGATATCTTTCATTCTAGCTTTCATATCTTCTCTCATTCTATCTTTAGTTTCTTTATTACTTTCGTTCTTTCTTTCTTTCTTGATAACTTTCATTCTAACTTTCATACTTTCTCTCAGTCTACCTTTAGTTTCTTTTTTACCTACTTTTATTTCTTTCTTTCTTGATATCTTACATTATAGCTTTCATACCTTTTCTCATTCTATCTTTAGTTTCTTTATTACTTCATTTCTACTTTCTTCCTTTTTTCTTTCTTGATATCTTTCATTCTAGATTTCATGCCATCTCTCATTCTATCTTTATTTTCTGTTTTACTTACTTTCATTTTTTTCTTTCTTGATATCTGTCATTCAAGCTTTCATACCTTCTCTCATTCTATCTTTAGTTTCTTTATTACTTACTTTCATTTCTTTCTTTCTTGATATCTTTCATTCTAGCTGTAATACCTTCTCTCATTCTATCTTTAGTTTCTTTATTACTTACTTTCTTCCATTCTTCATATCTTTCATTCTAGATTTTACCTTCTCTCATTTTATCTTTAGTTTCTTTATTGATTTCTTTCTTTCTTTCTTGATATCTTTCATTCTAGCTTTCATACCTTCTTTCATTCTATCATGAGTTTCTTTATTAATTACTTTCGTTCTTTCTTCCTTTTTTCTTTCTTGATATCTTTTATTAAAGCTCTCATGCCTTCTCTGATTCTTTCTTTAGTTTCTTCATTACTTTCTTTCTTTTTTTCTTTCTTCATAGCTTTCTTTCTCGCTCTCATACCTTCTCTCGTTCTTTCATTAGTTTCTTTATTACTTTCTTACTTTCTTTCTTTCTTTCTTGATATCTTTCATTCTAGCTTTCATACCTTCTTTCATTCTATCTTTAGTTTCTTTAAAAATTACTTTCGTTCTTTCTTTCTTTCTTTCTTTCTTTCTTGATATCTCATTCTAGCTCTCATACCTTCTCTGACTCTATATTTAGTTTCTTTACTACTTTCTTTCTTTCTTTACTGATATCTTTCATTCTAGCATTCATATATTCACTCATTCAATCTTTATTTTCTTTATTACATTATTTCTACATTCTACCTTTTTTCTTTCTTGATATCTTTCATTCTAGCTTTCATATCTTCTCTCATTCTATCTTTAGTTTCTTTATTACTTTCGTTCTTTCTTTCTTTCTTGATAACTTTCATTCTAACTTTCATACTTTCTCTCAGTCTACCTTTAGTTTCTTTTTTACCTACTTTCATTTCTTTCTTTCTTGATATCTTACATTATAGCTTTCATACCTTTTCTCATTCTATCTTTAGTTTCTTTATTACTTCATTTCTACTTTCTTCCTTTTTTCTTTCTTGATATCTTTCATTCTAGATTTCATGCCATCTCTCATTCAATCTTTATTTTCTGTTTTACTTACTTTCATTTTTTTCTTTCATGATATCTGTCATTCAAGCTTTCATACCTTCTCTCATTCTATCTTTAGTTTCTTTATTACTTACTTTCATTTCTTTCTTTCTTGATATCTTTCATTCTAGCTGTAATACCTTCTCTCATTCTATCTTTAGTTTCTTTATTACTTACTTTCTTCCATTCTTCATACCTTTCATTGTAGATTTTACCTTCTCTCATTTTATCTTTAGTTTCTTTATTGATTTCTTTCTTTCTTTCTTGATATCTTTCATTCTAGCTTTCATACCTTCTTTCATTCTATCATGAGTTTCTTTATTAATTACTTTCGTTCTTTCTTCCTTTTTTCTTTCTTGATATCTTTTATTCTTGCTCTCATGCCTTCTCTGATTCTTTCTTTAGTTTCTTCATTACTTTCTTTCTTTTTTTCTTTCTTCATAGCTTTCTTTCTCGCTCTCATACCTTCTCTCGTTCTTTCGTTAGTTTCTTTATTACTTTCTTACTTTCTTTCTTTCTTTCTTGATATCTTTCATTCTAGCATTCATACCTTCTCTCATTCTATCTTTAGTTTCTTTTTTACTTACTTTCATTTCTTGCTTTCTTGATTTGTTACATTCTAGCTTTCATACCTTCTCTCATTCTATCTTTAGTTTCTTTATTCGTTTCTTTCTTTCTTTCTTTCTTTCTTGATATCTTTCATTCTATCTTTCATACCTTCTCTCGTTCTATCTTTAGTTTCTTTATTACTTTCTTACTTTCTTTCTCTCTTTCTTGATATCTTTCATTCTAGCTTTCATACCTTCTTTCATTCTATCTTTAGTTTCTTTATAAATTACTTTCGTTCTTTCTTTCATTCTTTCTTTCTTGATATCTCATTCTAGCTCTCATACCTTCTCTGACTCTATATTTAGTTTCTTTACTACTTTCTTTCTTTCTTTCTTTCCTGATATCTTTCATTCTAGCATTCATATCTTCACTCATTCAATCTTTATTTCCTTTATTAAAATATTTCTACATTCTACCTTTTTTCTTTCTTGATATCTTTCATTCTAGCTTTCATACCTTCTCTCCTTCTATCTTTAGTTTCTTTATTACTTTCGTTCTTTCTTTCTTTCTTGATATCTATCATTCTAGATTTCATACCTTCTCTCATTCTATCTTTAGTTTCTTTATTATTTTCTTTCTTTCTTTCTTGATATCTATCATTCTAGATTTCATACCTTCTCTCATTCTATCTTTAGTTTCTATATTATTTTCTTTCTTTCTTTCTTGATATCTATCATTCTAGATTTCATACCTTCTCTCATTTCATCTTAAATTTCTTTATTGATTACTTTTCTTTCTTTCTCGATATCTTTCATTCTAGCTTTCATACCTTCTCTCATTCTATCTTTAGTTTCTTTATTAGTTACTTTCTTTCTTTCTTTCTTTATATCTTTCATTCCAGCTTTCATACCTTCTTTCATTCTATCTTTAGTTTCTTTATAAATTACTTTCGTTCTTTCTTTCTTTCTTTCTTTCTTTCTTTCTTTCTTTCTTGATATCTCATTCTAGCTCTCATACCTTCTCTGACTCTATATTTAGTTTCTTTACGACTTTCTTTCTTTCTTTCTTTCCTGATATCTTTCATTCTAGCATTCATATCTTCACTCATTCAATCTTTATTTTCTTTATTAAAATATTTCTACATTCTACCTTTTTTCTTTCTTGATATCTTTCATTCTAGCTTTCATACCTTCTCTCCTTCTATCTTTAGTTTCTTTATTACTTTCGTTCTTTCTTTCTTTCTTGATATCTATCATTCTAGATTTCGTACCTTCTCTCATTCTATCTTTAGTTTCTTTATTATTTTCTTTCTTTCTTTCTTGATATCTATCATTCTAGATTTCATACCTTCTCTCATTCTATCTTTAGTTTCTATATTATTTTCTTTCTTTCTTTCTTGATATCTATCATTCTAGATTTCATACCTTCTCTCATTTCATCTTAAATTTCTTTATTGATTACTTTTCTTTCTTTCTCGATATCTTTCATTCTAGCTTTCATACCTTCTCTCATTCTATCTTTAGTTTCTTTATTAGTTACTTTCTTTCTTTCTTTCTTTATATCTTTCATTCCAGCTTTCATACCTTCTTTCATTCTATCTTTAGTTTCTTTATAAATTACTTTCATTCTTTCTTTCTTTCTTTCTTTCTTTCTTTCTTTCTTTCTTTCTTTCTTTCTTTCTTTCTTGATATCTCATTCTAGCTCTCATACCTTCTCTGACTCTATATTTAGTTTCTTTACGACTTTCTTTCTTTCTTTCTTTCCTGATATCTTTCATTCTAGCATTCATATCTTCACTCATTCAATCTTTATTTTCTTTATTAAAATATTTCTACATTCTACCTTTTTTCTTTCTTGATATCTTTCATTCTAGCTTTCATACCTTCTCTCCTTCTATCTTTAGTTTCTTTATTACTTTCGTTCTTTCTTTCTTTCTTGATATCTATCATTCTAGATTTCGTACCTTCTCTCATTCTATCTTTAGTTTCTTTATTATTTTCTTTCTTTCTTTCTTGATATCTATCATTCTAGATTTCATACCTTCTCTCATTCTATCTTTAGTTTCTTTATTATTTTCTTTCTTTCTTTCTTGATATCTATCATTCTAGTTTCATACCTCCTCTCATTTCATCTTAAATTTCTTTATTGATTACTTTTCTTTCTTTCTTGATATCTTTCATTCTAGCTTTCATACCTTCTCTCATTCTATCTTTAGTTTCTTTATTTGTTACTTTCTTTCTTTCTTTCTTGATATCATTCATTCTAGATTTCATATCTTCTCTCATTTTATCTTCAGTTTCTTTATTGATATCTTTCTTACTTTCTTTCTTGATATCTTTCATTCTATCTTTCATACCTTCTATCGTTCTATCATTAGATTCTTTATTACTTTCTTACTTTCTTTCTTTCTTTCTTGATATCTTTCATTCTAGCTTTCATACCTTCTTTCATTCTATCTTTAGTTTCTTTAAAAATTACTTTCGTTCTTTCTTTCTTTCTTTCTTTCTTTCTTGATATCTCATTCTAGCTCTCATACCTTCTCTGACTCTATATTTAGATTCTTTACGACTTTCTTTCTTTCTTTCTTTCCTGATATCTTTCATTCTAGCATTCATATCTTCACTCATTCAATCTTTATTTTCTTTATTAAAATATTTCTACATTCTACCTTTTTTCTTTCTTGATATCTTTCATTCTAGCTTTCATACCTTCTCTCCTTCTATCTTTAGTTTCTTTATTACTTTCGTTCTTTCTTTCTTTCTTGATATCTATCATTCTAGATTTCGTACCTTCTCTCATTCTATCTTTAGTTTCTTTATTATTTTCTTTCTTTCTTTCTTGATATCTATCATTCTAGATTTCATACCTTCTCTCATTCTATCTTTAGTTTCTTTATTATTTTCTTTCTTTCTTTCTTGATATCTATCATTCTAGTTTCATACCTTCTCTCATTTCATCTTAAATTTCTTTATTGATTACTTTTCTTTCTTTCTTGATATCTTTCATTCTAGCTTTCATACCTTCTCTCATTCTATCTTTAGTTTCTTTATTAATTACTTTCTTTCTTTCTTCATATCATTCATTCTAGATTTCATATCTTCTCTCATTTTATCTTTAGTTTCTTTATTGATATCTTTCTTTCTTTCTTTCTTGATATCTTTCATTCTATCTTTCATACCTTCTATCGTTCTATCATTAGATTCTTTATTACTTTCTTACTTTCTTTCTTTCTTTCTTGATATCTTTCATTCTAGCTTTCATACCTTCTTTCATTCTATCTTTAGTTTCTTTAAAAATTACTTTCGTTCTTTCTTTCTTTCTTTCTTTCTTTCTTGATATCTTTCATTCTAGCATTCATATCTTCACTCATTCAATCTCTTTTTTCTTTATTAAAATATTTCTACATTCTACCTTTTTTCTTTCTTGATATCTTTCATTCTAGCTTTCATACCTTCTCTCATTCTATCTTTAGTTTCTTTATTAGTGTCGTTCTTTCTTTCTTTCTTGTTATCTTTCATTCTAGATTTCATACCTTCTCTCATTTTATCTTTAGTTTCTTTATTACTTTCTTACTTTCTTTCTTTCTTTCTTGATATCTTTCATTCTAGCTCTTATATTTTCTCTCATTCTATCTTTAGTTTCTTTATTATTTTCTTTCTTTCTTTCTTGATATCTATCATTCTAGCTTTCAAACCTTCTCTAATTCTATCTTTAGTTTATTTTTTACTTACTTTCATTTCTTTCTTATTTCATATCTTGCTTCCTAGCTTTCATACCTTCTCTCGTTCTTTCGTTAGTTTCTTTCTTACTTTCTTACTTTCTTTCTTTCTTTCTTGATATCTTTCATTCTAGCATTCATACCTTCTCTCATTCTATCTTTAGTTTCTTTTTTAATTACTTTCATTTCTTCCTTTCTTGATTTCTTTCATTGTAGCTTTAATACCTTCTCTCATTCTTTCTTTACTTTCTTTTTTAGTTACTTTCTTGATTTCTTTCATTCTAGATTTCATACTTTCTCTCATTTTATCTTTAGTTTCTTTATTGATTTCTTTCATTCTTTCTTTCTTGATATCTTTCATTCTAGCTTTCATACCTTCTCTCATTTCATCTTTAGTTTCTTTATTGATTTCTTTCTTTCTTTCTTGATATCTTTCATTCTAGCTTTCATACCTTCCCTCATTTCATCTTTAATTTCTTTATTGATTTCTTTTTTTCTCTCTCTCTTGATATCTTTCATTCTAGCTTTCATACCTTCACACATTCTATCTTTGGTTTCTTTTTTACTTACTTTCATTTCCTTCTTTCTTGATATCTCTCATTCTATCTTTCATACCTTCTCTCGTTCTATCTTTAGTTTCTTTATTACTTTCTTACTTTCTTTAATTCTTTCTTGATATCGTTCATTCTAGCTCTCATCCCTTCTCTCTATCTTTAGTTTCTTTATTACTTTCTTACTTTCTTTCTTGGTATCTTTCATTCTTGCTTTCAAACCTTCTCTCATTCTATCTTTAGATTCTTTATTAATTTCTGTCTTTTTTTCTTGATATCTATCATTCTAGATTTCATACCTTCGCTCATTTCATCTTTAATTTCTTTATTGGTTTCTTTTTTTCTTTCTTTCTTGATATTTTTCATTCTAGCTTTCATACCTTCTTTTATTCTATCTTTACTTTCTTTATTAATTACTTTCGTTCTTTCTTCCTTTTTTCTATCTTTCATTCTGGCTTTCATACCTTCTCTCATTCTATATTTAGTTTATTTATTACTTTCTTACTTTCTTTCTTTCTTTCTTGATATCTTTCATTCTAGCTCTTATATTTTCTCTTTATCTTTAGTTTCTTTATTACTTTCTTACTTTCTTTCTTGATATCTTTCATTCTAGCTTTCAAACCTTCTCTAATTCTATCTTTAGTTTCTTTTTTACTTACTTTCATTTCTTTCTTTCTTCATATCTTGCTTTCTAGTTTTCATACGTTTTCTCATTCTATCTTTAGTTTCTTTATTACTTTCTGTCTTTCTTTCTGGATATCTATCATTCTAGATTTCATACCTTCTCTCATTTCATCTTTAATTTCTTTATTGGTTTCTTTTTTTCTTTCTTTCTTGATATTTTTCATTCTAGCTTTCAAACCTTCTTTCATTCTATCTTGAGTTTCTTTATTAATTATTTTCGTTGTTTCTTCCTTTTTTCTATCTTTCATTCTGGCATTCATACCTTCTCTCATTCTATATTTAGTTTCTTTTTTAGTTACTTTCTTTCTTTCTTTCTTGATATCTTTCATTCTAGCTTTCATACCTTCTTTCATTCTATCTTGAGTTTCTTTATTAATTACTTTCGTTCTTTCTTCCTTTTTTCTTTCTTGATATCTTTTATTCTAGCTCTCATGACTTCTCTGATTCTATCTTTAGTTTCTTCATAACTTTCTTTCTTTTTTTCTTTCTTCATAGCTTTCTTTCTCGCTCTCATACCTTCTCTCGTTCTTTCGTTAGTTTATTTATTACTTTCTTACTTTCTTTCTTTCTTTCTTTCTTGATATCTTTCATTCTAGCATTCATACCTTCTCTCATTCTATCTTTAGTTTCTTTTTTAGTTACTTTCTTTCTTTCTTTCTTGATATCTTTCATTCTAGCTTTCATACCTTCTCTCATTCTATCTTTAGTTTCTATATTACTTACTTTCATTTCTTTCTTTCTTGATATCTTTCATTCTAGCTTTCATACCCTCTCATTCTATCTTTAGTTTCTTTTCTACTTTCTTTCTTTCTTTCTTTCTTTCTTTCTTTCTTTCTTTCTTGATAACTTTCATTCTAGCATTCATATCTTCACTCATTCAATCTTTATTTTCTTTATTACATGATTTCTACTTTGTTCCTTTTTTCTTTCTTGATATCTTTCATTCTAGCTCTCATCTTTTCTCTCTATTTTTAGTTTCTTTATTACTTTCTTACTTTCGTTCTTGATATCTTTCATTCTAGCTTTCATACCTTATCACTTCCTTTCTTTAGTTTCTTTTTTACTTACTATCATTTCTTTCTTTCTTAATCTATTTCATTCTAGCTTTAATACCTTCTCTAATTCTATCTTTAGTTTCTTTATTGATTTCTTTCTTTCTTTCTGGATATCTTTCAATCTAGCTTTCATATATTCTCTCATTTCATCTTTAATTTCTTTATTGATTTCATTTTTTTTTCTTTCTTGATATTTTTCATTCTTGCATTGATACCTTCTCTCATTCTATCTTTAGTTTCTTTTTTACTTACTTTCATTTCTTTCTTTCTTGACATCTATCATTCTAGATTTCATACCTTCTCTCATTTCATCTTTAATTTCTTTATTGATTTCTTTTTTTCTTTCTTTCTTGATACCTTTCATTCTTGGTTTCATACGTTCTCTCATTCTATCTTTAGTTTCTTTTTTACTTACTTTCATTTCTTGCTTTCTTGATATGTTACATTCGAGCTTTCATACCTTCTCTCATTCTATCTAAAGTTTCTTTACTACTTTCTTTCTTTCTTTCTTTCTTTCCTTCATTCTTTCTTTCTTACTTTCTTTCTTTCTTTCTTGATATCTCTCATTCCAGCTTTCTTATCTTTTTTCATTCAATCTTTATTTTCTTTATTACTTTATTTCTACTTTGTTCCTTTTTTCTTTCTTGATATCTTTCATTCTATCTTTCATACCTTCTCTCATTCTATCTTTAGTTTCTTTTTTACTTACTTTCATTTCTTCCTTTCTTGATATGTTACATTCGAGCTTTCATACCATCTCTCATTCTATCTAAAGTTTCTTTATTACTTTCTTTCTTTCTTTCTTTCCTTCTTTCTTTCTTTCTTACTTTCTTTCTTTCTTTCTTGATATCTCACATTCGAGCTTTCTTACCTTTTTTCATTCAATCTTTATTTTCTTTATTACATTATTTCTACTTTGTTCCTTTTTTCTTTCTTGATATCTTTCATTCTATCTTTCAAACCTTCTCTCATTCTTTCTTTAGTTTCTTTTTTACTTACTTTCATTTCTTTCTTTCTTGATATCTTACATTCTAGCTTTCATACCCTCTCATTCTATCTTTAGTTTCTTTTCTACTTTCTTTCTTTCTTACTTTCTTTCTTTCCTTCTTTCTTTCTTTCTTTCTTTCTTTCTTTCTTTCTTTCTTTCTTTCTTTCTTTCTTTCTTTCTTTCTTGATATCTCTCATTCCAGCTTTCTTACCTTTTTTCATTCAATCTTTATTTTCTTTATTACATTATTTCTACTTTGTTCCATTTTTCTTTCTTGTTATCTTCATTCTAGCTTTCATACCTTCTCTCATTCTATCTTTAGTTTATTTTTTACGTACTTTCATTTCTTTCTTTCTTGATATCTTATATTCTAGCTTTCATAACTTCTCTCATTCTATCTTTAGTTTCTTTACTACTTTCTTTCTTTCTTTCTTTCTTGATAACTTTCATTCTTGCATTCATATCTTCACTCATTTAATCTTTATTTTCTTTATTACAATATTTCTACTTTGTTCCTTTTTTCTTTCTTGATATCTTTCATTCTAGCTTTCATACCTTCTCTCGTTCTTTCTTTAGTTTCTTCATTACTTTCTTTCTTTCTTTCTTGATACCTTTCATTCTAGATTTCATACCTTCTCTCATTTTATCTTTAGCTTCTTTTTTACTTTCTTACCTTCTTTATTTCTTGATATCTTTCATTCTAGCTCTCATTCCTTCTCTCTTTCTATCTTTAGTTTCTTTATTACTTTCTTACATTCTTTCTTTCTTTCTTGATATCTTTTATTCTAGCTTTCATACCTTCTCTCATATCATCTTAAATTTCTTTATTGATTTTTTTTCTTTCTTTCTTGATATCTTTTTTTCTTGCTTTCATACCTTCTCTCATTCTATCTTTAGTTTCTTTTTTACTTACTTTCATTTCTTGCTTTCTTGATATGTTACATTCGAGCTTTCATACCTTCTCTCATTCTATCTAAAGTTTCTTTATTACATTCTTTCTTACTTTCTTTCTTTCCTTCTTTCTTTCTTTCTTTCTTTCTTTCTTTCTTTCTTTCTTTCTTTCTTTCTTTCTTTCTTTCTTTCTTTCTTTCTTTCTTTCTTTCTTTCTTTCTTGATATCTCTCATTCCAGCTTTCTTACCTTTTTTATTCAATCTTTATTTTCTTTATTACATTATTTCTACTTTGTTCCATTTTTCTTTCTTGTTATCTTTCATTCTAGCTTTCATACCTTCTCTCATTCTATCTTTAGTTTCTTTTTTAACGTACTTTCATTTCTTTCTTTCTTGATATCTTATATTCTAGCTTTCATAACTTCTCTCATTCTATCTTTAGTTTCTTTACTACTTTCTTTCTTTCTTTCTTTCTTTCTTGATAACTTTCATTCTTGCATTCATATCTTCACTCATTTAATCTTTATTTTCTTTATTACAATATTTCTACTTTGTTCCTTTTTTCTTTCTTGATATCTTTCATTCTAGCTTTCATACCTTCTCTCGTTCTTTCTTTAGTTTCTTCATTACTTTCTTTCTTTCTTTCTTGATACCTTTCATTCTAGATTTCATACCTTCTCTCATTTTATCTTTAGCTTCTTTTTTACTTTCTTACCTTCTTTATTTCTTGATATCTTTCATTCTAGCTCTCATTCCTTCTCTCTTTCTATCTTTAGTTTCTTTATTACTTTCTTACATTCTTTCTTTCTTTCTTGATATCTTTTATTCTAGCTTTCATACCTTCTCTCATATCATCTTAAATTTCTTTATTGATTTTTTTTCTTTCTTTCTTGATATCTTTTTTTCTTGCTTTCATACCTTCTCTCATTCTATCTTTAGTTTCTTTTTTACTTACTTTCATTTCTTGCTTTCTTCATATGTTACATTCTAGCTTTCATACCTTCTCTCATTCTATCTTTAGTTTTTTTATTACTTTCTTTCTTTCTTTCTTGAAATCTTTCATTCTAGCTTTCACACCTTCTCTCATTCTATCTTTAGTTTCTTTTTTACGTACTTTCATTTCTTTCTTTCTTGATATCTTACATTCTAGCTTTCATACCTTCTCTCATTCTACCTTTAGTTTCTTTACTTCTTTCTTTCTTTCTTTCTTTCTTTCTTTTTTGATAACTTTCATTCTAGCATTCATTTCTTCACTCATTCAATCTTTATTTTCTTTATTACATTCCTTCTACTTTGTTCCTTTTTTCTTTCATGATATTTTCCATTCTAGCTTTCATACCTTCTCTCATTCTATCTTTAGTTTCTTTTTTACGTACTTTCATTTCTTTCTTTCTTGATATCTTACATTCTAGCTTTCATACCTTCTCTCATTCTACCTTTAGTTTCTTTACTACTTTCTTTCTTTCTTTCTTTCTTTCTTGATAACTTTCATTCTTGCATTCATTTCTTCACTCATTCAATCTTTATTTTCTTTATTACATTATTTCTACTTTGTTCCTTTTTTCTTTCTTGATATCTTTCATTCTAGCTCTCATCTTTTCTCCCTATTTTTAGTTTCTTTATTACTTTCTTACTTTCGTTCTTGATATCTTTCATTCTAGCTTTCATACCTTCTCACTTCCTATCTTTAGTTTCTTTTTTACTTACTATCATTTTTCTTTCTTAATCTTTTTCATTCTAGCTTTAATACCTTCTCTCAATCTATCTTTAGTTTCTTTATTAGTTACTTTCTTTCTTTCTTTCTTGATATCTTTCATTCTAGATTTCATACCTTCTCTCATTTTATCTTTAGTTTCTTTATTGAATTGTTTCTTTCTTTCTTGATATCTTTCAATCTAGCTTTCATATATACTCTCATTTCATCTTTAATTTCTTTATTGATTTCATTTTTTCTTTCTTTCTTGATATTTTTCATTCTTGCATTGATACCTTCTCTCATTCTATCTTTAGTTTCTTTTTTACTTACTTTCATTTCTTGCTTTCTTCATATGTTACATTCTAGCTTTCATACCTTCTCTCATTCTATCTTTAGTTTTTTTATTACTTTCTTTCTTTCTTTCTTGAAATCTTTCATTCTAGCTTTCATACCTTCTTTCATTCTATCTTTAGTTTCTTTTCTACTTTCTTTCTTTCTTTCTTTCTTTCTTGATAACTTTCATTCTAGCATTCATATCTTCACTCATTCAATCTTTATTTTCTTTATTACATTCCTTCTACTTTGTTCCTTTTTTCTTTCATGATATCTTTCATTCTAGCTTTCATACCTTCTCTCATTCTATCTTTGGTTTCTTTTTTACGTACTTTCATTTCTTTCTTTCTTCATATCTTACATTCTAGCTTTCATATCTTCTCTCATTCTACCTTTAGTTTCTTTACTACTTTCTTTCTTTCTTTCTTGATAACTTTCCTTCTAGCATTCATATCTTCACTCATTCAATCTTTATTTTCTTTATTACATTATTTCTACTTTGTTCCTTTTTTCTTTCTTGATATCTTTCATTCTAGCTCTCATCTTTTCTCCCTATTTTTAGTTTCTTTATTACTTTCTTACTTTCGTTCTTGATATCTTTCATTCTAGCTTTCATACCTTCTCACTTCCTATCTTTAGTTTCTTTTTTACTTACTATCATTTCTTTCTTTCTTAATCTGTTTCATTCTAGCTTTAATACCTTCTCTCATTCTATCTTTAGTTTCTTTATTAGTTACTTTCTTTCTTTCTTTCTTGATATTTTTCATTCCAGATTTCATACCTTCTCTCATTTTATCTTTAGTTTCTTTATTGATTTCTTTCTTTCTTTCTTGATATCTTTCAATCTAGCTTTCATATATTCTCTCATTTCATCTTTAATTTCTTTATTGATTTCATTTTTTCTTTCTTTCTTGATATTTTTCATTCTTGCATTGATACCTTTGTCGCGATTTGACACTTTTTGACGTCCCACACCACTGGAACCTATGTGGCGTGGGACCCACTCGTGCCTTGGTCTGTCCACCTAGACTCAGACCTCAGAGCACACCAGGGCAAAACTGATCTCTTTCCTTTCTTCCACTGCTGCCACCAGGAGATCCCTAGATCCCCATAACTCCTTTAGAAAGAATCAGGTCCACTCTTTAATGAAATAGAAAGATCTTTAGTTTATTTGCTTATTTGTTTCAGTATTATAATATTCAGATCTATTCCTTCTCCCTTCCAGTCACTGGTCAATCACTTCTCAGATCTCCTACTATATTTTCATCAGTCTAATCACAATCACATAAATCTCTGAACTCTCTAATCAAACTCCTTCCAAAACTCTGATCTCCCTTCTCCCCCTCAGGCTCTGCCTCTTATACTCTGCCTCTTGGCTCCGCCTCTCAGCAACATAAATATGCATGACTCCCTCTAACTAAACCTGAGCCATGACCACATTTAAAGGAGAACGCTACAGACCTCCCCCTTATTTAGGTTTGTTTGGGAGGGGAAACACATTTTTCCTCCTGAACAAACAGCTGCAATAGCTTAAACTTTTTTTTATAACAATTTACCTTTCACATTTTTACTAAATATCAACCAAATACCTTACCTTATCATTTAATAATCTATACCATACTTTACCTTATCATTTAATAATCAATACAATACTTTACCTTATCATCTACTAATCAATAATATACCTTACCTTATCATTTTACAGAATTTACAACCATACAGAAATCACGATCATGAACTTTTACATAAATAATTAACTGTGAATTATAGTCCATTTCAGTTTATAATAAAAGTCCTGGTATCATTCATCTAGCCTCCTGGAAAGCACATCTGCGACAACGTTGTGGGCTTTCGAGGCAAGAACTGAGTCTCTGTTGCAAAGGCAAAATTTGCAAAGTCCAAGTCTCTCACTTTCCCGTCGTAGTCTGGCGCACCATGGACTGGTCCGGTCGTGGTCATCTCCTTCAGCTGGACACACCTCTGCTGGCACTCTGGAGTCCCTCTGTTGACCACTGGCTCCTTCTTCCGCACCCTTTTCCGTCGACTGGCGGTCATCGGCCACTCGGTTGTCCACAGGATGTCATCTGCTGGTCGTTTTAGTGTGACGTCATCTTTAAGTCTGGCTCGGGGCTTCACTTGCTCAGCTAGGGAAAGGGTACTCAGTTCCCTCTTCTCCTCCCGAACATCTTTAGATGCATCCCTCTTTAAGGCATCAGGGCCTTCCTCTTTCTGTATCACATAATTGACATTGTTCAATTTTGTCACTACTTTATAGGGATCCTCCCAAGCTAATTGTAGCTTGTGACCTTTGACTGGCCTAAGCAAAAGAACTTCATCTTCAGGCCCAAAAGTTCTTTCACGGGCTTTCTTGTCATACCAGGTCTTCTGCTTAGTCTGGGCAGCCCTTAAGTTCTTTCTGGCTTTGGTCCTGTCCTGCCCAGTCCCTCGTCTCTGACAGACATCACACGTTTTACAGAAACAAGTAATCTGTTTGCCCATACCTGGCCAAAAGAAGTTCTGGCCAACCCGTCTTTTGGTTCTGGTGATCCCCATGTGAGCTCCAAATAAACTGCTGTGAGCTTGATTAATGATTTTCTCCCTGTATTTACTAGGGACCACTAATTGCTTTCGGGGTTCCCCTTTTCCTCGGTATGGAGTAGCTAACGTTTCCCTGTACAGCAGGTCTTTGGTTAAGCTAAAGCTCTCAGGGCACTCAGGAGACAGTACAGTGGGAGTCCTGGCAGCTTCAAAGCAAACTCCCAAGCTAATGTCCTCCTTCTGCTCCTGGGCAAAATTGTTATTTGTTTTGGGATTCTGTAGTAGCATGAGTTCTGCCTCAGCCCTATCAAGCTGGGTTGCCACGGTAACCGCTCCTAGGCCTCTCTCTGCTACAGTATCGGTTTGAGCTGCAGAGGGTGAGTTTTGACCCCCCTTTGAGCGGGTAAGCACTAACGCACTCTTGACATGCTCTATTAAATCCCAACCAAGGAGAAAAGCTGCTGGTATTTCATCTGACACAGCTACTTGCCACTTTCCAGACCAATTCTGGTATTCTACTGGTATCTCAGCCACTTTTAAAACCACGGTTTCCTTCCCAATTCCCTTTAAAGACATTTCTTTGCCAGGAATAATGTCCTCCTGGGCTACTAAATCGGAATGGACAATGGAGATTTGGGATCCTGTATCTCTTATTGCAATGTACTTCTTTCCTTTCACAACTATCTCTTCACCTGCGTTTCTGAGAAGGGTCTGGTCATTGCTGATATAGAAACAATGGACTACTTGGGCTATAGGAATATCTTCCTCCTCATGGTCAGTAGAAGTGGTGGTGGTTATGGGATCAGGTCTCTGTCTACTATTTCCCTCCCCTGATTCCACTTGCTTGACACAATACACCTTTTTGGTTAGAGAATCATTTCTCTGCAAGTTGGGGTATGGTTGCCTACACTGGAATTGTAAGTGGCCTGGTTGCCCACAGTTAAAACATTTAAAATTCCTTTTGTCATTCTGAGGTACTTTGGCGAACCGTGCCTCAGGGTTTGATGTTTTTGGCGGGCTAGCCCTTGGCAACTTTGGGGAAGTCCCGCCCTGACCTTCTCTCTCAGGATTCCTGCTGAGGTAATTTTTATTAAAAGGCTTTTTATAGTTATTGTCCCAGTTTGGTTTATTTACTCTCAGCTCTGAAAATCTAGGGTTCCTGTAAGCATTAATCAAAACAGTTTGTTCTCCTGCTTCCCATAAATTTTTAGGATTCTTGTCCCTTACTAAATACCGTAGTTCTCCAGGTAATAGGGAGTAAAACTGTTCTAGCCCAATTAAATCCTTCAACTGTTCTAAAGAAGTGATCTCCTCTCTTTCAATCCACTTATCCAGAGTCTGCGCCAATCTAGCTCCCAACTGAGAGTACGATTCATCCTGCTTTTTAGAGAGAGAGCGAAATTTCCGCCTCAGGTGTTCAGAGTTCAGACAAAATCTTGAATAAACCATCTTTTTATATGCCTCAAAATCTCTTGCCTTCTCGGGATTCATCTGGGCATATATTTCTGCCAGATCTCCGCTAACCTGCGCTCTTAAAACCATCATTCTATCCTCATTTCTGATTTCAAAGTCATTGCAGGTGCGTTCAAAAGCAATGAGGAAGGATTCAGGACAGTCCCC
Source organism: Intellagama lesueurii (assembly GCA_037013535.1). NCBI lineage: Eukaryota > Metazoa > Chordata > Lepidosauria > Squamata > Agamidae > Intellagama > Intellagama lesueurii. Next base: position 376,741 of record JBAJHW010000028.1, read on the forward strand.
TCTTTTGTACTGGGGAAACTTCTTCAAGTCTATCTTTGACAGGATTCCACCTCCCCCACTGTTGTTATTATTAAGATTATTGTTTAGAGAAGAAATCTCTAGCTGTCTCATCTGTAGTTGAAAATCCATTTCCCTTTTTCTCTCTTCCTGTTCAAATTGTCTGGCCTCCTTCTCAGCTCTTTCTTTGCTTTCTTGTTCCCTCCTTCTCTCCTCCTGCTCAAATTGTCTGGCCTCCTGCTCAGCTCTTTCTTTGCTTTTCTGTTCCCTCCTTCTCTCCTCCTGCTCAAATTGTCTGGCCTCCTGCTCAGCTCTTTCTTTGCATTCCTGTTCCCTCCTTCTCTCCTCCTGCTCAAATTGTCTGGCCTCCTGCTCAAATTGTCTGGCCTCCTGCTCAGCTCTGAGCTGTAGTTCCTTAAATTTAAATTCCCGTTCCAGTTTCCATTTCTCAAATTCTTGAGGGCTTAATTCCTTATTTCCCTCCAATTCCTGAGGTAACTCTTCAGACTCAGGACTCCCCCTTGTGGCGCGTTTGGGAGGCATCTTTTCCCTTTTGGGGTGATTAGAGCAGCGTTCACTAATTTTTTTAAAAGGACCTGTCTTTTCTCTTATTTTACTTCCAGTTACTGATATAAATTTTTCAAGCCTTTTCTTTTAGTACTTTCCCTCAGATCTGCTATGACCTGGCTTCTGCCTTATCCACAGCGCTCTCCTATCTCAGAGCCTGGGATTTTACAGTAAGCCCTCTGATCTTCAGATCCTGAGGTAAACTCAGAAATTCCCTCTCAGAGAATTCAAGCCTTTTCCTTAGGTTCTCTCCCTCAGATCTGCTATGACCTGGCTTCTGCCTTATCCACAGCGCTCTCCTCTCTCAGAGCCTGGGATTTCACAGCAAGCCCTCTGATCCTCAGATCCTGAGGTAAAACTCAGAAATTTTCTCACAGAGTCGTTCCCTATCTTAGACCCCCCGGATCTGGGTTCTGAGGCCCCGCTACTAAGCTTTTCCCAAAAGCTCTAGCAGGAACCAAACCTCATTGCCACAGATCCTGTCTAAAAGGTACCCTTGACTCAATAAACTCTTTTATAAAGGCTTCACTGGATTACTTCAATAGGTTTCACTGGATTATTTCAATAGGCTTCACTGGATTACTTCGTATCCCACCGCTGCCACCAATGTCGCGATTTGACCCTTTTTGACGTCCCACACCACTGGAACCTATGTGGCGTGGGACCCACTCGTGCCTTGGTCTGTCCACCTAGACTCAGACCTCAGAGCACACCAGGGCAAAACTGATCTCTTTCCTTTCCTCCACTGCTGCCACCAGGAGATCCCTAGATCCCCATAACTCCTTTAGAAAGAATCAGGTCCACTCTTTAATGAAATAGAAAGATCTTTAGTTTATTTGCTTATTTGTTTCAGTATTATAATATTCAGATCTATTCCTTCTCCCTTCCAGTCACTGGTCAATCACTTCTCAGATCTCCTACTATATTTTCATCAGTCTAATCACAATCACATAAATCTCTGAACTCTCTAATCAAACTCCTTCCAAAACTCTGATCTCCCTTCTCCCCCTCAGGCTCTGCCTCTTATACTCTGCCTCTTGGCTCCGCCTCTCAGCAACATAAATATGCATGACTCCCTCTAACTAAACCTGAGCCATGACCACATTTAAAGGAGAACGCTACAACCTTCTCTCATTCTATCTTTAGTTTCTTTTTTACTTACTTTCATTTCTTGCTTTTTTGATATCATTTATTCTAGCTTTCATACCTTCTCTCATTTCATCTTAAATTTCTTTATTGATTTTTTTTCTTTCTTTCTTGATATGTTTTATTCTTGCTTTCATACATTCTCTCATTTAATCTTTAGTTTCTTTTTTACTTACTTTCATTTCTTGCTTTCTTCATATGTTACATTCTAGCTTTCATACCTTCTCTCATTCTATCTTTAGTTTTTTTATTACTTTCTTTCTTTCTTTCTTTCTTGATATCTTTCATTCTAGCTTTCATACCTTCTTTCATTCTATCTTTAGTTTCTTTTCTACTTTCTTTCTTTCTTTCTTTCTTGATAACTTTCATTCTAGCATTCATATTTTCACTCATTCAATCTTTATTTTCTTCATTACATTCCTTCTACTTTGTTCCTTTTTTCTTTCATGATATCTTTCATTCTAGCTTTCATACCTTCTCTCATTCTATCTTTAGTTTCTTTTTTACGTACTTTCATTTCTTTCTTTCTTGATATCTTACATTCTAGCTTTCATACCTTCTCTCATTCTATCTTTAGTTTCTTTATTACTTTCTTTCTTTCTTTCTTTCTTTCTTGATAACTTTCATTCTAGCATTCATATCTTCACTCATTCAATCTTTATTTTCTTTATTACATTATTTCTACTTTGTTCCTTTTTTCTTTCTTGATATCTTTCATTCTAGCTCTCATCTTTTCTCCCTATTTTTAGTTTCTTTATTACTTTCTTACTTTCGTTCTTGATATCTTTCATTCTAGCTTTCATACCTTCTCACTTCCTATCTTTAGTTTCTTTTTTACTTACTATCATTTCTTTCTTTCTTAATCTTTTTCATTCTAGCTTTAATACCTTCTCTCATTCTATCTTTAGTTTCTTTATTAGTTACTTTCTTTCTTTTTTTCTTGATATCTTTCATTCTAGATTTCATACCATCTCTCATTTTATCTTTAGTTTCTTTATTGATTTCTTTCTTTCTTTCTTGATATCTTTCAATCTAGCTTTCATATATTCTCTCATTTCATCTTTAATTTCTTTATTGATTTCATTTTTTCTTTCTTTCTTGATATTTTTCATTCTTGCATTGATACCTTCTCTCATTCTATCTTTAGTTTCTTTTTTACTTACTTTCATTTCTTGCTTTTTTGATATCTTTTATTCTAGCTTTCATACCTTCTCTCATTTCATCTTAAATTTCTTTATTGATTTTTTTTTCTTTCTTGATATGTTTTATTCTTGCTTTCATACCTTCTCTCATTCTATCTTTAGTTTCTTTTTTACTTACTTTCATTTCTTGCTTTCTTCATATGTTACATTCTAGCTTTCATACCTTCTCTCATTCTATCTTTAGTTTTTTTATTACTTTCTTTCTTTCTTTCTTGAAATCTTTCATTCTAGCTTTCATACCTTCTTTCATTCTATCTTTAGTTTCTTTTCTACTTTCTTTCTTTCTTTCTTTCTTTCTTGATAACTTTCATTCTAGCATTCATATCTTCACTCATTCAATTTTTTTTCTTTATTACATTCCTTCTACTTTGTTCCTTTTTTCTTTCATGATATCTTTCATTCTAGCTTTCATACCTTCTCTCATTCTATCTTTAGTTTCCTTTTTACTTACTATCATGTTTCTTTCTAAATCTTTTTCATTCTAGCTTTAATACCTTCTCTCATTCTATCTTTAGTTTCTTTATTAGTTACTTTCTTTCTTTCTTTCTTTCTTGATATCTTTCATTCTGGATTTCATACCTTCTCTCATTTTATCTTTAGTTTCTTTATTGATTTCTTTCTTTCTTTCTTGATATCTTTCAATCTTGCTTTCATATATACTCTCATTTCATCTTTAATTTCTTTATTGATTTCATTTTTTCTTTCTTTCTTGATATTTTTCATTCTTGCATTGATACCTTCTCTCATTCTATCTTTAGTTTCTTTTTTACTTACTTTCATTTCTTGCTTTCTTCATATGTTACATTCTAGCTTTCATACCTTCTCTCATTCTATCTTTAGTTTTTTTATTACTTTCTTTCTTTCTTTCTTGAAATCTTTCATTCTAGCTTTCATACCTTCTTTCATTCTATCTTTAGTTTCTTTTCTACTTTCTTTCTTTCTTTCTTTCTTTCTTTCTTTTTTGATAACTTTCATTCTAGCATTCATATCTTCACTCATTCAATCTTTATTTTCTTTATTACATTCCTTCTACTTTGTTCCTTTTTTCTTTCATGATATCTTTCATTCTAGCTTTCATACCTTCTCTCATTCTATCTTTAGTTTCTTTTTTACGTACTTTCATTTCTTTCTTTCTTGATATCTTACATTCTAGCTTTCATACCTTCTCTCATTCTACCTTTAGTTTCTTTACTACTTTCTTTCTTTCTTTCTTTCTTTCTTGATAACTTTCCTTCTAGCATTCATATCTTCACTCATTCAATCTTTATTTTCCTTATTACATTATTTCTACTTTGTTCCTTTTTTCTTTCTTGATATCTTTCATTCTAGCTCTCATCTTTTCTCCCTATTTTTAGTTTCGTTATTACTTTCTTACTTTCGTTCTTGATATCTTTCATTCTAGCTTTCATACCTTCTCACTTCCTATCTTTAGTTTCTTTTTTACTTACTATCATTTCTTTCTTTCTTAATCTTTTTCATTCTAGCTTTAATACCTTCTCTCATTCTATCTTTAGTTTCTTTATTAGTTACTTTCTTTCTTTCTTTCTTGATATCTTTCATTCTAGATTTCATACATCTCTCATTTTATCTTTAGTTTCTTTATTGATTTCTTTCTTTCTTTCTTGATATCTTTCAATCTAGCTTTCATATATTCTCTCATTTCATCTTTAATTTCTTTATTGATTTCATTTTTTCTTTCTTTCTTGATATTTTTCATTCTTGCATTGATACCTTCTCTCATTCTATCTTTAGTTTCTTTTTTACTTACTTTCATTTCTTGCTTTTTTGATATCTTTTATTCTAGCTTTCATACCTTCTCTCATTTCATCTTAAATTTCTTTATTGATTTTTTTTCTTTCTTTCTTGATATGTTTTATTCTTGCTTTCATACCTTCTCTCATTCTATCTTTAGTTTCTTTTTTACTTCCTTTCATTTCTTGCTTTCTTCATATGTTACATTCTAGCTTTCATACCTTCTCTCATTCTATCTTTAGTTTCTTTATTAGTTACTTTCTTTCTTTCTTTCTTGATATCTTTCATTCTAGATTTCATACCTTCTCTCATTTTATATTTAGTTTCTTTATTGATTTCTTTCTTTCTTTCTTGATATCTTTCAATCTATCTTTCATATACTCTCTCATTTCATCTTTAATTTCTTTATTGATTTCATTTTTTCTTTCTTGATATTTTTTATTCTTGCATTGATACCTTCTCTCATTCTATATTTAGTTTCTTTTTTACTTACTTTCATTTCTTTCTTTCTTGACATCTATCATTCTAGATTTCATACCTTCTCTCATTTCATCTTTAATTGCTTTATTATTTCTTTTTTTCTTTCTTTCTTGATATCTTTCATTCTTTCTTTCATACCTTCTCACATTCTATCTTTAGTTTCTTTTTTACTTACTTTCATTTCTTTCTTTCTTGATATCTTTTATTCTTGCTTTCATACCTTCTCTCATTCTATCTTTAGTTTCTTTTTTACTTACTTTCTTTTCTTGCTTTCTTCATATGTTACATTCTAGCTTTCATACCTTCTCTCATTCTATCTTTAGTTTTAATATTACTTTCTTTCTTTCTTTCTTTCTTGATAACTTTGATTCTAGCATTCATATCTTCACTCATTCAATCTTTATTTTCTTTATTACATTCCTTCTACTTTGTTCCTTTTTTCTTTCATGATATCTTTCATTCTAGCTTTCATACCTTCTCTCATTCTATCTTTAGTTTCTTTTTTACGTACTTTCATTTCTTTCTTTCTTGATATCTTACATTCTAGCTTTCATACCTTCTCTCATTCTATCTTTAGTTTCTTTACTACTTTCTTTGTTTCTTTCGTTCTTTCTTGATAACTTTCATTCTAGCATTCATATCTTCACTCATTCAATCTTTATTTTCTTTATTACATTATTTCTACTTTGTTCCTTTTTTCTTTCTTGATATCTTTCATTGTAGCTCTCATCTTTTCTCTATATTTTTAGTTTCTTTATTACTTTCTTACTTTCTTTCTTGATATCTTTCATTCTAGCTTTCATACCTTCTCACTTCCTATCTTTAGTTTCTTTTTTACTTACTTTCATTTCTTTCTTTCTTTATCTCTTTCACTCTAGCTTTAATACCTTCTCTCATTTTATCTTTAGTTTCTTAATTAGTACTTTCTTTCTTTCTTGATATCTTTCATTCTAGCTTTCATACCTTCTCTTATGCTACCTTTAGTTTTTTATTACTTTCTTTCTTTCTTTCTTTCGTGATATCTTTCATTCTAGCTTTCATACCTTCTTTCATTCTATCTTTAGTTTCTTTTCTACTTTCTTTCTTTCTTTCTTTCTTTCTTGATAACTTTCATTCTAGCATTCATATCTTCACTCATTCAATCTTTATTTTCTTTATTACATTTTTTCTACTTTGTTCCTTTTTTCTTTCTTGATATCTTTCATTCTAGCTTTCATACCTTCTCTCATTCTATCTTTAGTTTCTTTTTTACTTACTTTCATTTCTTTCTTTCTTGATATCTTACATTCTAGCTTTCATACCTTCTCTCATTCTGTCTTTAGTTTCTTTACTACTTTTTTTCTTTCTTTCTTTCTTTCTTTCTTGATAACTTTCATTCTAGCATTCATATCTTCACTCATTCAATCTTTATTTTCTTTATTACATTATTTCTACTTTGTTCCTTTTTTCTTTCTTGATATCTTTCATTGTAGCTCTCATCTTTTCTCTCTATTTTTAGTTTCTTTATTACTTTCTTACTTTCTTTCTTGATATCTTTCATTCTAGCTTTCATACCTTCTCACTTCCTATCTTTAGTTTCTTTATTAGTTACTTTCTTTCTTTCTTTCTTGATATCTTTCATTCTAGATTTCATACCTTCTCTCATTTTATCTTTAGTTTCTTTATTGATTTCTTTCTTTCTTTCTTGATATCATTCAATCTAGCTTTCCTATATTCTCTCATTTCATCTTTAATTTCTTTATTGATTTCTTTCTTTCTTTCTTGATATCTTTCAATCTAGCTTTCATATATTCTCTCATTTTATCTTTAATTTCTTTATTGATTTTATTTTTTCTTTCTTGATATTTTTTATTCTTGCATTGATACCTTCTCTCATTCTATCTTTAGTTTCTTTTTTACTTACTTTCATTTCTTTCTTTCTTGACATCTATCATTCTAGATTTCATACCTTCTCTCATTTCATCTTTAATTGTTTTATTATTTCTTTTTTTCTTTCTTTCTTGATATCTTTCATTCTTGCTTTCATACCTTCTCACATTCTATCTTTAGTTTCTTTTTTACTTACTTTCATTTCTTTCTTTCTTGATATCTTTTATTCTTGCTTTCATACCTTCTCTCATTCTATCTTTAGTTTCTTTTTTACTTACTTTCTTTTCTTCCTTTCTTCATATGTTACATTCTAGCTTTCATACCTTCTCTCATTCTATCTTTAGTTTTTTTATTACTTTCTTTCTTTCTTTCTTTCTTTCTTGATATCTTTCATTCTAGCTTTCATACCTTCTTTCATTCTATCTTTAGTCTCTTTTCTACTTTCTTTCTTTCTTTCTTTCTTTCTTTCTTGATAACTTTCATTCTAGCATTTATATCTTCACTCATTCAATCTTTATTTTCTTTATTACATTTTTTCTACTTTGTTCCTTTTTTCTTTCTTGATATCTTTCATTCTAGCTTTCATACCTTCTCTCATTCTATCTTTAGTTTCTTTTTTACTTACTTTCATTTCTTTCTTTCTTGATATCTTAGATTCTAGTTTTCATACCTTCTCTCATTCTATCTTTAGTTTCTTTACTACTTTCTTTCATTCTTTCTTTCTTGATAACTTTCATTCTAGCATTCATATCTTCACTCATTCAATTTTTATTTTCTTTATTACATTATTTGTACTTTGTTCCTTTTTTCTTTCTTGATATCTTTCATTCTAGCTCTCATCTTTTCTCTCTATTTTTAGTTTCTTTATTACTTTCTTACTTTCTTTCTTGATATTTTTCATTCTAGCTTTCATACCATCTCTCATTTCATCTTTAATGTCTTTATTGATTTCTTTTTTTGTTTCTTTCTTGATATCTTTCATTCTAGCTTTCATACCTTCTCTCATTCTATCTTTAGTTTCTTTTTTACTTACTTTCATTTCTTTATCTCTTCATATCTTACATTCTAGCTTTCATACATTCACTCATTCTATATTTAGTTTCTTTATTACTTTCTTTCATTCTTTCTTTCATTATTTCTTGATATTTTTCATTCTAGCATTCATATCATCTCTCATTTCATCTTTAATTTCTTTATTGATTTCTTTTTTTCTTTCTTTCATGATATCTTTCATTCTAGCTTTCATACCATCACTCATTCTTTCTTCAGTTTCTTCATTACTTTCTTTCTTTCTTTCTTGATACCTTTCATTCTAGCTCTCATCCCTTCTCTCTTTCTATCTTTAGTTTCTTTATTACTTTCTTACATTCTTTCTATCTTTCTTGATATCTTTTATTCTAGGTTTCATACCTTCTCTCATTTCATCTTAAATTTCTTTATTGATTTTTTTTCTTTCTTTCTTGATATCTTTTATTCTTGCTTTCATACCGTCTTTCATTCTATCTTTAGTTTCTTTTTTACTTACTTTCATTTCTTGCTTTCTTCATATGTTACATTCTAGCTTTCATACCTTCTCTCATTCTATCTTTAGTTTTTTTATTACTTTCTTTCTTTCTTTCTTTCTTGATATCTTTTATTCTAGCTTTCATACCTTCTTTTATTCTATCTTTAGTTTCTTTTCTACTTTCTTTCTTTCTTTCTTTCTTGATAACTTTCATTCTAGCATTCATATCTTCACTCATTCAATCTTTATTTTCTTTATTACATTTTTTCTACTTTGTTCCTTTTTTCTTTCTTGATATCTTTCATTCTAGCTTTCATACCTTCTCTCATTCTATCTTTAGTTTCTTTTTTACTTACTTTCATTTCTTTCTTTCTTGATATCTTACATTCTAGCTTTCAAACCTTCTCTCATTCTGTCTTTAGTTTCTTTACTACTTTCTTTTTTTCTTTCTTTCTTTCTTTCTTGATAACTTTCATTCTAGCGTTCATATCTTCACTCATTCAATCTTTATTTTCTTTATTACTTTATTTCTACTTTGTTCTTTTTTCTTTCTTGATATCTTTCATTGTAGCTCTCATCTTTTCTCTCTATTTTTAGTTTGTTTATTACTTTCTTACTTTCTTTCTTGATCTCTTTCATTCTAGCTTTCATACCTTCTCTCATTTTATCTTTAGTTTCTTTATTAGTTAATTTCTTTCTTTCTTTCTTGATATCTTTCATTCTAGATTTCATACCTTCTCTCATTTTATCTTTAGTTTCTTTATTGATTTCTTTCTTTCTTTCTTGATATATTTTATTCTAGCTTTCATACATTCTCTCATTCTATCTTTAGTTTTTTATTACTTTCTTTCTTTCTTTCTTTCTTGATATCTTTCATTCTGGCTTTCATACCTTCTTTCATTCTATCTTTAGTTTCTTTTCTACTTTCTTTCTTTCTTTCTTTCTTTCTTGATAACTTTCATTCTAGCATTCATATCTTCACTCATTCAATCTTTATATTCTTTATTACATTTTTTCTACTTTGTTCCTTTTTTCTTTCTTGATATCATTCATTCTAGCTTTCATTCCTGCTCTCATTCTATCTTTAGTTTCTTTTTTACTTACTTTCATTTCTTTCTTTCTTGATATCTTTCATTCTAGCTTTCAAACCTTCTCTAATTCTATCTTTAGATTCTTTTTTACTTACTTTCATTTCTTTCTTTCTTCAATTCTTGCTTTCTAGCTTTCATACCATCACTCATTCTTTCTTTAGTGTCTTCATTACTTTCTTTCTTTCCTTCTTGATACCTTTCATTCTAGATTTCATACCTTCTCTCATTTTATCTTTAGCTTCTTTTTTACTTTCTTACCTTCTTTCTTTCTTGATATCTTTCAATCTAGCTCTCATCCCTTCTCTCTTTCTATCTTTAGTTTCTTTATTACTTTCTTACATTCTTTCTTTCTTGATATCTTTTATTCTAGCTTTCATACCTTCTCTCATTTCATGTTAAATTTCTTTATTGATTTTTTTTCTTTCTTTCTTGATATCTTTTATTCTTGCTTTCATACCTTCTCACGTTCTATCTTTCATTTCTTTTTTACTAACTTTCATTTCTTTCTTTCTTGATATCTTTTATTCTTGCTTTCATACCTTCTCTCATTCTAGCTTTAGTTTCTTTTTTACTTACTTTCTTTTCTTGCTTTCTTCATATGTTACATTCTAGCTTTCATACCTTCTCTCATTCTATCTTTAGTTTTTTTATTACTTTCTTTCTTTCTTTCTTTCTTGATATCTTTCATTCTAGCTTTCATACCTTCTTTCATTCTATCTTTAGTTTCTTTTCTACTTTCTTTCTTTCTTTCTTTCTTGATAACTTTGATTCTAGCATTCATATCTTCTGTCATTCGATCTTTATTTTCTTTATTACATTCCTTCTACTTTGTTCCTTTTTTCTTTCATGATATCTTTCATTCTAGCTTTCATACCTTCTCTCATTCTATTTTTATTTTCTTTTTTACTCTCTTTCATTTCTTTCTTTCTTGATATCTTACATTCTAGCTTTCATACTCTCTCATTCTATCTTTAGTTTCTTTTCTACTTTCTTTCTTTCTTTCTTTCTTTCTTTCTTGCTAACTTTCATTCTAGCATTCATATCTTCACTCATTCAATCTTTATTTTCTTGATTACATTTTTTCTACTTTGTTCCTTTTTTCTTTCTTGATATCTTTCATTCTAGCTTTCATTCCTTCTCTCATTCTATCTTTAGTTTCTTTTTTACTTACTTTCATTTCTTTCTTTCTTGATATCTTACATTCTAGCTTTCAAACCTTCTCTCATTCTGTCTTTAGTTTCTTTACTACTTTCTTTCTTTCTTTCTTTCTTTCTTTCTTTCTTTCTTGATAACTTTCATTCTAGCATTCATATCTTCACTCATTGAATTTTTATTTTCTTTATTACATTATTTCTACTTTGTTCTTTTTTCTTTCTTGATATCTTTCATTGTAGCTCTCATCTTTTCTCTCTATTTTTAGTTTCTTTATTACTTTCTTACGTTCTTTCTTGATATCTTTCATTCTAGCTTTCATACCTTCTCACTTCCTATCTTTAGTTTCTTTTTTACTTACTATCATTTCTTTCTTTCTTTATCTCTTTCATTCTAGCTTTAATACCTTCTCTCATTTTATCTTTAGTTTCTTTATTAGTTGCTTTCTTTCTTTCTTTCTTGATATCTTTCATTCTAGATTTCATACCTTCTCTCATTTTATCTTTAGTTTCTTTATTGATTTCTTTCTTTCTTTCTTGATATTTTTTATTCTAGCTTTCATAACTTCTCTCATTCTATCTTTAGTTTTTTATTACTTTCTTTCTTTATTTCTTTCTTGATATCTTTCATTCTAGCTTTCATACCTTCTTTCATTCTATCTTTAGTTTCTTTTTTTCTTTCTTTCTTTCTTTCTTTCTTTCTTGATAACTTTCATTCTAGCATTCATATCTTCACTCATTCAATCTTTATATTCTTTATTACATTTTTTCTACTTTGTTCCTTTTTTCTTTCTTGATATCTTTCATTCTAGCTTTCATTCCTTCTCTCATTCTATCTTTAGTTTCTTTTTTACTTACTTTCATTTCTTTCTTTCTTGATATCTTACATTCTAGCTTTCATACCTTCTCTCATTCTGTCTTTAGTTTCTTTACTACTTTTTTTTTCTTTCTTTCTTTCTTGATAACTTTCATTCTAGCATTCATATCTTCACTCATTCAATCTTTATTTTCTTTGTTATATTATTTCTACTTTGTTCCTTTTTTCTTTCTTGATATCTTTCATTCTAGCTTTCATACCTTCTCACTTCCTATCTTTAGTTTCTTTATCAGTTACTTTCTTTCTTTCTTTCTTGATATCTTTCATTCTAGATTTCTTACCTTCTCTCATTTTATCTTTAGTTTCTTTATTGATTTCTTTCTTTCTTTCTTGATATCATTCAATCTAGCTTTCATATATTCTCTCATTTCATCTTTAATTTCTTTATTGATTTCATTTTTTCTTTCTTTCTTCATATTTTTCATTCTTGCATTGATTCCTTCTCTCATTCTATCTTTAGTTTTTTTTATTACTTTCTTTCTTTCTTTCTTTCTTGATATCTTACATTCTAGCTTTCATACCTTCTCTCATTCTATCTTTAGTTTCTTTACTACATTCTTTCATTCTTTCTTTCTTGATAACTTTCATTCTAGCATTCATATCTTCACTCATTCAATCTTTATTTTCTTTATTACATTATTTGTACTTTGTTCCTTTTTTCTTTCTTGATATCTTTCAATCTAGCTCTCATCTTTTCTCTCTATTTTTAGTTTCTTTATTACTTTCTTACTTTCTTTCTTGATATTTTTCATTCTAGCTTTCATACCATCTCTCATTTCATCTTTTATGTCTTTATTGATTTCTTTTTTTCTTTCTTTCTTGATATCTTTCATTCTAGCTTTCATACCTTCTCTCATTCTATCTTTAGTTTCTTTTTTACTTACTTTCATTTCTTTATCTCTTCATATCTTACATTCTAGCTTTCATACCTTCACTCATTCTATATTTAGTTTCTTTATTACTTTCTTTCATTCTTTCTTTCATTATTTCTTGATATTTTTCATTCTAGCTTTCATATCATCTCTCATTTCATCTTTAATTTCTTTATTGATTTCTTTTTTTCTTTCTTTCTTGATATCTTTCATTCTAGCTTTCATACCATCACTCATTCTTTCTTCAGTTTCTTCATTACTTTCTTTCTTTCTTTCTTGATACCTTTCATTCTAGCTCTCATCCCTTCTCTCTTTCTATCTTTAGTTTCTTTATTACTTTCTTACATTCTTTCTTTCTTTCTTGATATCTTTTATTCTAGCTTTCATACCTTCTCTCATTTCATGTTAAATTTCTTTATTGATTTTTTTTCTTTCTTTCTTCATATCTTTTATTCTTGCTTTCATACCTTCTCTCATTCTTTCTTTAGTTTCTTTTTTACTTACTTTCATTTCTTGCTTTCTTCATATGTTACATTCTAACTTTCATACCTTCTCTCATTCTATCTTTAGTTTTTTTATTACTTTCTTTCTTTCTTTCTTTCTTGATATTTTTTATTCTAGCTTTCATACCTTCTTTCATTCTATCTTTAGTTTCTTTTCTACTTTCTTTCTTTCTTTCTTTCTTGATAACTTTCATTCTAGCATTCATATCTTCACTCATTCAATCTTTATTTTCTTTATTACATTTTTCTACTTTGTTCCTTTTTTCTTTCTTGATAACTTTCATTCTAGCTTTCATACCTTCTCTCATTCTATCTTTAGTTTCTTTTTCACTTACTTTCATTTCTTTCTTTCTTGATATCTTACATTCTAGCTTTCAAACCTTCTCTCATTCTGTCTTTAGTTTCTTTACTACTTTCTTTTTTTCTTTCTTTCTTTCTTTCTTGATAACTTTCATTCTAGCATTCATATCTTCACTCATTCAATCTTTATTTTCTTTATTACATTATTTCTACTTTGTTCCTTTTTTCTTTCTTGATATTTTTCATTCTAGCTCTCATCTTTTCTCTCTATTTTTAGTTTCTTTATTACTTTCTTACTTTCTTTCTTGATATCTTTCATTCTAGCTTTCATACCTTATCACTTCCTATATTTAGTTTCTTTTTTAGTTAGTATCATTTCTTTCTTTCTTAATCTCTTTCATTCTAGCTCTAATACCTTCTCTCATTCTATCTTTAGATTCTTTATTAGTTACTTTCTTTCTTTCTTTCTTGATATCTTTCATTCTAGATTTCATACCTTCTCTCATTTTATCTTTAGTTTCTTTATTGATTTCTTTCTTTCTTTCTTGATATCTTTCAATCTAGCTTTCATATATTCTCTCATTTCATCTTTAATTTCTTTATTGATTTTATTTTTTCTTTCTTGATATTTTTTATTCTTGCATTGATACCTTCTCTCATTCTATCTTTAGTTTCTTTTTTACTTACTTTCATTTCTTTCTTTCTTGACATCTATCATTCTAGATTTCATACCTTCTCTCATTTCATCTTTAATTGTTTTATTATTTCTTTTTTTCTTTCTTTCTTGATATCTTTCATTCTTGCTTTCATACCTTCTCACATTCTATCTTTAGTTTCTTTTTTACTTACTTCCATTTCTTTCTTTCTTGATATCTTTTATTCTTGCTTTCATACCTTCTCTCATTCTATCTTTAGTTTCTTTTTTACTTACTTTCTTTTCTTGCTTTCTTCATATGTTACATTCTAGCTTTCATACCTTCTCTCATTCTATCTTTAGTTTTTTTATTACTTTCTTTCTTTCTTTCTTTCTTTCTTGATATCTTTCATTCTAGCTTTCATACCTTCTTTCATTCTATCTTTAGTTTCTTTTCTACTTTCTTTCTTTCTTTCTTTCTTGATAACTTTGATTCTAGCATTCATATCTTCACTCATTCGATCTTTATTTTATTACATTCCTTCTACTTTGTTCCTTTTTTCTTTCATGATATCTTTCATTCTAGCTTTCATACCTTCTCTCATTCTATTTTTATTTTCTTTTTTACTTTCTTTCATTTCTTTCTTTCTTGATATCTTACATTCTAGCTTTCATACCCTCTCATTCTATCTTTAGTCTCTTTTCTACTTTCTTTCTTTCTTTCTTTCTTTCTTTCTTGATAACTTTCATTCTAGCATTCATATCTTCACTCATTCAATCTTTATTTTCTTTATTACATTTTTTCTACTTTGTTCCTTTTTTCTTTCTTGATATCTTTCATTCTAGCTTTCATACCTTCTCTCATTCTATCTTTAGTTTCTTTTTTACTTACTTTCATTTCTTTCTTTCTTGATATCTTACATTCTAGCTTTCATACCTTCTCTCATTCTATCTTTAGTTTCTTTACTACTTTCTTTCATTCTTTCTTTCTTGATAACTTTCATTCTAGCATTCATATCTTCACTCATTGAATCTTTATTTTCTTTATTACATTATTTGTACTTTGTTCCTTTTTTCTTTCTTGATATCTTTCATTCTAGCTCCCATCTTTTCTCTCTATTTTTAGTTTCTTTATTGCTTTCTTACTTTCTTTCTTGATATTTTTCATTCTAGCTTTCATACCATCTCTCATTTCATCTTTAATGTCTTTATTGATTTCTTTTTTTCTTTCTTTCTTGATATCTTTCATTCTAGCTTTCATACCTTCTCTCATTCTATCTTTAGTTTCTTTTTTACTTACTTTCATTTCTTTATCTCTTCATATCTTACATTCTAGCTTTCATACCTTCACTCATTCTATATTTAGTTTCTTTATTACTTTCTTTCATTCTTTCTTTCATTATTTCTTGATATTTTTCATTCTAGCTTTCATATCATCTCTCATTTCATCTTTAATTTCTTTATTGATTTCTTTTTTTCTTTCTTTCTTGATATCTTTCATTCTAGCTTTCATACCATCACTCATTCTTTCTTCAGTTTCTTCATTACTTTCTTTCTTTCTTTCTTGATACCTTTCATTCTAGCTCTCATCCCTTCTCTCTTTCTATCTTTAGTTTCTTTATTACTTTCTTACATTCTTTCTTTCTTTCTTGATATCTTTTATTCTAGGTTTCATACCTTCTCTCATTTCATCTTAAATTTCTTTATTGATTTTTTTTCTTTCTTTCTTGATATCTTTTATTCTTGCTTTCATACCTTCTCTCATTCTATCTTTAGTTTCTTTTTTACTTACTTTCATTTCTTGCTTTCTTCATATGTTACATTCTAGCTTTCATACCTTCTCTCATTCTATCTTTAGTTTTTTTATTACTTTCTTTCTTTCTTTCTTTCTTGATATCTTTTATTCTAGCTTTCATACCTTCTTTCATTCTATCTTTAGTTTCTTTTCTACTTTCTTTCTTTCTTTCTTTCTTGATAACTTTCATTCTAGCATTCATATCTTCACTCATTCAATCTTTATTTTCTTTATTACATTTTTTCTACTTTGTTCCTTTTTTCTTTCTTGATATCTTTCATTCTAGCTTTCATACCTTCTCTCATTCTATCTTTAGTTTCTTTTTTACTTACTTTCATTTCTTTCTTTCTTGATATCTTACATTCTAGCTTTCAAACCTTCTCTCATTCTGTCTTTAGTTTCTTTACTACTTTCTTTTTTTCTTTCTTTCTTTCTTTCTTGATAACTTTCATTCTAGCATTCATATCTTCACTCATTCAATCTTTATTTTCTTTATTACTTTATTTCTACTTTGTTCTTTTTTCTTTCTTGATATCTTTCATTGTAGCTCTCATCTTTTCTCTCTATTTTTAGTTTCTTTATTACTTTCTTACTTTCTTTCTTGATATCTTTCATTCTAGCTTTCATACCTTCTCACTTCCTATATTTAGTTTCTTTTTTAGTTACTATCATTTCTTTCTTTCTTTATCTCTTTCATTCTAGCTTTAATACCTTCTCTCATTTTATCTTTAGTTTCTTTATTAGTTACTTTCTTTCTTTCTTTCTTGATATCTTTCATTCTAGATTTCATACCTTCTCTCATTTTATCTTTAGTTTCTTTATTGATTTCTTTCTTTCTTTCTTGATATCTTTTATTCTAGCTTTCATACCTTCTCTCATTCTATCTTTAGTTTTTTATTACTTTCTTTCTTTCTTTCTTTCTTGATATCTTTCATTCTGGCTTTCATACCTTCTTTCATTCTATCTTTAGTTTCTTTTCTACTTTCTTTCTTTCTTTCTTTCTTTCTTGATAACTTTCATTCTAGCATTCATATCTTCACTCATTCAATCTTTATATTCTTTATTACATTTTTTCTACTTTGTTCCTTTTTTCTTTCTTGATATCTTTCATTCTAGCTTTCATTCCTTCTCTCATTCTATCTTTAGTTTCTTTATTAGTTACTTTCTTTCTTTCTTTCTTGATATTCTAGATTTCATACCCTCTCTCATTTTATCTTTAGTTTCTTTATTGATTTCTTTCTTTCTTTCTTGATATCATTCAATCTAGCTTTCATATATTCTCTCATTTCATCTTTAATTTCTTTATTGATTTCATTTTTTCTTTCCTTCTTGATATTTTTCATTCTTGCATTGATTCCTTCTCTCATTCTCTTTAGTTTCTTTTTTACTTACTTTCATTTCTTTCTTTCTTGACATCTATCATTCTAGATTTCATACCTTCTCTCATTTCATCCTTAATTTCTTTATTATTTCTTTTTTTCTTTCTTTCTTGATATCTTTCATTCTTGCTTTCATACCTTCTCACATTCTATCTTTAGTTTCTTTTTTACTTACTTTCATTTCTTTCTTTCTTGATATCTTACATTCTAGCTTTCATGCCTTCTCTCATTCTATCTTTAGTTTCTTTATTAAGTTCTTTCTTTCTTTCTTTCGTTCTTTCTTGATATCTTTCATTCTATCTTTCATACCTTCTCTCGTTCTATCTTTAGTTTCTTTCTTACTTTCTTACTTTCCTTCTTTCTTTCTTGATATCTTTCATTCTAGCTCTCATCCCTTCTCTCTCTCTCTATCTTTAGTTTCTTTATTACTTTCTTACTTTCTTACTTGATATCTTTCATTCTAGATTTCATACCTTCTATCATTCTATCTTTAGTTTCTTTTTTACTTACTTTCATTTCCTTCGTTCTTCATATCTTGCATTCTAGCTTTCATACCATTACTCATTCTATCTTTAGTTTCTTTTTTACTTAATTTCACTTCTTGCTTTCTTCATATGTTACATTCTAGCTTTCATACCTTCTCTCATTCTATCTTTAGTTTTTTTATTACTTTCTTTCTTTCTTTCTTGATATCTTTCATTCTAGCTTTCATACCTTCTCACATTCTATCTTTAGTTTCTTTTTTACTTACTTTCATTTCTTTCTTTCTTCATATCTTTCATTCTAGCTTTCATACCATCACTCATTCTTTCTTTACTTTCTTCATTACTTTCTTTCTTTCTTTCTTGATACCTTCCATTCTAGATTTCATACCTTCTCTCATTTTATCTTTAGCTTCTTTTTTACTTTCTTACCTTCTTTCTTTCTTGATATCTTTCATTCTAGCTCTCATCCCTTCTCTCTTTCTATCTTTAGTTACTTTTTTACTTACTTTCATTTCTTGCTTTCTTCATATGTTACATTCTAGCTTTCATACCTTCTCTCATTCTATCTTTAGTTTTTTTATTACTTTCTTTCTTTCTTTCTTTCTTGATATCTTTCATTCTAGCTTTCATACCTTCTTTCATTCTATTTTTAGTTTCTTTTCTACTTTCTTTCTTTCTTTAATTCTTTCTTGATAACTTTCATTCTAGCATTCATATCTTCACTCATTCAATCTTTATTTTCTTTATTACATTTTTTCTACTTTGTTCCTTTTTTCTTTCTTCATATCTTTCATTCTAGATTTCATACCTTCTCTCATTCTATCTTTAGTTTCTTTTTTACTTACTTTCATTTCTTTCTTTCTTGATATCTTACATTCTAGCTTTCATACCTTCTCTCATTCTGTCTTCAGTTTCTTTACTACTTTCTTTCTTTCTTTCTTTCTTGATAACTTTCATTCTAGCATTCATATCTTCACTCATTCAATCTTTATTTTCTTTATTACATTATTTCTACGTTGTTCCTTTTTTCTTTCTTGATATCTTTCATTGTAGCTCTCATCTTTTCTCTCTATTTTTAGTTTCTTTATTACTTTCTTACTTTCTTTCTTGATATCTTTCATTCTAGCTTTCATACCTTCTCACTTCCTATCTTTAGTATCTTTTTTACTTACTATCATTTCTTTCTTTCTTTATCTCTTTCATTCTAGCTTTAATACCTTCTCTCATTCTATCTTTAGTTTATTTTTTACGTACTTTCATTTCTTTCTTTCTTGATATCTAATATTCTAGCTTTCATACCTTCTCTCATTCTATCTTTAGTTTCTTTACTACTTTCTTTCTTTCTTTCTTTCTTGATAACTTTCATTCTAGCATTCATATCTTCACTCATTTAATCTTTATTTTCTTTATTACAATATTTCTACTTTCTTACCTTCTTTCTTTCTTCATATCTTTCATTCTAGCTCTCATCCCTTCTCTCTTTCTATCTTTAGTTTCTTTATTACTTTCTTACATTCTTTCTTTATTTCTTGATATCTTTTATCTTGCTTTCATACCTTCTCTCATTTCATCTTAAATTTCTTTATTGATTTTTTTTCTTTCTTTCTTGATAACTTTTATTCTTGCTTTCATACCTTCTCTCATTCTATCTGTAGTTTCTTTTTTACTTACTTTCATTTCTTGCTTTCTTCATATGTTACATTCTAGCTTTCATACCTTCTCTCATTCTATCTTTAGTTGTTTTATTACTTTCTTTCTTTCTTTCTTGATATCTTTCATTCTAGCTTTCATACCTTCTTTCATTCTATCTTTAGTTTCTTTTCTACTTTCTTTCTTTCTTTCTTTCTTTCTTTCTTTCTTTCTTGATAACTTTCATGCAAGCATTCATATCTTCACACATTCAATCTTTATTTTCTTTATTACATTTTTTCTACTTTGTTCCTTTTTTCTTTCTTGATATCTTTCATTCTAGCTTTCATACCTTCTCTAATTCTATCTTTAGATTCTTTTTTACTTACTTTCATTTCTTTCTTTCTTCATATCTTGCTTTCTAGCTTTCATACCATCACTCATTCTTTCTTTAGTTTCTTCATTACTTTCTTTCTTTCCTTCTTGAAAACTTTCATTCTAGATTTCATACCTTCTCTCATTTTATCTTTAGCTTCTTTTTTACTTTCTTACCTTCTTTCTTTCTTGATATCTTTCATTCTAGCTCTCATCCCTTCTCTCTTTCTATCTTTAGTTTCTTTATTACTTTCTTACATTCTTTCTTTCTTTCTTGATATCTTTTATTCTAGCTTTCATACCTTCTCTCATTTCATGTTAAATTTCTTTATTGATTTTTTTTCTTTCTTTCTTGATATCTTTTATTCTTGCTTTCATTCCTTCTCACGTTCTATCTTTAGTTTCTTTTTTACTTACTTTCATTTCTTTCTTTCTTGATATCTTTTATTCTTGCTTTCATACCTTCTCTCATTCTATCTTTAGTTTCTTTTTTACTTACTTTCTTTTCTTGCTTTCTTCATATGTTACATTCTAGCTTTCATACCTTCTCTCATTCTATCTTTAGTTTTATTATTACTTTCTTTCTTTCTTTCTTTCTTGATATCTTTCATTCTAGCTTTCATACCTTCTTTCATTCTATCTTTAGTTTCTTTTCTACTTTCTTTCTTTCTTTCTTTCTTGATAACTTTGATTCTAGCATTCATATCTTCTCTCATTCGATCTTTATTTTCTTTATTACATTCCTTCTACTTTGTTCCTTTTTTCTTTCATGATATCTTTCATTCTAGCTTTCATACCTTCTCTCATTCTATTTTTATTTTCTTTTTTACTTTCTTTCATTTCTTTCTTTCTTGATATCTTACATTCTAGCTTTCATACTCTCTCATTCTATCTTTAGTTTCTTTTCTACTTTCTTTCTTTCTTTCTTTCTTTCTTGATAACTTTCATTCTAGCATTCATATCTTCACTCATTCAATCTTTATTTTCTTTATTACATTTTTTCTACTTTGTTCCTTTTTTCTTTCTTGATATCTTTCATTCTAGCTTTCATACCTTCTCTCATTCTATCTTTAGTTTCTTTTTTACTTACTTTCATTTCTTTCTTTCTTGATATCTTACATTCTAGCTTTCATACCTTCTCTCATTCTATCTTTAGTTTCTTTACTACTTTCTTTCTTTCTTTCTTTCTTTCTTTCTTGATAACTTTCATTCTAGCATTCATATCTTCACTCATTCAATCTTTATTTTCTTTATTACATTATTTCTACTTTGTTCCTTTTTTCTTTCTTGATATCTTTCATTCTAGCTCTCATCTTTTCTCTCTATTTTTAGTTTCTTTATTACTTTATTACTTTCTTTCTTGATATTTTTCATTCTAGCTTTCATACCATCTCTTTTCATCTTTAATGTCTATTGATTTCTTTTTTTCTTTCTTTCAGGATATCTTTCATTCTAGCTTTCATACCTTCTCTCATTCTATCTTTAGTTTCTTTTTTACTTACTTTCATTTCTTTATATCTTCATATCTTACATTCTAGCTTTCATACCTTCACTCATTCTATATTTAGTTTCTTTATTACTTTCTTTCATTCTTTCTTTCATTATTTCTTGATATTTTTCATTCTAGCTTTCATATCATCTCTCATTTCATCTTTAATTTCTTTATTGATTTCTTTTTTTCTTTCTTTCTTGATATCATTCATTCTAGCTTTCATACCATCACTCATTCTTTCTTTAGTTTCTTCATTACTTTCTTTCTTTCTTTCTTGATACCTTTCATTCTAGATTTCATACCTTCTCTCATTTTATCTTTAGCTTCTTTATTATTTCTTTTTTTCTTTATTTCTTGATATCTTTCATTCTTGCTTTCATACCTTCTCACATTCTATCTTTAGTTTCTTTTTTACTTACTTTAATTTCTTTCTTTCTTGACATCTATCATTCTAGATTTCATACCTTCTCTCATTTCATCTTTAATTTCTTTATTATTTCTTTTTTTCTTTCTTTCTTCATATCTTACATTCTAGCTTTCATGCCTTCTCTCATTCTATCTTTAGTTTCTTTATTAAGTTCTTTCTTTCTTTCGTTCTTTCTTGATATCTTTCATTCTATCTTTCATACCTTCTCTCGTTCTATCTTTAGTTTATTTATTACTTTCTTACTTTCTTTCTTTCTTTCTTGATATCTTTCATTCTAGCTCTCATCCCTTCTCTCTCTCTATCTTTAGTATCTTTATTACTTTCTTACTTTCTTACTTGATATCTTTCATTCTAGCTTTCATACCTTCTCTCATTCTATCTTTAGTTTCTTTTTTACTTACATTCATTTCCTTCGTTCTTCATATCTTGCATTCTAGCTTTCATACCATTACTCATTCTATCTTTAGTTTCTTTTTTACCTACTTTCATTTCTTGCTTTCTTCATATGTTACATTCTAGCTTTCATACCTTCTCTCATTCTATCTTTAGTTTTTTTATTACTTTCTTTCTTTCTTTCTTGATATCTTTCATTCTAGCTTTCATACTTTCTTTCATTCTATCTTTAGTTTCTTTTCTACTTTCTTTCTATCTTTCTTTCTTTCTTGATAACTTTCATTCAAGCATTCATATCTTCAGTCAATCAATCTTTATTTTCTTTATTACATTTTTTCTACTTTGTTCCTTTTTTCTTTCATGATATCTTTCATTCTAGCTTTCATACATTCTCTCATTCTATCTTTAGTTTCTTTTTTACTTACTTTCATTTCTTTCTTTCTTGATATCTTTCATTCTAGCTTTCAAACCTTCTCTAATTCTATCTTTAGTTTCTTTTTTACTTACTTTCATTTCTTTCTTTCTTCACATCTTGCTTTCTAGCTTTCATACCATCACTCATTCTTTCTTTAGTTTCTTCATTACTTTCTTTCTTTCTTTCTTAATACCTTTCATTCTAGATTTCATACCTTCTCTCATTTTATCTTTAGCTTCTTTTTTACTTTCTTACCTTCTTTCTTTCTTGATATCTTTCATTCTAGCTCTCATCCCTTCTCTCTTTCTATCTTTAGTTTCTTTATTACTTTCTTACATTCTTTCTTTCTTTCTTGATATCTTTTATTCTTGCTTTCATACCTTCTCTCATTCTATCTTTAGTTTCTTTTTTACTTACTTTCATTTCTTGCTTTCTTCATATGTTACATTCTAGCTTTCATAACTTCTCTCATTCTATCTGTAGTTTTTTTATTACTTTCTTTCTTTCTTTCTTTCTTGATATCTTTCATTCTAGCTTTCATACCTTCTTTCATTCAATTTTTAGTTTCTTTTCTACTTTCTTTCTTTCTTTCTTTCTTTCTTGATAACTTTCATTCTAGCATTCATATCTTCACTCATTCAATCTTTATTTTCTTTATTACATTTTTTCTACTTTGTTCCTTTTTTCTTTCTTCATATCTTTCATTCTAGATTTCATACCTTCTCTCATTCTATCTTTAGTTTCTTTTTTACTTACTTTCATTTCTTTCTTTCTTGATATCTTACATTCTAGCTTTCATACCTTCTCTCATTCTGTCTTCAGTTTCTTTACTACTTTCTTTCTTTCTTTCTTCATAACTTTCATTCTAGCATTCATATCTTCACTCATTCAATCTTTATTTTCTTTATTACATTATTTCTCCTTTGTTCCTTTTTTCTTTCTTGATATCTTTCATTGTAGCTCTCATCTTTTCTCTCTATTTTTAGTTTCTTTATTACTTTCTTACTTTCTTTCTTGATATCTTTCATTCTAGCTTTCATACCTTCTCACTTCCTATCTTTAGTTTCTTTTTTACTTACTATCATTTCTTTCTTTCTTTATCTCTTTCATTCTAGCTTTAATACCTTCTCTCATTCTATCTTTAGTTTATTTTTTACGTACTTTCATTTCTTCCTTTCTTGATATCTAATATTCTAGCTTTCATACCTTCTCTCATTCTATCTTTAGTTTCTTTTTTACTTACTTTCATTTCTTTCTTTCTTGACATCTATCATTCTAGATTTCATGACTTCTCTCATTTCATCTTTAATTTCTTTATTATTTCTTTTTTCTTTCCTTCTTGATATCTTTCATTCTTGCTTTCATACCTTCTCACATTCTATCTTTCGTTTCTTTTTTACTTACTTTCATTTCTTTCTTTCTTGATATCTTACATTCTAGCTTTCATGCCTTCTCTCATTCTATCTTTAGTTTCTTTATTAAGTTCTTTCTTTCTTTCTTTCGTTCTCTCTTGATATCTTACATTCTAGCTTTCATGCCTTCTCTCATTCTATCTTTAGTTTCTTTATTACTTTCTTTCTTTCTTTCTTTCATTCTTTCTTGATATCTTTCATTCTAGCTCTCATCCCTTCTCTCTTTCTATCTTTAGTTTCTTTATTACTTTCTTACTTTCTTACTTGATATCTTTCATTCTAGCTTTCATACCTTCTCTCATTCTATCTTTAGTTTATTTTTTACTTACTTTCATTTCCTTCTTTCTTCATATCTTGCATTCTAGCTTTCATACCATTACTCATTCTATCTTTAGTTTCTTTATTACTTTCTTTCTTATTTTCTTGATATCTTTCATTCTAGATTTCATACCTTCTCTCATTTTATCTTTAGTTTCTTTATTGATATCTTTCTTTCTTTCTTTCTTGATATCTTTTATTCTAGCTTTCATACCTTCTCTCATTCTATCTTTAGTTTCCTTATTACTTTCTTTCTTTCTTTCTTGATATCTTTCATTTTTGATTTCATACCTTCTCTCATTCTATCTTTAGTTTCTTTTTTACTTACTTTCATTTCTCTCTTTCTTCATATGTTACATTCCAGGTTTCATACCTTCTCTCATTCTATCTTTAGTTTCATTTTACTTACTTTCATTTCTTTCTTTCTTGATATCTTACATTCTAGCTTTCATACCTTTTCTCATTCTATCTTTAGTTTCTTTACTACTTTCTTTCTTTCTTTCTTGATAACTTTCATTCTAGCTTTCATATCTTAACTCATTCAATCTTTATTTTCTTTATTTCATTATTTCTACTTTGTTCCTTCTTTCTTTCTTGATATCTTTCATTCTAGCTTTCATACCTTCTCTCATTCTATCTTTAGTTTCTTTTTTACTAACTTTCATTTCTTTCTTTCTTGATATCTTACTTTCTATCTTTCATAACTTCTCTCGTTCTATCTTTAGTTTCTTTATTACTTTCATTCTTATTTTCTTGATATCTTTCATTCTAGATTTCATACCTTCTCTCATTTTATCTTTAGTTTCTTTATTGATATCTTTCTTTCTTTCTTTCTTGATATCTTTTATTCTAGCTTTCATACCTTCTCTCATTCTATCTTTAGTTTCCTTATTACTTTCTTACTTTCTTTCTTGATATCTTTCATTCTAGCTTTCACACCTTCTCACTTCCTATCTTTAGTTTCTTTTTTACTTACTATCATTTCTTTCTTTCTTTATCTCTTTCATTCTAGCTTTAATACCTTCTCTCATTCTATCTTTAGTTTATTTTTTACGTACTTTCATTTCTTAATTCTTGATATCTAATATTCTAGCTTTCATACCTTCTCTCATTCTATCTTTAGTTGTTTTATTACTTTCTTTCTTTCTTTCTTGATATCTTTCATTCTAGCTTTCATACCTTCTTTCATTCTATCTTTAGTTTCTTTTCTACTTTCTTTCTTTCTTTCTTTCTTTCTTGATAACTTTCATTCAAGCATTCATATCTTCACTCATTCAATCTTTATTTTCTTTATTACATTTTTTCTACTTTGTTCCTTTTTTCTTTCATGATATC
The DNA here is from genome assembly GCA_037013535.1 of Intellagama lesueurii. NCBI lineage: Eukaryota > Metazoa > Chordata > Lepidosauria > Squamata > Agamidae > Intellagama > Intellagama lesueurii. The sequence goes on from JBAJHW010000028.1 coordinate 402,141, forward strand.
TTTCATTCTAGCTTTCATACCTTCTCTCATTCTATCTTTAGTTTCTTTTTTACTTACTTTCATTTCTTTCTTTCTTCATATCTTTCATTCTAGCTTTCAAACCTTCTCTAATTCTATCTTTAGATTCTTTTTTACTTACTTTCATTTCTTTCTTTCTTCATATCTTGCTTTCTAGCTTTCATACCATCACTCATTCTTTCTTTAGTTTCTTCATTACTTTCTTTCTTTCTTTCTTGATACATTTCATTCTAGATTTCATACCTTCTCTCTTTCTATCTTTAGTTTCTTTATTACTTTCTTACATTCTTTCTTTCTTTCTTGATATCTTTTATTCTAGCTTTCATACCTTCTCTCATTTCATGTTAAATTTCTTTATTGATTTTTTTTCTTTCTTTCTTGATATCTTTTATTCTTCCTTTCATACCTTCTCTCATTCTATCTTTAGTTTCTTTTTTACTTACTTTCATTTCTTGCTTTCTTCATATGTTACATTCTAGCTTTCATACCTTCTCTCATTCTATCATTTGTTTTTTTATTACTTTCTTTCTTTCTTTCTTTCTTGATATCTTTCATTCTAGATTTCATACCTTCTTTCATTCTATCTTTAGTTTCTTTTCTACTTTCTTTCTTTCTTTCTTTCTTTTTTTATAACTTTCATTCTAGCATTCATATCTTCACTCATTCAATCTTTATTTTCTTTATTACATTTTTTCTACTTTGTTCCTTTTTTCTTTCTTGATATCTTTCATTCTAGCTTTCATACCTTCTCTCATTCTATCTTTAATTTCTTTACTACTTTCTTTCTTTCTTTCTTTCTTTCTTTCTTTCTTGATAACTTTCATTCTAGCATTCATATCTTCACTCATTCAACCTTTATTTTCTTTATTACATTATTTCTACTTTGTTCCTTTTTTCTTTCTTGATATCTTTCATTGTAGCTCTCATCTTTTCTCTCTATTTTTAGTTTCTCTATTACTTTCTTACTTTCTTTCTTGATATCTTTCATTCTAGCTTTCATACCTTCTCACTTCCTATCTTAAGTTTCTTTTTCACTTACTATCATTTCTTTCTTTCTTTATCTCTTTCATTCTAGCTTTAATACCTTCTCTCATTCTATCTTTAGTTTCTTTATTAGTTACTTTCTTTCTTTCTTTCTTGATATCTTTCATTCTAGATTTCATACCTTCTCTCATTTTAACTTTAGTTTCTTTATTGATTTCTTTCTTTCTTTCTTGATATCTTTTAATCTAGCTTTCATATATTCTCTCATTTCATCTTTAATTTCTTTATTGATTTCATTTTTTCTTTCTTTCTTGATATTTTTCATTCTTGCATGGATACCTTCTCTCATTCTATCTTTAGTTTCTTTTTTACTTACTTTCATTTCTTTCTTTCTTGACATGTATCATTCTAGATTTCATGACTTCTCTCATTCTATCTTTAGTTTCTTTATTAAGTTCTTTCTTTCTTTCTTTCGTTCTCTCTTGATATCTTACATTCTAGCTTTCATCCCTTCTCTCTTTCTATCTTTAGTTTCTTTATTACTTTCTTACTTTCTTACTTGATATCTTTCATTCTAGCTTTCATACCTTCTCTCATTCTATCTTTAGTTTATTTTTTACTTACTTTCATTTCCTTCTTTCTTCATATCTTGCATTCTAGCTTTCATACCATTACTCATTCTATCTTTAGTTTCTTTATTACTTTCTTTCTTATTTTCTTGATATCTTTCATTCTAGATTTCATACCTTCTCTCATTTTATCTTTAGTTTCTTTATTGATATCTTTCTTTCTTTCTTTCTTGATATCTTTTATTCTAGCTTTCATACCTTCTCTCATTCTATCTTTAGTTTCCTTATTACTTTCTTTCTTTCTTTCTTGATATCTTTCATTTTTGGTTTCATACCTTCTCTCATTCTATCTTTAGTTTCTTTTTTACTTACTTTCATTTCTTTCTTTCTTCATATGTTACATTCCAGGTTTCATACCTTCTCTCATTCTATCTTTAGTTTCATTTTACTTACTTTCATTTCTTTCTTTCTTGATATCTTACATTCTAGCTTTCATACCTTTTCTCATTCTATCTTTAGTTTCTTTACTACTTTCTTTCTTTCTTTCTTGATAACTTTCATTCTAGCTTTCATATCTTAACTCATTCAATCTTTATTTTCTTTATTTCATTATTTCTACTTTGTTCCTTCTTTCTTTCTTGATATCTTTCATTCTAGCTTTCATACCTTCTCTCATTCTATCTTTAGTTTCTTTTTTACTAACTTTCATTTCTTTCTTTCTTGATATCTTACTTTCTATCTTTCATAACTTCTCTCGTTCTATCTTTAGTTTCTTTATTACTTTCTTTCTTATTTTCTTGATATCTTTCATTCTAGATTTCATACCTTCTCTCATTTTATCTTTAGTTTCTTTATTGATATCTTTCTTTCTTTCTTTCTTGATATCTTTTATTCTAGCTTTCATACCTTCTCTCATTCTATCTTTAGTTTCCTTATTACTTTCTTTCTTTCTTTCTTGATATATATCATTCTAGATTTCATACCTTATCTCATTTCATCTTTAATTTCTTTATTGATTTCTTTTGTTCTTTCTTTCTTGATATCTTTCATTTTTGGTTTCATACCTTCTCTCATTCTATCTTTAGTTTCTTTTTTACTTACTTTCATTTCTCGCTTTCTTGATATGTTACATTCTATCTTTCAATCCTTCTCTCATTCTATCTTAAGTTTCTTTATTACTTTCTTTCTTTCTTTCTTTCTTTCCTTCCTTCTTTCTTTCTTTCTATCTTTCTATCTTTCATTCCAGCTTTCTTACCTTTTTTCGTTCAATCTTTATTTTCTTTATTACATGATTACTACTTTGTTCCTTTTTTCTTTCTTGATATCTTTCATTCTAGCTTTCATACCTTCTCTCATTCTATCTTTAATTTCTTTATTATTATTTTTCTTTTTTTCTTGATATTTTTCATTCTATCTTTCATACCCTCTATCGTTCTATCTTTAGTTTATTACTTTCTTACTTTTTTCTTTCTTTCTTGATATCTTTCATTTTAGCTCTCATCTCTTCTCTCATCTTTAGTTTCTTTATTACTTTCTTACTTTCTTTCTTGATATCTTTCATTCTAGCTTTCAAACCTTCTCTAATTCTATCTTTAGTTTCTTTTTTACTTACTTTCATTTCTTTCTTTCTTTCTTGATAACGTTCATTCTAGCATTCATATCTTCACTCATTCAATCTTTATTTTCTTTATTACATTTTTTCTACTTTGTTCCTTTTTTCTTTCTTGATATCTTTCATTCTAGCTTTCATCCCTTCTCTCTTTCTATCTTTAGTTTCTTCATTACTTTCTTTCTTTCTCTCTTGATATCTATCATTCTAGATTTCATACCTTCTCTCATTTTATCTTTAGTTTCTTTGATATCTTTCTTTCTTTCTTTCTTGATATCTTTCATTCTAGCTTTCATACCTTCTCTCATTCTATCTTTAGTTTCTTTATTACTTTCTTTCTTTCTTTCTTGATATCTATCATTCTAGATTTCATACCTTCTCTCATTTCATCTTTAATTTCTTTGATATCTTTCTTTCTTTCTTTCTTGATATCTTTCATTCTAGCTTTCATACCTTCTCTCATTCTATCTTTAGTTTCTTTATTGCTTTCTTTCTTTCTTTCTTGATATCTATCATTCTAGATTTCATACCTTCTCTCATTTCATCTTTAATTTCTTTATTGATTTCTTTTTTTCTTTCTTTCTTTCTTTCTTTTTTGATATCTTTCATTCAAGCTTTCATACCTTCTTTCATTCTATCTTTAGTTTCTTTATTAATTACTTTTGTTCTTTCATTCTTTCTTTCTTTCTTTCTTTCTTGATATCTCATTCTAGCTTTCATACGTTCTCTCATTCAATCTCTGTTTTCTTTATTACATTATTTCTACTTTCTTCCTTTTTTCTTTCTTGATATCTTTCCTTCTAGCTTTCATACCTACTCGCATTCTCTCTTTAGTTTCTTTATTACTTTCTTTCTTTCTTTCTTTCTTGATATCTTTCATTCTAGATTTCATACCTTCTCTCATTTTATCTTTCATTTCTTTATTACTTTCTTTCTTTCTTCCTTTCTTGATATCTTACATTCTAGCTTTCATACCCTCTCATTCTATCTTTAGTCTCTTTTCTACTTTCTTTCTTTCTTTCTTTCTTTCTTTCTTGATAACTTTCATTCTAGCATTCATATCTTCACTCATTCAATCTTTATTTTCTTTATTACATTTTTTCTACTTTGTTCCTTTTTTCTTTCTTGATATCTTTCATTCTAGCTTTCATACCTTCTCTCATTCTATCTTTAGTTTCTTTTTTACTTACTTTCATTTCTTTCTTTCTTGATATCTTACATTCTAGCTTTCATACCTTCTCTCATTCTATCTTTAGTTTCTTTACTACTTTCTTTCATTCTTTCTTTCTTGATAACTTTCATTCTAGCATTCATATCTTCACTCATTGAATCTTTATTTTCTTTATTACATTATTTGTACTTTGTTCCTTTTTTCTTTCTTGATATCTTTCATTCTAGCTCCCATCTTTTCTCTCTATTTTTAGTTTCTTTATTGCTTTCTTACTTTCTTTCTTGATATTTTTCATTCTAGCTTTCATACCATCTCTCATTTCATCTTTAATGTCTTTATTGATTTCTTTTTTTCTTTCTTTCTTGATATCTTTCATTCTAGCTTTCATACCTTCTCTCATTCTATCTTTAGTTTCTTTATTACTTTATTTCTACTTTGTTCTTTTTTCTTTCTTGATATCTTTCATTGTAGCTCTCATCTTTTCTCTCTATTTTTAGTTTCTTTATTACTTTCTTACTTTCTTTCTTGATATCTTTCATTCTAGCTTTCATACCTTCTCACTTCCTATATTTAGTTTCTTTTTTAGTTACTATCATTTCTTTCTTTCTTTATCTCTTTCATTCTAGCTTTAATACCTTCTCTCATTTTATCTTTAGTTTTTTTATTAGTTACTTTCTTTCTTTCTTTCTTGATATCTTTCATTCTAGATTTCATACCTTCTCTCATTTTATCTTTAGTTTCTTTATTGATTTCTTTCTTTCTTTCTTGATATCTTTTATTCTAGCTTTCATACCTTCTCTCATTCTATCTTTAGTTTTTTATTACTTTCTTTCTTTCTTTCTTTCTTGATATCTTTCATTCTGGCTTTCATACCTTCTTTCATTCTATCTTTAGTTTCTTTTCTACTTTCTTTCTTTCTTTCTTTCTTTCTTGATAACTTTCATTCTAGCATTCATATCTTCACTCATTCAATCTTTATATTCTTTATTACATTTTTTCTACTTTGTTCCTTTTTTCTTTCTTGATATCTTTCATTCTAGCTTTCATTCCTTCTCTCATTCTATCTAAAGTTTCTTTATTAGTTACTTTCTTTCTTTCTTTCTTGATATTCTAGATTTCATACCCTCTCTCATTTTATCTTTAGTTTCTTTATTGATTTCTTTCTTTCTTTCTTGATATCATTCAATCTAGCTTTCATATATTCTCTCATTTCATCTTTAATTTCTTTATTGATTTCATTTTTTCTTTTCTTCTTGATATTTTTCATTCTTGCATTGATTCCTTCTCTCATTCTCTTTAGTTTCTTTTTTACTTACTTTCATTTCTTTCTTTCTTGACATCTATCATTCTAGATTTCATACCTTCTCTCATTTCATCCTTAATTTCTTTATTATTTCTTTTTTTCTTTCTTTCTTGATATCTTTCATTCTTGCTTTCATACCTTCTCACATTCTATCTTTAGTTTCTTTTTTACTTACTTTCATTTCTTTCTTTCTTGATATCTTACATTCTAGCTTTCATGCCTTCTCTCATTCTATCTTTAGTTTCTTTATTAAGTTCTTTCTTTCTTTCTTTCGTTCTTTCTTGATATCTTTCATTCTATCTTTCATACCTTCTCTCGTTCTATCTTTAGTTTCTTTCTTACTTTCTTACTTTCCTTCTTTCTTTCTTGATATCTTTCATTCTAGCTCTCATCCCTTCTCTCTCTCTATCTTTAGTTTCTTTATTACTTTCTTACTTTCTTACTTGATATCTTTCATTCTAGATTTCATACCTTCTATCATTCTATCTTTAGTTTCTTTTTTACTTACTTTCATTTCCTTCGTTCTTCATATCTTGCATTCTAGCTTTCATACCATTACTCATTCTATCTTTAGTTTCTTTTTTACTTAATTTCACTTCTTGCTTTCTTCATATGTTACATTCTAGCTTTCATACCTTCTCTCATTCTATCTTTAGTTTTTTTATTACTTTCTTTCTTTCTTTCTTGATATCTTTCATTCTAGCTTTCATACCTTCTCACATTCTATCTTTAGTTTCTTTTTTACTTACTTTCATTTCTTTCTTTCTTCATATCTTTCATTCTAGCTTTCATACCATCACTCATTCTTTCTTTACTTTCTTCATTACTTTCTTTCTTTCTTTCTTGATACCTTCCATTCTAGATTTCATACCTTCTCTCATTTTATCTTTAGCTTCTTTTTTACTTTCTTACCTTCTTTCTTTCTTGATATCTTTCATTCTAGCTCTCATCCCTTCTCTCTTTCTATCTTTAGTTACTTTTTTACTTACTTTCATTTCTTGCTTTCTTCATATGTTACATTCTAGCTTTCATACCTTCTCTCATTCTATCTTTAGTTTTTTTTATTAATTTCTTTCTTTCTTTCTTTCTTGATATCTTTCATTCTAGCTTTCATACCTTCTTTCATTCTATTTTTAGTTTCTTTTCTACTTTCTTTCTTTCTTTAATTCTTTCTTGATAACTTTCATTCTAGCATTCATATCTTCACTCATTCAATCTTTATTTTCTTTATTACATTTTTTCTACTTTGTTCCTTTTTTCTTTCTTCATATCTTTCATTCTAGATTTCATACCTTCTCTCATTCTATCTTTAGTTTCTTTTTTACTTACTTTCATTTCTTTCTTTCTTGATATCTTACATTCTAGCTTTCATACCTTCTCTCATTCTGTCTTCAGTTTCTTTACTACTTTCTTTCTTTCTTTCTTGATAACTTTCATTCTAGCATTCATATCTTCACTCATTCAATCTTTATTTTCTTTATTACATTATTTCTACATTGTTCCTTTTTTCTTTCTTGATATCTTTCATTGTAGCTCTCATCTTTTCTCTCTATTTTTAGTTTCTTTATTACTTTCTTACTTTCTTTCGTGATATCTTTCATTCTAGCTTTCATACCTTCTCACTTCCTATCTTTAGTTTCTTTTTTACTTACTATCATTTCTTTCTTTCTTTATCTCTTTCATTCTAGCTTTAATACCTTCTCTCATTCTATCTTTAGTTTATTTTTTACGTACTTTCATTTCTTTCTTTCTTGATATCTAATATTCTAGCTTTCATACCTTCTCTCATTCTATCTTTAGTTTCTTTACTACTTTCTTTCTTTCTTTCTTTCTTGATAACTCTCATTCTAGCATTCATATCTTCACTCATTTAATCTTTATTTTCTTTATTACAATATTTCTACTTTGTTCCTTTTTTCTTTCTTGATATCTTTCATTCTAGCTTTCATACCTTCTCTCATTCTATCTTTAATTTCTTTATTACTTTCTTTCTTTTTTCTCTTTCTTGATTTTTTTCATTCTATCTTTCATACCTTCTATCGTTCTATCTTTAGTCTCTTTATTACTTTCATACATTCTTTCTTTATTTCTTGATATCTTTTATCTTGCTTTCATACCTTCTCTCATTTCATCTTAAATTTCTTTATTGATTTTTTTTCTTTCTTTCTTGATAACTTTTATTCTTGCTTTCATACCTTCTCTCATTCTATCTTTAGTTTCTTTTTTACTTACTTTCATTTCTTGCTTTCTTCATATGTTACATTCTAGCTTTCATACCTTCTCTCATTCTATCTTTAGTTGTTTTATTACTTTCTTTCTTTCTTTCTTGATATCTTTCATTCTAGCTTTCATACCTTCTTTCATTCTATCTTTAGTTTCTTTTCTACTTTCTTTCTTTCTTTCTTTCTTTCTTTCTTTCTTTCTTTCTTTCTTGATAACTTTCATTCAAGCATTCATATCTTCACTCATTCAATCTTTATTTTCTTTATTACATTTTTTCTACTTTGTTCCTTTTTTCTTTCTTGATATCTTTCATTCTAGCTTTCATACCTTCTCTAATTCTATCTTTAGATTCTTTTTTACTTACTTTCATTTCTTTCTTTCTTCATATCTTGCTTTCTAGCTTTCATACCATCACTCATTCTTTCTTTAGTTTCTTCATTACTTTCTTTCTTTCCTTCTTGAAAACTTTCATTCTAGATTTAATACCTTCTCTCATTTTATCTTTAGCTTCTTTTTTACTTTCTTACCTTCTTTCTTTCTTCATATCTTTCATTCTAGCTCTCATCCCTTCTCTCTTTCTATCTTTAGTTTCTTTATTACTTTCTTACATTCTTTCTTTCTTTCTTGATATCTTTTATTCTAGCTTTCATACCTTCTCTCATTTCATGTTAAATTTCTTTATTGATTTTTTTTCTTTCTTTCTTGATATCTTTTATTCTTGCTTTCATTCCTTCTCACGTTCTATCTTTAGTTTCTTTTTTACTTACTTTCATTTCTTTCTTTCTTGATATCTTTCATTCTTGCTTTCATACCTTCTCTCACTCTATCTTTAGTTTCTTTTTTACTTACTTTCTTTTCTTGCTTTCTTCATATGTTACATTCTAGCTTTCATACCTTCTCTCATTCTATCTTTAGTTTTATTATTACTTTCTTTCTTTCTTTCTTTCTTGATATCTTTCATTCTAGCTTTCATGCCTTCTTTCATTCTATCTTTAGTTTCTTTTCTACTTTCTTTCTTTCTTTCTTTCTTGATAACTTTGATTCTAGCATTCATATCTTCTCTCATTCGATCTTTATTTTCTTTATTACATTCCTTCTACTTTGTTCCTTTTTTCTTTCATGATATCTTTCATTCTAGCTTTCATACCTTCTCTCATTCTATTTTTATTTTCTTTTTTACTTTCTTTCATTTCTTTCTTTCTTGATATCTTTCATTCTAGATTTCATACCTTCTCTCATTCTATCTTTAGTTTCTTTTTTACTTACTTTCATTTCTTTCTTTCTTGATATCTTACATTCTAGCTTTCATACCTTCTCTCATTCTGTCTTCAGTTTCTTTACTACTTTCTTTCTTTCTTTCTTGATAACTTTCATTCTAGCATTCATATCTTCACTCATTCAATCTTTATTTTCTTTATTACATTATTTCTACATTGTTCCTTTTTTCTTTCTTGATATCTTTCATTGTAGCTCTCATCTTTTCTCTCTATTTTTAGTTTCTTTATTACTTTCTTACTTTCTTTCTTGATATCTTTCATTCTAGCTTTCATACCTTCTCTCATTCTATCTTTAGTTTCTTTTTTACTTACTTTCATTTCTTTCTTTCTTGATATCTTACATTCTAGCTTTCATACCTTCTCTCATTCTATCTTTAGTTTCTTTACTACTTTCTTTCTTTCTTTCTTTCTTGATAACTTTCATTCTAGCATTCATATCTTCACTCATTCAATCTTTATTTTCTTTATTACATTATTTCTACTTTGTTCCTTTTTTCTTTCTTGATATCTTTCATTCTAGCTCTCATCTTTTCTCTCTATTTTTAGTTTCTTTATTACTTTATTACTTTCTTTCTTGATATTTTTCATTCTAGCTTTCATACCATCTCTTTTCATCTTTAATGTCTATTGATTTCTTTTTTTCTTTCTTTCTGGATATCTTTCATTCTAGCTTTCATACCTTCTCTCATTCTATCTTTAGTTTCTTTTTTACTTACTTTCATTTCTTTATATCTTCATATCTTACATTCTAGCTTTCATACCTTCACTCATTCTATATTTAGTTTCTTTATTACTTTCTTTCATTCTTTCTTTCATTATTTCTTGATATTTTTCATTCTAGCTTTCATATCATCTCTCATTTCATCTTTAATTTCTTTATTGATTTCTTTTTTTCTTTCTTTCTTGATATCATTCATTCTAGCTTTCATACCATCACTCATTCTTTCTTTAGTTTCTTCATTACTTTCTTTCTTTCTTTCTTGATACCTTTCATTCTAGATTTCATACCTTCTCTCATTTTATCTTTAGCTTCTTTATTATTTCTTTTTTTCTTTATTTCTTGATATCTTTCATTCTTGCTTTCATACCTTCTCACATTCTATCTTTAGTTTCTTTTTTACTTACTTTAATTTCTTTCTTTCTTGACATCTATCATTCTAGATTTCATACCTTCTCTCATTTCATCTTTAATTTCTTTATTATTTCTTTTTTTCTTTCTTTCTTCATATCTTACATTCTAGCTTTCATGCCTTCTCTCATTCTATCTTTAGTTTCTTTATTAAGTTCTTTCTTTCTTTCGTTCTTTCTTGATATCTTTCATTCTATCTTTCATACCTTCTCTCGTTCTATCTTTAGTTTATTTATTACTTTCTTACTTTCTTTCTTTCTTTCTTGATATCTTTCATTCTAGCTCTCATCCCTTCTCTCTCTCTATCTTTAGTATCTTTATTACTTTCTTACTTTCTTACTTGATATCTTTCATTCTAGCTTTCATACCTTCTCTCATTCTATCTTTAGTTTTTTTATTACTTTCTTTCTTTCTTTCTTGATATCTTTCATTCTAGCTTTCATACTTTCTTTCATTCTATCTTTAGTTTCTTTTCTACTTTCTTTCTATCTTTCTTTCTTTCTTGATAACTTTCATTCAAGCATTCATATCTTCAGTCAATCAATCTTTATTTTCTTTATTACATTTTTTCTACTTTGTTCCTTTTTTCTTTCATGATATCTTTCATTCTAGCTTTCATACATTCTCTCATTCTATCTTTAGTTTCTTTTTTACTTACTTTCATTTCTTTCTTTCTTGATATCTTTCATTCTAGCTTTCAAACCTTCTCTAATTCTATCTTTAGTTTCTTTTTTACTTACTTTCATTTCTTTCTTTCTTCACATCTTGCTTTCTAGCTTTCATACCATCACTCATTCTTTCTTTAGTTTCTTCATTACTTTCTTTCTTTCTTTCTTAATACCTTTCATTCTAGATTTCATACCTTCTCTCATTTTATCTTTAGCTTCTTTTTTACTTTCTTACCTTCTTTCTTTCTTGATATCTTTCATTCTAGCTCTCATCCCTTCTCTCTTTCTATCTTTAGTTTCTTTATTACTTTCTTACATTCTTTCTTTCTTTCTTGATATCTTTTATTCTTGCTTTCATACCTTCTCTCATTCTATCTTTAGTTTCTTTTTTACTTACTTTCATTTCTTGCTTTCTTCATATGTTACATTCTAGCTTTCATACCTTCTCTCATTCTATCTGTAGTTTTTTTATTACTTTCTTTCTTTCTTTCTTTCTTGATATCTTTCATTCTAGCTTTCATACCTTCTTTCATTCAATTTTTAGTTTCTTTTCTACTTTCTTTCTTTCTTTCTTTCTTTCTTGATAACTTTCATTCTAGCATTCATATCTTCACTCATTCAATCTTTATATTCTTTATTACATTTTTTCTACTTTGTTCCTTTTTTCTTTCTTGATATCTTTCATTCTAGCTTTCATTCCTTCTCTCATTCTATCTTTAGTTTCTTTATTAGTTACTTTCTTTCTTTCTTTCTTGATATTCTAGATTTCATACCCTCTCTCATTTTATCTTTAGTTTCTTTATTGATTTCTTTCTTTCTTTCTTGATATCATTCAATCTAGCTTTCATATATTCTCTCATTTCATCTTTAATTTCTTTATTGATTTCATTTTTTCTTTCCTTCTTGATATTTTTCATTCTTGCATTGATTCCTTCTCTCATTCTCTTTAGTTTCTTTTTTACTTACTTTCATTTCTTTCTTTCTTGACATCTATCATTCTAGATTTCATACCTTCTCTCATTTCATCCTTAATTTCTTTATTATTTCTTTTTTTCTTTCTTTCTTGATATCTTTCATTCTTGCTTTCATACCTTCTCACATTCTATCTTTAGTTTCTTTTTTACTTACTTTCATTTCTTTCTTTCTTGATATCTTACATTCTAGCTTTCATGCCTTCTCTCATTCTATCTTTAGTTTCTTTATTAAGTTCTTTCTTTCTTTCTTTCGTTCTTTCTTGATATCTTTCATTCTATCTTTCATACCTTCTCTCGTTCTATCTTTAGTTTCTTTCTTACTTTCTTACTTTCCTTCTTTCTTTCTTGATATCTTTCATTCTAGCTCTCATCCCTTCTCTCTCTCTATCTTTAGTTTCATTATTACTTTCTTACTTTCTTACTTGATATCTTTCATTCTAGATTTCATACCTTCTATCATTCTATCTTTAGTTTCTTTTTTACTTACTTTCATTTCCTTCGTTCTTCATATCTTGCATTCTAGCTTTCATACCATTACTCATTCTATCTTTAGTTTCTTTTTTACTTAATTTCACTTCTTGCTTTCTTCATATGTTACATTCTAGCTTTCATACCTTCTCTCATTCTATCTTTAGTTTTTTTATTACTTTCTTTCTTTCTTTCTTGATATCTTTCATTCTAGCTTTCATACCTTCTCACATTCTATCTTTAGTTTCTTTTTTACTTACTTTCATTTCTTTCTTTCTTCATATCTTTCATTCTAGCTTTCATACCATCACTCATTCTTTCTTTACTTTCTTCATTACTTTCTTTCTTTCTTTCTTGATACCTTCCATTCTAGATTTCATACCTTCTCTCATTTTATCTTTAGCTTCTTTTTTACTTTCTTACCTTCTTTCTTTCTTGATATCTTTCATTCTAGCTCTCATCCCTTCTCTCTTTCTATCTTTAGTTACTTTTTTACTTACTTTCATTTCTTGCTTTCTTCATATGTTACATTCTAGCTTTCATACCTTATCTCATTCTATCTTTAGTTTTTTTATTACTTTCTTTCTTTCTTTCTTTCTTGATATCTTTCATTCTAGCTTTCATACCTTCTTTCATTCTATTTTTAGTTTTTTTTCTACTTTCTTTCTTTCTTTAATTCTTTCTTGATAACTTTCATTCTAGCATTCATATCTTCACTCATTCAATCTTTATTTTCTTTATTACATTTTTTCTACTTTGTTCCTTTTTTCTTTCTTCATATCTTTCATTCTAGATTTCATACCTTCTCTCATTCTATCTTTAGTTTCTTTTTTACTTACTTTCATTTCTTTCTTTCTTGATATCTTACATTCTAGCTTTCATACCTTCTCTCATTCTGTCTTCAGTTTCTTTACTACTTTCTTTCTTTCTTTCTTGATAACTTTCATTCTAGCATTCATATCTTCACTCATTCAATCTTTATTTTCTTTATTACATTATTTCTACATTGTTCCTTTTTTCTTTCTTGATATCTTTCATTGTAGCTCTCATCTTTTCTCTCTATTTTTAGTTTCTTTATTACTTTCTTACTTTCTTTCTTGATATCTTTCATTCTAGCTTTCATACCTTCTCACTTCCTATCTTTAGTTTCTTTTTTACTTACTATCATTTCTTTCTTTCTTTATCTCTTTCATTCTAGCTTTAATACCTTCTCTCATTCTATCTTTAGTTTATTTTTTACGTACTTTCATTTCTTTCTTTCTTGATATCTAATATTCTAGCTTTCATACCTTCTCTCATTCTATCTTTAGTTTCTTTACTACTTTCTTTCTTTCTTTCTTTCTTGATAACTTTCATTCTAGCATTCATATCTTCACTCATTTAATCTTTATTTTCTTTATTACAATATTTCTACTTTGTTCCTTTTTTCTTTCTTGATATCTTTCATTCTAGCTTTCATACCTTCTCTCATTCTATCTTTAATTTCTTTATTACTTTCTTTCTTTTTTCTCTTTCTTGATTTTTTTCATTCTATCTTTCATACCTTCTATCGTTCTATCTTTAGTCTCTTTATTACTTTCTTACATTCTTTCTTTATTTCTTGATATCTTTTATCTTGCTTTCATACCTTCTCTCATTTCATCTTAAATTTCTTTATTGGTTTTTTTTCATTCTTTCTTGATAACTTTTTTTCTTGCTTTCATACCTTCTCTCATTCTATCTTTAGTTTCTTTTTTACTTACTTTCATTTCTTGCTTTCTTCATATGTTACATTCTAGCTTTCATACCTTCTCTCATTCTATCTTTAGTTGTTTTATTACTTTCTTTCTTTCTTTCTTGATATCTTTCATTCTAGCTTTCATACCTTCTTTCATTCTATCTTTAGTTTCTTTTCTAGTTTCTTTCTTTCTTTCTTTCTTTCTTTCTTTCTTTCTTGATAACTTTCATTCTAGCATTCATATCTTCACTCATTTAATCTTTATTTTCTTTATTACAATATTTCTACTTTGTTCCTTTTTTCTTTCTTGATATCTTTCATTCTAGCTTTCATACCTTCTCTAATTCTATCTTTAGATTCTTTTTTACTTACTTTCATTTCTTTCTTTCTTCATATCTTGCTTTCTAGCTTTCATACCATCACTCATTCTTTCTTTAGTTTCTTCATTACTTTCTTTCTTTCCTTCTTGAAAACTTTCATTCTAGATTTCATACCTTCTCTCATTTTATCTTTAGCTTCTTTTTTACTTTCTTACCTTCTTTCTTTCTTCATATCTTTCATTCTAGCTCTCATCCCTTCTCTCTTTCTATCTTTAGTTTCTTTATTACTTTCTTACATTCTTTCTTTCTTTCTTGGTATCTTTTATTCTAGCTTTCATACCTTCTCTCATTTCATGTTAAATTTCTTTATTGATTTTTTTTCTTTCTTTCTTGATATCTTTTATTCTTGCTTTCATTCCTTCTCACGTTCTATCTTTAGTTTCCTTTTTACTTACTTTCATTTCTTTCTTTCTTGATATCTTTCATTCTTGCTTTCATACCTTCTCTCACTCTATCTTTAGTTTCTTTTTTACTTACTTTCTTTTCTTGCTTTCTTCATATGTTACATTCTAGCTTTCATACCTTCTCTCATTCTATCTTTAGTTTTATTATTACTTTCTTTCTTTCTTTCTTTCTTGATATCTTTCATTCTAGCTTTCATACCTTCTTTCATTCTATCTTTAGTTTCTTTTCTACTTTCTTTCTTTCTTTCTTTCTTGATAACTTTGATTCTAGCATTCATATCTTCTCTCATTCGATCTTTATTTTCTTTATTACATTCCTTCTACTTTGTTCCTTTTTTCTTTCATGATATCTTTCATTCTAGCTTTCATACCTTCTCTCATTCTATTTTTATTTTCTTTTTTACTTTCTTTCATTTCTTTCTTTCTTGATATCTTTCATTCTAGATTTCATACCTTCTCTCATTCTATCTTTAGTTTCTTTTTTACTTACTTTCATTTCTTTCTTTCTTGATATCTTACATTCTAGCTTTCATACCTTCTCTCATTCTGTCTTCAGTTTCTTTACTACTTTCTTTCTTTCTTTCTTGATAACTTTCATTCTAGCATTCATATCTTCACTCATTCAATCTTTATTTTCTTTATTACATTATTTCTACATTGTTCCTTTTTTCTTTCTTGATATCTTTCATTGTAGCTCTCATCTTTTCTCTCTATTTTTAGTTTCTTTATTACTTTCTTACTTTCTTTCTTGATATCTTTCATTCTAGCTTTCATACCTTCTCTCATTCTATCTTTAGTTTCTTTTTTACTTACTTTCATTTCTTTCTTTCTTGATATCTTACATTCTAGCTTTCATACCTTCTCTCATTCTATCTTTAGTTTCTTTACTACTTTCTTTCTTTCTTTCTTTCTTTCTTTCTTGATAACTTTCATTCTAGCATTCATATCTTCACTCATTCAATCTTTATTTTCTTTATTACATTATTTCTACTTTGTTCCTTTTTTCTTTCTTGATATCTTTCATTCTAGCTCTCATCTTTTCTCTCTATTTTTAGTTTCTTTATTACTTTATTACTTTCTTTCTTGATATTTTTCATTCTAGCTTTCATACCATCTCTTTTCATCTTTAATGTCTATTGATTTCTTTTTTTCTTTCTTTCTGGATATCTTTCATTCTAGCTTTCATACCTTCTCTCATTCTATCTTTAGTTTCTTTTTTACTTACTTTCATTTCTTTATATCTTCATATCTTACATTCTAGCTTTCATACCTTCACTCATTCTATATTTAGTTTCTTTATTACTTTCTTTCATTCTTTCTTTCATTATTTCTTGATATTTTTCATTCTAGCTTTCATATCATCTCTCATTTCATCTTTAATTTCTTTATTGATTTCTTTTTTTCTTTCTTTCTTGATATCATTCATTCTAGCTTTCATACCATCACTCATTCTTTCTTTAGTTTCTTCATTACTTTCTTTCTTTCTTTCTTGATACCTTTCATTCTAGATTTCATACCTTCTCTCATTTTATCTTTAGCTTCTTTATTATTTCTTTTTTTCTTTATTTCTTGATATCTTTCATTCTTGCTTTCATACCTTCTCACATTCTATCTTTAGTTTCTTTTTTACTTACTTTAATTTCTTTCTTTCTTGACATCTATCATTCTAGATTTCATACCTTCTCTCATTTCATCTTTAATTTCTTTATTATTTCTTTTTTTCTTTCTTTCTTCATATCTTACATTCTAGCTTTCATGCCTTCTCTCATTCTATCTTTAGTTTCTTTATTAAGTTCTTTCTTTCTTTCGTTCTTTCTTGATATCTTTCATTCTATCTTTCATACCTTCTCTCGTTCTATCTTTAGTTTATTTATTACTTTCTTACTTTCTTTCTTTCTTTCTTGATATCTTTCATTCTAGCTCTCATCCCTTCTCTCTCTCTATCTTTAGTATCTTTATTACTTTCTTACTTTCTTACTTGATATCTTTCATTCTAGCTTTCATACCTTCTCTCATTCTATCTTTAGTTTCTTTTTTACTTACATTCATTTCCTTCGTTCTTCATATCTTGCATTCTAGCTTTCATACCATTACTCATTCTATCTTTAGTTTCTTTTTTACCTACTTTCATTTCTTGCTTTCTTCATATGTTACATTCTAGCTTTCATACCTTCTCTCATTCTATCTTTAGTTTTTTTATTACTTTCTTTCTTTCTTTCTTGATATCTTTCATTCTAGCTTTCATACTTTCTTTCATTCTATCTTTAGTTTCTTTTCTACTTTCTTTCTATCTTTCTTTCTTTCTTGATAACTTTCATTCAAGCATTCATATCTTCAGTCAATCAATCTTTATTTTCTTTATTACATTTTTTCTACTTTGTTCCTTTTTTCTTTCATGATATCTTTCATTCTAGCTTTCATACATTCTCTCATTCTATCTTTAGTTTCTTTTTTACTTACTTTCATTTCTTTCTTTCTTGATATCTTTCATTCTAGCTTTCAAACCTTCTCTAATTCTATCTTTAGTTTCTTTTTTACTTACTTTCATTTCTTTCTTTCTTCACATCTTGCTTTCTAGCTTTCATACCATCACTCATTCTTTCTTTAGTTTCTTCATTACTTTCTTTCTTTCTTTCTTAATACCTTTCATTCTAGATTTCATACCTTCTCTCATTTTATCTTTAGCTTCTTTTTTACTTTCTTACCTTCTTTCTTTCTTGATATCTTTCATTCTAGCTCTCATCCCTTCTCTCTTTCTATCTTTAGTTTCTTTATTACTTTCTTACATTCTTTCTTTCTTTCTTGATATCTTTTATTCTTGCTTTCATACCTTCTCTCATTCTATCTTTAGTTTCTTTTTTACTTACTTTCATTTCTTGCTTTCTTCATATGTTACATTCTAGCTTTCATACCTTCTCTCATTCTATCTGTAGTTTTTTTATTACTTTCTTTCTTTCTTTCTTTCTTCATATCTTTCATTCTAGCTTTCATACCTTCTTTCATTCAATTTTTAGTTTCTTTTCTACTTTCTTTCTTTCTTTCTTTCTTTCTTGATAACTTTCATTCTAGCATTCATATCTTCACTCATTCAATCTTTATATTCTTTATTACATTTTTTCTACTTTGTTCCTTTTTTCTTTCTTGATATCTTTCATTCTAGCTTTCATTCCTTCTCTCATTCTATCTTTAGTTTCTTTATTAGTTACTTTCTTTCTTTCTTTCTTGATATTCTAGATTTCATACCCTCTCTCATTTTATCTTTAGTTTCTTTATTGATTTCTTTCTTTCTTTCTTGATATCATTCAATCTAGCTTTCATATATTCTCTCATTTCATCTTTAATTTCTTTATTGATTTCATTTTTTCTTTCCTTCTTGATATTTTTCATTCTTGCATTGATTCCTTCTCTCATTCTCTTTAGTTTCTTTTTTACTTACTTTCATTTCTTTCTTTCTTGACATCTATCATTCTAGATTTCATACCTTCTCTCATTTCATCCTTAATTTCTTTATTATTTCTTTTTTTCTTTCTTTCTTGATATCTTTCATTCTTGCTTTCATAAATTCTCACATTCAATCTTTAGTTTCTTTTTTACTTACTTTCATTTCTTTCTTTCTTGATATCTTACATTCTAGCTTTCATACCTTCTCTCATTCTATCTTTAGTTTCTTTACTACTTTCTTTCTTTCTTTCTTTCTTTCTTTCTTGATAACTTTCATTCTAGCATTCATATCTTCACTCATTCAATCTTTATTTTCTTTATTACATTATTTCTACTTTGTTCCTTTTTTCTTTCTTGATATCTTTCATTCTAGCTCTCATCTTTTCTCTCTATTTTTAGTTTCTTTATTACTTTATTACTTTCTTTCTTGATATTTTTCATTCTAGCTTTCATACCATCTCTTTTCATCTTTAATGTCTATTGATTTCTTTTTTTCTTTCTTTCTGGATATCTTTCATTCTAGCTTTCATACCTTCTCTCATTCTATCTTTAGTTTCTTTTTTACTTACTTTCATTTCTTTATATCTTCATATCTTACATTCTAGCTTTCATACCTTCACTCATTCTATATTTAGTTTCTTTATTACTTTCTTTCATTCTTTCTTTCATTATTTCTTGATATTTTTCATTCTAGCTTTCATATCATCTCTCATTTCATCTTTAATTTCTTTATTGATTTCTTTTTTTCTTTCTTTCTTGATATCATTCATTCTAGCTTTCATACCATCACTCATTCTTTAGTTTCTTCATTACTTTCTTTCTTTCTTTCTTGATACCTTTCATTCTAGATTTCATACCTTCTCTCATTTTATCTTTAGCTTCTTTATTATTTCTTTTTTTCTTTATTTCTTGATATCTTTCATTCTTGCTTTCATACCTTCTCACATTCTATCTTTAGTTTCTTTTTTACTTACTTTCATTTCTTTCTTTCTTGATATCTTTTATTCTAGCTTTCAAACCTTCTCTAATTCTATCTTTAGTTTCTTTTTTACTTACTTTCATTTCTTTCTTTCTTCACATCTTGCTTTCTAGCTTTCATACCATCACTCATTCTTTCTTTAGTTTCTTCATTACTTTCTTTCTTTCTTTCTTAATACCTTTCATTCTAGATTTCATACCTTCTCTCATTTTATCTTTAGCTTCTTTTTTACTTTCTTACCTTCTTTCTTTCTTGATATCTTTCATTCTAGCTCTCATCCCTTCTCTCTTTCTATCTTTAGTTTCTTTATTACTTTCTTACATTCTTTCTTTCTTTCTTGATATCTTTTATTCTTGCTTTCATACCTTCTCTCATTCTATCTTTAGTTTCTTTTTTACTTACTTTCATTTCTTGCTTTCTTCATATGTTACATTCTAGCTTTCATACCTTCTCTCATTCTATCTGTAGTTTTTTTATTACTTTCTTTCTTTCTTTCTTTCTTGATATCTTTCATTCTAGCTCTCATCCCTTCTCTCTCTCTATCTTTAGTATCTTTATTACTTTCTTACTTTCTTACTTGATATCTTTCATTCTAGCTTTCATACCTTCTCTCATTCTATCTTTAGTTTCTTTTTTACTTACATTCATTTCCTTCGTTCTTCATATCTTGCATTCTAGCTTTCATACCATTACTCATTCTATCTTTAGTTTCTTTTTTACCTACTTTCATTTCTTGCTTTCTTCATATGTTACATTCTAGCTTTCATACCTTCTCTCATTCTATCTTTAGTTTTTTTATTACTTTCTTTCTTTCTTTCTTGATATCTTTCATTCTAGCTTTCATACTTTCTTTCATTCTATCTTTAGTTTCTTTTCTACTTTCTTTCTATCTTTCTTTCTTTCTTGATAACTTTCATTCAAGCATTCATATCTTCAGTCAATCAATCTTTCTTTTCTTTATTACATTTTTTCTACTTTGTTCCTTTTTTCTTTCATGATATCTTTCATTCTAGCTTTCATACATTCTCTCATTCTATCTTTAGTTTCTTTTTTACTTACTTTCATTTCTTTCTTTCTTGATATCTTTCATTCTAGCTTTCAAACCTTCTCTAATTCTATCTTTAGTTTCTTTTTTACTTACTTTCATTTCTTTCTTTCTTCACATCTTGCTTTCTAGCTTTCATACCATCACTCATTCTTTCTTTACTTTCTTCATTACTTTCTTTCTTTCTTTCTTAATACCTTTCATTCTAGATTTCATACCTTCTCTCATTTTATCTTTAGCTTCTTTTTTACTTTCTTACCTTCTTTCTTTCTTGATATCTTTCATTCTAGCTCTCATCCCTTCTCTCTTTCTATCTTTAGTTTCTTTATTACTTTCTTACATTCTTTCTTTCTTTCTTGATATCTTTCATTCTAGCTTTCATACCTTCTTTCATTCAATTTTTAGTTTCTTTTCTACTTTCTTTCTTTCTTTCTTTCTTTCTTGATAACTTTCATTCTAGCATTCATATCTTCACTCATTCAATCTTTATATTCTTTATTACATTTTTTCTACTTTGTTCCTTTTTTCTTTCTTGATATCTTTCATTCTAGCTTTCATTCCTTCTCTCATTCTATCTTTAGTTTCTTTATTAGTTACTTTCTTTCTTTCATTCTTGATATTCTAGATTTCATACCCTCTCTCATTTTATCTTTAGTTTCTTTATTGATTTCTTTCTTTCTTTCTTGATATCATTCAATCTAGCTTTCATATATTCTCTCATTTCATCTTTAATTTCTTTATTGATTTCATTTTTTCTTTCCTTCTTGATATTTTTCATTCTTGCATTGATTCCTTCTCTCATTCTCTTTAGTTTCTTTTTTACTTACTTTCATTTCTTTCTTTCTTGACATCTATCATTCTAGATTTCATACCTTCTCTCATTTCATCCTTAATTTCTTTATTATTTCTTTTTTTCTTTCTTTCTTGATATCTTTCATTCTTGCTTTCATACCTTCTCACATTCTATCTTTAGTTTCTTTTTTACTTACTTTCATTTCTTTCTTTCTTGATATCTTACATTCTAGCTTTCATGCCTTCTCTCATTCTATCTTTAGTTTCTTTATTAAGTTCTTTCTTTCTTTCTTTCGTTCTTTCTTGATATCTTTCATTCTATCTTTCGTACCTTCTCTCGTTCTATCTTTAGTTTCTTTCTTACTTTCTTACTTTCCTTCTTTCTTTCTTGATATCTTTCATTCTAGCTCTCATCCCTTCTCTCTCTCTATCTTTAGTTTCTTTATTACTTTCTTACTTTCTTACTTGATATCTTTCATTCTAGATTTCATACCTTCTATCATTCTATCTTTAGTTTCTTTTTTACTTACTTTCATTTCCTTCGTTCTTCATATCTTGCATTCTAGCTTTCATACCATTACTCATTCTATCTTTAGTTTCTTTTTTACCTACTTTCATTTCTTGCTTTCTTCATATGTTACATTCTAGCTTTCATACCTTCTCTCATTCTATCTTTAGTTTTTTTATTACTTTCTTTCTTTCTTTCTTGATATCTTTCATTCTAGCTTTCATACTTTCTTTCATTCTATCTTCAGTTTCTTTTCTACTTTCTTTCTATCTTTCTTTCTTTCTTGATAACTTTCATTCAAGCATTCATATCTTCAGTCAATCAATCTTTATTTTCTTTATTACATTTTTTCTACTTTGTTCCTTTTTTCTTTCATGATATCTTTCATTCTAGCTTTCATACATTCTCTCATTCTATCTTTAGTTTCTTTTTTACTTACTTTCATTTCTTTCTTTCTTGATATCTTTCATTCTAGCTTTCAAACCTTCTCTAATTCTATCTTTAGTTTCTTTTTTACTTACTTTCATTTCTTTCTTTCTTCACATCTTGCTTTCTAGCTTTCATACCATCACTCATTCTTTCTTTAGTTTCTTCATTACTTTCTTTCTTTCTTTCTTAATACCTTTCATTCTAGATTTCATACCTTCTCTCATTTTATCTTTAGCTTCTTTTTTACTTTCTTACCTTCTTTCTTTCTTGATATCTTTCATTCTAGCTCTCATCCCTTCTCTCTTTCTATCTTTAGTTTCTTTATTACTTTCTTACATTCTTTCTTTCTTTCTTGATATCTTTTATTCTTGCTTTCATACCTTCTCTCATTCTATCTTTAGTTTCTTTTTTACTTACTTTCATTTCTTGCTTTCTTCATATGTTACATTCTAGCTTTCATACCTTCTCTCATTCTATCTGTAGTTTTTTTATTACTTTCTTTCTTTCTTTCTTTCTTTCTTGATATCTTTCATTCTAGCTTTCATACCTTCTTTCATTCAATTTTTAGTTTCTTTTCTACTTTCTTTCTTTCTTTCTTTCTTTCTTGATAACTTTCATTCTAGCATTCATATCTTCACTCATTCAATCTTTATATTCTTTATTACATTTTTTCTACTTTGTTCCTTTTTTCTTTCTTGATATCTTTCATTCTAGCTTTCATTCCTTCTCTCATTCTATCTTTAGTTTCTTTATTAGTTACTTTCTTTCTTTCTTTCTTGATATTCTAGATTTCATACCCTCTCTCATTTTATCTTTAGTTTCTTTATTGATTTCTTTCTTTCTTTCTTGATATCATTCAATCTAGCTTTCATATATTCTCTCATTTCATCTTTAATTTCTTTATTGATTTCATTTTTTCTTTCCTTCTTGATATTTTTCATTCTTGTATTGATTCCTTCTCTCATTCTCTTTAGTTTCTTTTTTACTTACTTTCATTTCTTTCTTTCTTGACATCTATCATTCTAGATTTCATACCTTCTCTCATTTCATCCTTAATTTCTTTATTATTTCTTTTTTTCTTTCTTTCTTGATATCTTTCATTCTTGCTTTCATACCTTCTCACATTCTATCTTTAGTTTCTTTTTTACTTACTTTCATTTCTTTCTTTCTTGATATCTTACATTCTAGCTTTCATGCCTTCTCTCATTCTATCTTTAGTTTCTTTATTAAGTTCTTTCTTTCTTTCTTTCTTTCGTTCTTTCTTGATATCTTTCATTCTATCTTTCATACCTTCTCTCGTTCTATCTTTAGTTTCTTTCTTACTTTCTTACTTTCCTTCTTTCTTTCTTGATATCTTTCATTCTAGCTCTCATCCCTTCTCTCTCTCTATCTTTAGTTTCTTTATTACTTTCTTACTTTCTTACTTGATATCTTTCATTCTAGATTTCATACCTTCTATCATTCTATCTTTAGTTTCTTTTTTACTTACTTTCATTTCCTTCGTTCTTCATATCTTGCATTCTAGCTTTCATACCATTACTCATTCTATCTTTAGTTTCTTTTTTACTTAATTTCACTTCTTGCTTTCTTCATATGTTACATTCTAGCTTTCATACCTTCTCTCATTCTATCTTTAGTTTTTTTATTACTTTCTTTCTTTCTTTCTTGATATCTTTCATTCTAGCTTTCATACCTTCTCACATTCTATCTTTAGTTTCTTTTTTACTTACTTTCATTTCTTTCTTTCTTCATATCTTTCATTCTAGCTTTCATACCATCACTCATTCTTTCTTTACTTTCTTCATTACTTTCTTTCTTTCTTTCTTGATACCTTCCATTCTAGATTTCATACCTTCTCTCATTTTATCTTTAGCTTCTTTTTTACTTTCTTACCTTCTTTCTTTCTTGATATCTTTCATTCTAGCTCTCATCCCTTCTCTCTTTCTATCTTTAGTTACTTTTTTACTTACTTTCATTTCTTGCTTTCTTCATATGTTACATTCTAGCTTTCATACCTTCTCTCATTCTATCTTTAGTTTTTTTATTACTTTCTTTCTTTCTTTCTTTCTTGATATCTTTCATTCTAGCTTTCATACCTTCTTTCATTCTATTTTTAGTTTCTTTTCTACTTTCTTTCTTTCTTTAATTCTTTCTTGATAACTTTCATTCTAGCATTCATATCTTCACTCATTCAATCTTTATTTTCTTTATTACATTTTTTCTACTTTGTTCCTTTTTTCTTTCTTCATATCTTTCATTCTAGATTTCATACCTTCTCTCATTCTATCTTTAGTTTCTTTTTTACTTACTTTCATTTCTTTCTTTCTTGATATATTACATTCTAGCTTTCATACCTTCTCTCATTCTGTCTTCAGTTTCTTTACTACTTTCTTTCTTTCTTTCTTGATAACTTTCATTCTAGCATTCATATCTTCACTCATTCAATCTTTATTTTCTTTATTACATTATTTCTACATTGTTCCTTTTTTCTTTCTTGATATCTTTCATTGTAGCTCTCATCTTTTCTCTCTATTTTTAGTTTCTTTATTACTTTCTTACTTTCTTTCTTGATATCTTTCATTCTAGCTTTCATACCTTCTCACTTCCTATCTTTAGTTTCTTTTTTACTTACTATCATTTCTTTCTTTCTTTATCTCTTTCATTCTAGCTTTAATACCTTCTCTCATTCTATCTTTAGTTTATTTTTTACGTACTTTCATTTCTTTCTTTCTTGATATCTAATATTCTAGCTTTCATACCTTCTCTCATTCTATCTTTAGTTTCTTTACTACTTTCTTTCTTTCTTTCTTTCTTGATAACTTTCATTCTAGCATTCATATCTTCACTCATTTAATCTTTATTTTCTTTATTACAATATTTCTACTTT
Organism: Intellagama lesueurii; assembly: GCA_037013535.1. Taxonomy (NCBI): domain Eukaryota; kingdom Metazoa; phylum Chordata; class Lepidosauria; order Squamata; family Agamidae; genus Intellagama; species Intellagama lesueurii. Next base: position 427,116 of record JBAJHW010000028.1, read on the forward strand.
GTTCCTTTTTTCTTTCTTGATATCTTTCATTCTAGCTTTCATACCTTCTCTCATTCTATCTTTAATTTCTTTATTACTTTCTTTCTTTTTTCTCTTTCTTGATTTTTTTCATTCTATCTTTCATACCTTCTATCGTTCTATCTTTAGTCTCTTTATTACTTTCTTACATTCTTTCTTTATTTCTTGATATCTTTTATCTTGCTTTCATACCTTCTCTCATTTCATCTTAAATTTCTTTATTGATTTTTTTCTTTCTTTCTTGATAACTTTTATTCTTGCTTTCATACCTTCTCTCATTCTATCTTTAGTTTCTTTTTTACTTACTTTCATTTCTTGCTTTCTTCATATGTTACATTCTAGCTTTCATACCTTCTCTCATTCTATCTTTAGTTGTTTTATTACTTTCTTTCTTTCTTTCTTGATATCTTTCATTCTAGCTTTCATACCTTCTTTCATTCTATCTTTAGTTTCTTTTCTACTTTCTTTCTTTCTTTCTTTCTTTCTTTCTTTCTTTCTTGATAACTTTCATTCAAGCATTCATATCTTCACTCATTCAATCTTTATTTTCTTTATTACATTTTTTCTACTTTGTTCCTTTTTTCTTTCTTGATATCTTTCATTCTAGCTTTCATACCTTCTCTAATTCTATCTTTAGATTCTTTTTTACTTACTTTCATTTCTTTCTTTCTTCATATCTTGCTTTCTAGCTTTCATACCATCACTCATTCTTTCTTTAGTTTCTTCATTACTTTCTTTCTTTCCTTCTTGAAAACTTTCATTCTAGATTTCATACCTTCTCTCATTTTATCTTTAGCTTCTTTTTTACTTTCTTACCTTCTTTCTTTCTTCATATCTTTCATTCTAGCTCTCATCCCTTCTCTCTTTCTATCTTTAGTTTCTTTATTACTTTCTTACATTCTTTCTTTCTTTCTTGATATCTTTTATTCTAGCTTTCATACCTTCTCTCATTTCATGTTAAATTTCTTTATTGATTTTTTTTCTTTCTTTCTTGATATCTTTTATTCTTGCTTTCATTCCTTCTCTCACTCTATCTTTAGTTTCTTTTTTACTTACTTTCATTTCTTTCTTTCTTGATATCTTTCATTCTTGCTTTCATACCTTCTCTCACTCTATCTTTAGTTTCTTTTTTACTTACTTTCTTTTCTTGCTTTCTTCATATGTTACATTCTAGCTTTCATACCTTCTCTCATTCTATCTTTAGTTTTATTATTACTTTCTTTCTTTCTTTCTTTCTTGATATCTTTCATTCTAGCTTTCATACCTTCTTTCATTCTATCTTTAGTATCTTTTCTACTTTCTTTCTTTCTTTCTTTCTTGATAACTTTGATTCTAGCATTCATATCTTCTCTCATTCGATCTTTATTTTCTTTATTACATTCCTTCTACTTTGTTCCTTTTTTCTTTCATGATATCTTTCATTCTAGCTTTCATACCTTCTCTCATTCTATTTTTATTTTCTTTTTTACTTTCTTTCATTTCTTTCTTTCTTGATATCTTTCATTCTAGATTTCATACCTACTCTCATTCTATCTTTAGTTTCTTTTTTACTTACTTTCATTTCTTTCTTTCTTGATATCTTACATTCTAGCTTTCATACCTTCTCTCATTCTGTCTTCAGTTTCTTTACTACTTTCTTTCTTTCTTTCTTGATAACTTTCATTCTAGCATTCATATCTTCACTCATTCAATCTTTATTTTCTTTATTACATTATTTCTACATTGTTCCTTTTTTCTTTCTTGATATCTTTCATTGTAGCTCTCATCTTTTCTCTCTATTTTTAGTTTCTTTATTACTTTCTTACTTTCTTTCTTGATATCTTTCATTCTAGCTTTCATACCTTCTCTCATTCTATCTTTAGTTTCTTTTTTACTTACTTTCATTTCTTTCTTTCTTGATATCTTACATTCTAGCTTTCATACCTTCTCTCATTCTATATTTAGTTTCTTTACTACTTTCTTTCTTTCTTTCTTTCTTTCTTTCTTGATAACTTTCATTCTAGCATTCATATCTTCATTCATTCAATCTTTATTTTCTTTATTACATTATTTCTACTTTGTTCCTTTTTTCTTTCTTGATATCTTTCATTCTAGCTCTCATCTTTTCTCTCTATTTTTAGTTTCTTTATTACTTTATTACTTTCTTTCTTGATATTTTTCATTCTAGCTTTCATACCATCTCTTTTCATCTTTAATGTCTATTGATTTCTTTTTTTCTTTCTTTCTGGATATCTTTCATTCTAGCTTTCATACCTTCTCTCATTCTATCTTTAGTTTCTTTTTTACTTACTTTCATTTCTTTATATCTTCATATCTTACATTCTAGCTTTCATACCTTCACTCATTCTATATTTAGTTTCTTTATTACTTTCTTTCATTCTTTCTTTCATTATTTCTTGATATTTTTCATTCTAGCTTTCATATCATCTCTCATTTCATCTTTAATTTCTTTATTGATTTCTTTTTTTCTTTCTTTCTTGATATCATTCATTCTAGCTTTCATACCATCACTCATTCTTTCTTTAGTTTCTTCATTACTTTCTTTCTTTCTTTCTTGATACCTTTCATTCTAGATTTCATACCTTCTCTCATTTTATCTTTAGCTTCTTTATTATTTCTTTTTTTCTTTATTTCTTGATATCTTTCATTCTAGCTTTCATACCTTCTCTCATTCTATCTTTAGTTTCTTTTTTACTTACATTCATTTCCTTCGTTCTTCATATCTTGCATTCTAGCTTTCATACCATTACTCATTCTATCTTTAGTTTCTTTTTTACCTACTTTCATTTCTTGCTTTCTTCATATGTTACATTCTAGCTTTCATACCTTCTCTCATTCTATCTTTAGTTTTTTTATTACTTTCTTTCTTTCTTTCTTGATATCTTTCATTCTAGCTTTCATACTTTCTTTCATTCTATCTTTAGTTTCTTTTCTACTTTCTTTCTATCTTTCTTTCTTTCTTGATAACTTTCATTCAAGCATTCATATCTTCAGTCAATCAATCTTTATTTTCTTTATTACATATTTTCTACTTTGTTCCTTTTTTCTTTCATGATATCTTTCATTCTAGCTTTCATACATTCTCTCATTCTATCTTTAGTTTCTTTTTTACTTACTTTCATTTCTTTCTTTCTTGATATCTTTCATTCTAGCTTTCAAACCTTCTCTAATTCTATCTTTAGTTTCTTTTTTACTTACTTTCATTTCTTTCTTTCTTCACATCTTGCTTTCTAGCTTTCATACCATCACTCATTCTTTCTTTAGTTTCTTCATTACTTTCTTTCTTTCTTTCTTAATACCTTTCATTCTAGATTTCATACCTTCTCTCATTTTATCTTTAGCTTCTTTTTTACTTTCTTACCTTCTTTCTTTCTTGATATCTTTCATTCTAGCTCTCATCCCTTCTCTCTTTCTATCTTTAGTTTCTTTATTACTTTCTTACATTCTTTCTTTCTTTCTTGATATCTTTTATTCTTGCTTTCATACCTTCTCTCATTCTATCTTTAGTTTCTTTTTTACTTACTTTCATTTCTTGCTTTCTTCATATGTTACATTCTAGCTTTCATACCTTCTCTCATTCTATCAGTAGTTTTTTTATTACTTTCTTTCTTTCTTTCTTTCTTGATATCTTTCATTCTAGCTTTCATACCTTCTTTCATTCAATTTTTAGTTTCTTTTCTACTTTCTTTCTTTCTTTCTTTCTTTCTTGATAACTTTCATTCTAGCATTCATATCTTCACTCATTCAATCTTTATTTTCTTTATTACATTTTTTCTACTTTGTTCCTTTTTTCTTTCTTCATATCTTTCATTCTAGATTTCATACCTTCTCTCATTCTATCTTTAGTTTCTTTTTTACTTACTTTCATTTCTTTCTTTCTTGATATCTTACATTCTAGCTTTCATACCTTCTCTCATTCTGTCTTCAGTTTCTTTACTACTTTCTTTCTTTCTTTCTTTCTTCATAACTTTCATTCTAGCATTCATATCTTCACTCATTCAATCTTTATTTTCTTAATTACATTATTTCTCCTTTGTTCCTTTTTTCTTTCTTGATATCTTTCATTGTAGATCTCATCTTTTCTCTCTATTTTTAGTTTCTTTATTACTTTCTTACTTTCTTTCTTGATATCTTTCATTCTAGCTTTCATACCTTCTCACTTCCTATCTTTAGTTTCTTTTTTACTTACTATCATTTCTTTCTTTCTTTATCTCTTTCATTCTAGCTTTAATACCTTCTCTCATTCTATCTTTAGTTTATTTTTTACGTACTTTCATTTCTTCCTTTCTTGATATCTAATATTCTAGCTTTCATACCTTCTCTCATTCTATCTTTAGTTTCTTTTTTACTTACTTTCATTTCTTTCTTTCTTGACATCTATCATTCTAGATTTCATGACTTCTCTCATTTCATCTTTAATTTCTTTATTATTTCTTTTTTCTTTCCTTCTTGATATCTTTCATTCTTGCTTTCATACCTTCTCACATTCTATCTTTCGTTTCTTTTTTACTTACTTTCATTTCTTTCTTTCTTGATATCTTACATTCTAGCTTTCATGCCTTCTCTCATTCTATCTTTAGTTTCTTTATTAAGTTCTTTCTTTCTTTCTTTCGTTCTCTCTTGATATCTTACATTCTAGCTTTCATGCCTTCTCTCATTCTATCTTTAGTTTCTTTATTACTTTCTTTCTTTCTTTCTTTCTTTCTTTCTTGATATCTTTCATTCTAGCTCTCATCCCTTCTCTCTTTCTATCTTTAGTTTCTTTATTACTTTGTTACTTTCTTACTTGATATCTTTCATTCTAGCTTTCATACCTTCTCTCATTCTATCTTTAGTTTATTTTTTACTTACTTTCATTTCCTTCTTTCTTCATATCTTGCATTCTAGCTTTCATACCATTACTCATTCTATCTTTAGTTTCTTTATTACTTTCTTTCTTATTTTCTTGATATCTTTCATTCTAGATTTCATACCTTCTCTCATTTTATCTTTAGTTTCTTTATTGATATCTTTCTTTCTTTCTTTCTTGATATCTTTTATTCTAGCTTTCATACCTTCTCTCATTCTATCTTTAGTTTCCTTATTACTTTCTTTCTTTCTTTCTTGATATCTTTCATTTTTTTTTTCATACCTTCTCTCATTCTATCTTTAGTTTCTTTTTTACTTACTTTCATTTCTTTCTTTCTTCATATGTTACATTCCAGGTTTCATACCTTCTCTCATTCTATCTTTAGTTTCATTTTACTTACTTTCATTTCTTTCTTTCTTGATATCTTACATTCTAGCTTTCATACCTTTTCTCATTCTATCTTTAGTTTCTTTACTACTTTCTTTCTTTCTTTCTTGATAACTTTCATTCTAGCTTTCATATCTTAACTCATTCAATCTTTATTTTCTTTATTTCATTATTTCTACTTTGTTCCTTCTTTCTTTCTTGATATCTTTCATTCTAGCTTTCATACCTTCTCTAATTCTATCTTTAGTTTCTTTTTTACTAACTTTCATTTCTTTCTTTCTTGACATCTATCATTCTAGATTTCATGACTTCTCTCATTTCATCTTTAATTTCTTTATTATTTCTTTTTTCTTTCCTTCTTGATATCTTTCATTCTTGCTTTCATACCTTCTCACATTCTATCTTTCGTTTCTTTTTTACTTACTTTCATTTCTTTCTTTCTTGATATCTTACATTCTAGCTTTCATGCCTTCTCTCATTCTATCTTTAGTTTCTTTATTAAGTTCTTTCTTTCTTTCTTTCGTTCTCTCTTTATATCTTACATTCTAGCTTTCATGCCTTCTCTCATTCTATCTTTAGTTTCTTTATTACTTTCTTTCTTTCTTTCTTTCTTTCTTTCTTGATATCTTTCATTCTAGCTCTCATCCCTTCTCTCTTTCTATCTTTAGTTTCTTTATTACTTTCTTACTTTCTTACTTGATATCTTTCATTCTAGCTTTCATACCTTCTCTCATTCTATCTTTCGTTTATTTTTTACTTACTTTCATTTCCTTCTTTCTTCATATCTTGCATTCTAGCTTTCATACCATTACTCATTCTATCTTTAGTTTCTTTATTACTTTCTTTCTTATTTTCTTGATATCTTTCATTCTAGATTTCATACCTTCTCTCATTTTATCTTTAGTTTCTTTATTGATATCTTTCTTTCTTTCTTTCTTGATATCTTTTATTCTAGCTTTCATACCTTCTCTCATTCTATCTTTAGTTTCCTTATTACTTTCTTTCTTTCTTTCTTTCTTGATATCTTTCATTTTTGGTTTCATACCTTCTCTCATTCTATCTTTAGTTTCTTTTTTACTTACTTTCATTTCTTTCTTTCTTCATATGTTACATTCCATGTTTCATACCTTCTCTCATTCTATCTTTAGTTTCATTTTACTTACTTTCATTTCTTTCTTTCTTGATATCTTACATTCTAGCTTTCATACCTTTTCTCATTCTATCTTTAGTTTCTTTACTACTTTCTTTCTTTCTTTCTTGATAACTTTCATTCTAGCTTTCATATCTTAACTCATTCAATCTTTATTTTCTTTATTTCATTATTTCTACTTTGTTCCTTCTTTCTTTCTTGATATCTTTCATTCTAGCTTTCATACCTTCTCTCATTCTATCTTTAGTTTCTTTTTTACTAACTTTCATTTCTTTCTTTCTTGATATCTTACTTTCTATCTTTCATAACTTCTCTCGTTCTATCTTTAGTTTCTTTATTACTTTCATTCTTATTTTCTTGATATCTTTCATTCTAGATTTCATACCTTCTCTCATTTTATCTTTAGTTTCTTTATTGATATCTTTCTTTCTTTCTTTCTTGATATCTTTTATTCTAGCTTTCATACCTTCTCTCATTCTATCTTTAGTTTCCTTATTACTTTCTTACTTTCTTTCTTGATATCTTTCATTCTAGCTTTCATACCTTCTCACTTCCTATCTTTAGTTTCTTTTTTACTTACTATCATTTCTTTCTTTCTTTATCTCTTTCATTCTAGCTTTAATACCTTCTCTCATTCTATCTTTAGTTTATTTTTTACGTACTTTCATTTCTTAATTCTTGATATCTAATATTCTAGCTATCATACCTTCTCTCATTCTATCTTTAGTTACTTTACTACTTTCTATCTTTCTTTCTTTCTTGATAACTTTCATTCTAGCATTCATATTTTCACTCATTTAATCTTTATTTTCTTTATTACAATATTTCTACTTTGTTCCTTTTTTCTTTCTTGATATCTTTCATTCTAGCTTTCATACCTTCTCTCATTCTATCTTAAATTTCTTTATTGATTTTTTTTCTTTCTTTCTTGATAACTTTTATTCTTGCTTTCATACCTTCTCTCATTCTATCTTTAGTTTCTTTTTTACTTACTTTCATTTCTTGCTTTCTTCATATGTTACATTCTAGCTTTCATACCTTCTCTCATTCTATCTTTAGTTGTTTTATTACTTTCTTTCTTTCTTTCTTGATATCTTTCATTCTAGCTTTCATACCTTCTTTCATTCTATCTTTATTTTCTTTTCTACTTTCTTTCTTTCTTTCTTTCTTTCTTGATAACTTTCATTCAAGCATTCATATCTTCACTCATTCAATCTTTATTTTCTTTATTACATTTTTTCTACTTTGTTCCTTTTTTCTTTCATGATATCTTTCATTCTAGCTTTCATACCTTCTCTCATTCTATCTTTAGTTTCTTTTTTACTTACTTTCATTTCTTTCTTTCTTGATATCTTTCATTCTAGCTTTCAAACCTTCTCTAATTCTATCTTTAGATTCTTTTTTACTTACTTTCATTTCTTTCTTTCTTCATATCTTGCTTTCTAGCTTTCATACCATCACTCATTCTTTCTTTAGTTTCTTCATTACTTTCTTTCTTTCTTTCTTGATACATTTCATTCTAGATTTCATACCTTCTCTCTTTCTATCTTTAGTTTCTTTATTACTTTCTTACATTCTTTCTTTCTTTCTTGATATCTTTTATTCTAGCTTTCATACCTTCTCTCATTTCATGTTAAATTTCTTTATTGATTTTTTTTCTTTCTTTCTTGATATCTTTTATTCTTCCTTTCATACCTTCTCTCATTCTATCTTTAGTTTCTTTTTTACTTACTTTCATTTCTTGCTTTCTTCATATGTTACATTCTAGCTTTTATACCTTCTCTCATTCTATCTTTAGTTTTTTTATTACTTTCTTTCTTTCTTTCTTTCTTGATATCTTTCATTCTAGATTTCATACCTTCTTTCATTCTATCTTTAGTTTCTTTTCTACTTTCTTTCTTTCTTTCTTTCTTTTTTTATAACTTGCATTCTAGCATTCATATCTTCACTCATTCAATCTTTATTTTCTTTATTACATTTTTTCTACTTTGTTCCTTTTTTCTTTCTTGATATCTTTCATTCTAGCTTTCATACCTTCTCTCATTTTCTTTAGTTTCTTTTTTACTTACTTTCATTTCTTTCTTTCTTGATATCTTACATTCTAGCTTTCATACCTTCTCTCATTCTATCTTTAGTTTCTTCTTTACTTACTTTCATTTCTTTCTTTCTTGATATCTTTTATTCTAGCTTTCATACCTTCTCTCATTCTATCTTTAGTTTCTTTATTAGATACTTTCTTTCTTTCTTTCTTGATATCGTTCATTCTAGATTTCATAGCTTTTCTCATTTTATCTTTAATTTCTTTCTTGATATCTTTCTTTCTTTCTTTCTTGATATCTTTCATTCTAGCTTTCAAACCTCTAATTCTATCTTTAGTTTCTTTATTACTTTCAGTCTTTCACTCTTGATATCTATCATTCTAGATTTCATACCTTCTCTCATTTCATCTTTAATTTCTTTATTGATTTCTTTTTTTCTTTCTTTCTTGATGTCTTTCATTCTTGCTTTCATAACTTCTCTCATTCTATCTTTAGTTTCTTTTTTACTTACTTTCATTTATTGCTTTCTTAATATGTTACATTCTAGCTTTCATACCTTCTCTCATTCTATCTTTAGTTTCTTTATTACTTTCTTTCTTTTTTCTTTCCTTCTTGATATCTTTCATTCTAGCTCTCACACCTTCTCACTTAATATCTTTAGTTCCTTTATTAATTACTTTCGTTCTCTCTTTCTTTCTTTCTTTCTTGATATCTCATTCCAGCTCTCATACCTTCTCTCATTTTATCTTCAGTTTCTTTTTTACTTTCTTTCATTTCTTGCTTTCTTTATATGTTACATTCTAGCTTTCATACCTTCTCTCATTCTATCTTTAGTTTCTTTATTAATTTCTTTCTTTCTTTCTTTATTTCTTTCTTGATATCTTTCATTCTAGCTTTCATACCTTCTCTCATTCTATCTTTCGTTTCTTTATTACTTTCTTTCTTTCTTAACTTTCTTCATATCCTTCATTCTAGATTTCATACCTTCTCTCATTTTATCTTTAGTTTCTTTATAGATTTCTTTCTTTCTTTCTTTCTTGATATCTTTCATTCTAGCTTTCATACCTTCTCTCATTCTATCTTTCGTTTCTTTATTAGATACTTTCTTTCTTTCTTTCTTGATATCTTTCATTCTAGTTTTCATACCTTCTCTCATTCTATCTTTCGTTTCTTTATTACTTTCTTTCTTTCTTACTTACTTTCTTCATATCATTCATTCTAGATTTCATACCTTCTCTCATTTTATCTTTAGTTTCTTTATAGATTTCTTTCTTTCTTCCTTTCTTGATATCTTTCATTCTAGCTTTCATACCTTCTCTCATTCTATCTTTAGTTTCTTTATTAGATCCTTTCTTTCTTTCTTTCTTGATATCGTTCATTCTAGATTTCATACCTTTTCTCATTTTATCTTTAATTTCTTTCTTGATATCTTTCTTTCTTTCTTTCTTGATATCTTTCATTCTAGCTTTCAAACCTCTAATTCTATCTTTAGTTTCTTTATTACTTTCAGTCTTTCACTCTTGATATCTATCATTCTAGATATCATACCTTCTCTCATTTCATCTTTAATTTCTTTATTGATTTCTTTTTTTCTTTCTTTCTTGATGTCTTTTATTCTTGCTTTCATAACTTATCTCATTCTATCTTTAGTTTCTTTTTTACTTAATTTCATTTCTTGCTTTCTTAATATGTTACATTCTAGCTTTCATACCTTCTCTCATTCTATCTTTAGTTTCTTTATTACTTTCTTTCTTTCTTTTTTCTTTCCTTCTTGATATCTTTCATTCTAGCTCTCACACCTTCTCACTTTCTATCTTTAGTTCCTTTATTAATTACTTTCGTTCTCTCTTTCTTTCTTTCTTTCTTGATATCTCATTCCAGCTCTCAAACCTTCTCTCATTTTATCTTCAGTTTCTTTTTTACTTTCTTTCATTTCTTGCTTTCTTTATATGTTACATTCTAGCTTTCATACCTTCTCTCATTCTATCTTTAGTTTCTTTATTAATTTCTTTCTTTCTTTCTTTATTTCTTTCTTGATATCTTTCATTCTAGCTTTCATACCTTCTCTCATTCTATCTTTCGTTTCTTTATTACTTTCTTTCTTTCTTAACTTTCTTCATATCATTCATTCTAGATTTCATACCTTCTCTCATTTTATCTTTAGTTTCTTTATAGATTTCTTTCTTTCTTCCTTTCTTGTTATCTTTCATTCTAGCTTTCATACCTTCTCTCATTCTATCTTTAGTTTCTTTATTAGATACTTTCTTTCTTTCTTTCTTGATATCGTTCATTCTAGATTTCATACCTTCTCTCATTTTATCTTTAATTTCTTTCTTGATATCTTTCTTTCTTTCTTTCTTGATATCTTTCATTCTAGCTTTCAAACCTTCTCTAATTCTATCTTTAGTTTCTTTATTACTTTCATTCTTTCACTCTTGATATCTATCATTCTAGATTTCATACCTTCTCTCATTTCATCTTTAATTTCTTTATTGATTTCTTTTTTTCTTTCTTTCTTGATGTCTTTCATTCTTGCTTTCATAACTTCTCCCATTCTATCTTTAGTTTCTTTTTTACTTACTTTCATTTCTTTCTTTCTTGAAATCTTACATTCTAGCTTTCATACCCTCTCATTCTATCTTTAGTTTCTTTTCTCCTTTCTTTCTTTCTTTCTTTCTTTCTTTCTTTCTTTCTTTCTTTCTAACTTTCATTCGAGCATTCTAATCTTCACTCATTCAATTTTTATTTTCTTTATTACATTTTTTCTACTTTTTTCCTTTTTTCTTTCTTGATATCTTTCATTCTAGCTTTCATACCTTCTCTCATTCTATCTTTAGTTTCTTTTTTCATACTTTTTTTCTTTCTTATTTGATATCTTACATTCTAGCTTTCATAGCTTCTCTTATTCTATCTTTAGTTTCTTTACTACTTTCTTTCCTTCTTTCTTTCTTTCTTTCTTTCTTGATAACTTTCATTCTAGCATTCATATCTTCACTCATTCAATCTTTATTTTCTTTATTATATTATCTCTACTTTGTTCCTTTTTTCTTTCTTCATATCTTTCATTCTAGCTCTCATCTTTTCTCTCTATTTTTAGTTTCTTTATTACTTTCTTACTTTCTTTCTTGATATCTTTCATTCTAGCTTTCATACCTTCTCTCATTCTATCTTTAGTTTCTTTTTTACTTACTTTCATATCCTTCGTTCTTCATATCTTGCATTCTAGCTTTACTACCTTCTCTCATTCTATCTTTAGTGTCTTTATTAGTTACTTTCTTTCTTTCTTTCTTGATATCTTTAATTCTAGATTTCATACCTTCTCTCATTTTATCTTTAGTTTCTTTATTATTTCTTTTTTTCTTTCTTTCTTGATATCTTTCATTCTTGCTTTCATACCTTCTCACATTCTATCTTTAGTTTCTTTTTTACTTACTTTCATTTCTTTCTTTCTTGATATCTTTCATTCTACCTCTCTTCCCTTCTCTCTTTCTATCTTTAGTTTATTGATTACTTTCTTACTTTCTTACTTGATATCTTTCATTCTAGCTTTCATACCTTCTCTCATTCTATCTTTAGTTTCTTTTTTCTTACTTTCATTTCCTTCGTTCTTCATATCTTGCATTCTAGCTTTCATACCATTACTCATTCTATCTTTAGTTTCTTTATTACATTCTTTCTTATTTTCTTGATATCTTTCATTCTAGATTTCATACCTTCTCTCATTTTATCTTTAGTTTCTTTATTGATATCTTTCTTTCTTTCTTTCTTGATATCTTTCATTCTAGCTTTCATACCTTCTCTCATTCTTTCTTTAGTTTCCTTATTACTTTCTTTCTTTCTTTCTTGATATATATCTTTCTAGATTTCAAACTTTATCTCATTTCATCTTTAATTTCTTTATTGATTTCTTTTTTTCTTTCTTTCTTGATATCTTTCGTTCTTGCTTTCATACATTCTCTCATTCTATCTTTAGTTTCTTTTTTACTTACTTTCATTGCTTGCTTTCTTCAGATGTTACATTCTAGCTTTCATACCTTCTCTCATTCTATCTAAAGTTTCTTTCTTTCATTGTTTCTTTCTTTCTTTCTTTCTTTCTTTCTTTCTTTCTTTCTTTCTTTCTTTCTTTCTTTCTTTCTTTCTTTCTTGATATATTTCATTCCAGCTTTCATACCTTCTCTCATTCTATCTTTAGTTTCTTTACTACTTTCTTTCTTTCTTTCTTGATAACTTTCATTCTAGCTTTCATACCCTCTCATTCTATCTTTAGTTTCTTTTCTACTTTCTTTCTTTCTTTCTTTCTTTCTTTCTTGATAACTTTCATTCTATCATTCATATCTTCACTCTTTCAATCTTTATTTTCTTTATTTCATTATTTCTACTTTGTTCCTTCTTTCTTTCTTGATATCTTTCATTCTAGCTTTCATACCTTCTCACTTTCTATCTTTAGTTTCTTTTTTACTTACTATCATTTCTTTCTTTCTTAATATCTTTCAGTCTAGCTTTAATGCCTTCTCTCATTCTATCTTTAGTTCCTTTATTAGTTACTTTCTTTCTTTGTTTCTTTCTTGATAACTTTTATTCTAGATTTCAAACCTTCTCTCATTTTATCTTTAATTTCTTTATTGATTTCGTTTATTTCTTTCTTTCTTTATATCTTTCATTCTTGATTTCATACCTTCTCACATTCTGTCTTTAGTTTCTTTACTACTTTCTTTCTTTCTTTCTTGATAACTTTCTTTCTAGCACACATATCTTCACTCATTCAATCTTTATTTTCTTTATTACATTATTTCTACTTTGTTCCTTTTTTCTTTCTTGATATCTTTCATTCTAGCTTTCATACCTTCTCTCATTCTATCTTTAGTTTCTTTTTACTTACTTTCATTTCTTTCTTTCTTGATATCTTACATTCTATCTTTCATAACTTCTCTCGTTCTATCTTTAGTTTCTTTATTACTTTCTTTCTTTCTTTCTTTCTTCATATCTTTCATTATAGATTTCATACCTTCTCTCATTCTATCTTTAGTTTCTTCATTTCTTTCTTTCTTTCTCTCTTGATATCTATCATTCTAGATTCCATACCTTCTCTCATTTCATCTTTAATTACTTTATTGATATCTTTCTTTCTTTCTTTCTTGATATCTTTCATTCTAGCTTTCATACCTTCTTTCATTCTACCTTTAGTTTCTTTATTAATTACTTTCGTTCTTTCGTTCTTTCTTTCTTGATATCTCATTCTAGCTCTCATACCTTCTCTGATTCTATATTTAGTTTCTTTACTACTTTCTTTCTTTCTTTCTTTTTTGATATCTTTCATTTTATCTTTCATACCTTCTCTCATTCAATCTTTGTTTTCTTTATTACATTATTTCTACTTTCTTCCTTTTTTCTTTCTTGATATCTTTCATTCTAGCTTTCATACCTTCTCTCATTCTATCTTTTGTTTCTTTTTTACTTACTTTCATTTCTTTCTTTCTTGATATCTATCATTCTAGCTTTCATACCTTCTCTCATTCTTTCTTTAGTTTCTTTATTAGATACTTTCTTTCTTTCTTTCTTAATATCTTTCATTCTAGCTTTCATACCTTCTCTCATTCTCTCTTTAGTTTCTTTATTACTTTCTTACTTATTTAATTTCTTGATATCATTCATTCTAGATTTCAAACCTTCTCTCATTTATATCTTTAGATTCTTAATTGATATCTTTCTTTCTTTCTTTCTTGATATCTTTCATTCCAGCTTTCATACCTTCTCTCATTCTATCTTTAGTTTCTTTTTTACTTACTTTCATTTCTTTCTTTCTTGATATCATTCATTCTAGCTCTCATACCTTCTCTCTTTCTATCTTTAGTTTCTTTATTACTTTCTTACTTTCTTTCTTTCTTTCTTTCTTGATATCTTTCATTCTAGCTCTCATAACTTCTCTGATTCTATCTTTAGTTTCTTTATTACTTTCTTACTTTCTTTCTTTCTTGATATCTTTCATTCTAGCTTTCAAACATTCTCTCATTCTATCATTATTTTCGTTTTTACTTTCATTTCTTTCTTTCTTCATATCTTGCATTATACCTTTCATACTTTCACTCATTCTATCTTTAATTTCTTTATTACTTACTTTCTTTCTTTCTTGATATCTTGCATTCTAGGTTTCATATTTCTCTCATTTCCTCTTTAATTTCTTTATTGATTTCTTTTTTTCTTTCTTCCTTGATATCTTTCATTCTAGCTATCATACCTTCTCTCATTCTATCTTTAGTTTCTATTTTACTTACTTTTATTTCTTTCTTTTATGATATCTTACATTCCAGCCTTCATACCTTCTCTCATTCTATTTTTAGTTTCTTTATTACTTTCTTTCTTTCTTTCTTTCTTTCTTGATATCTTTCATTCCAGCTCTCATACCTTCTTTCATTCTATCTTTAGTTTCTATATCAAAAACTTTCATTCCTTCTTTCGTTCTTTCTTTCTTTCTTGATATCTTTCATTCCAGCTCTCATAACTTCTCTGATTCTATCATTAGTTTCTTTAGTACTTAATTTCTTTTTTATTTATTTCTAGATATCTTTCCTTCTAGCATTCATATATTCACTCATTCTCTCTTTAGTTTCTTTATTACTTTCTTTCTTTCTTTCTTTCTTTCTTTCTTTCTTGATATCTTTCATTCTAGCTTTCATACCTTCTCTCATTCTATCTTTCGTTTCTTTATTACTTTCTTTCTTTCTTGATA
The DNA here is from genome assembly GCA_037013535.1 of Intellagama lesueurii. Taxonomy (NCBI): domain Eukaryota; kingdom Metazoa; phylum Chordata; class Lepidosauria; order Squamata; family Agamidae; genus Intellagama; species Intellagama lesueurii. Next base: position 442,286 of record JBAJHW010000028.1, read on the forward strand.
TCTATCATTCTAGATTTCATACCTTCTCTCATTTTATCTTTAGTTTCTTTATAGATTTCTTTCTTTCTTCCTTTCTTGATATCTTTCATTCTAGCTTTCATACCTTCTCTCATTCTATCTTTAGTTTCTTTATTAGTTACTTTCTTTCTTTCTTTCTTGATATCTTTCATTCTAGATTTCATACCTTCTCTCATTTTATCTTTAGTTTCTTTATTGATATCTTTCTTTCTTTCTTTCTTGATATCTTTCATTCTAGATTTCATACCTTCTCTCATTTTATCTTTAGTTTCTTTATTGATATCTTTCTTTCTTTCTTTCTTGATATCTTTCATTCTAGCTTTCAAACCTTCTCTAATTCTATCTTTAGTTTCTTTATTACTTTCATTCTTTCACTCATGATATCTATCATTCTAGATTTCATACCTTCTCTCATTTCATCTTTAATTTCTTTATTGATTTCTTTTTTTCTTTCTTTCTTGATGTCTTTCATTCTTGCTTTCATAACTTCTCCCATTCTATCTTTAGTTTCTTTTTTACTTACTTTCATTTCTTTCTTTCTTGATATCTTACATTCTACCTTTCATACCTTCTCTCATTCTCTCTTTAGTTTCTTTATTACTTTCTTACTTTCTTTCTTGATATCTTTCATTCTAGCTTTCATACCTTCTCTCATTCTATCTTTAGTTTCTTTTTTACTTACTTTCATATCCTTCGTTCTTCATATCTTGCATTCTAGCTTTCATACCTTCTCTCATTCTCTCTTTAGTTTCTTTATTACTTTCTTTCTTTCTTTCTTTCTTTCTTGATATCTTTCATTCTAGCTTTCATACCTTCTCTCATTCTATCTTTCGTTTCTTTATTACTTTCTTTCTTTCTTTCTTTCTTGATATCTATTATTCTAGATTTCATACCTTCTCTCATTTTATCTTTAGTTTCTTTATAGATTTCTTTCTTTCTTCCTTTCTTAATATCTTTCATTCTAGCTTTCATACCTTCTCTCATTCTATCTTTAGTTTCTTTATTAGATACTTTCTTTCTTTCTTTCTTGATATCTTTCATTCTAGCTTTCATACCTTCTCTCATTCTATCTTTAGTTTCTTTATTAGATACTTTCTTTCTTTCTTTCTTGATATCGTTCATTCTAGATTTCATACCTTCTCTCATTTTATCTTTAGTTTCTTTATAGATTTCTTTCTTCCTTCCTTTCTTGATATCTTTCATTCTAGCTTTCATACCTTCTCTCATTCTATCTTTAGTTTCTTTATTAGATACTTTCTTTCTTTCTTTCTTGATATCGTTCATTCTAGATTTCATAGCTTTTCTCATTTTATCTTTAATTTCTTTCTTGATATCTTTCTTTCTTTCTTTCTTGATATCTTTCATTCTAGCTTTCAAACCTCTAATTCTATCTTTAGTTTCTTTATTACTTTCAGTCTTTCACTCTTGATATCTATCATTCTAGATTTCATACCTTCTCTCATTTCATCTTTAATTTCTTTATTGATTTCTTTTTTTCTTTCTTTCTTGATGTCTTTCATTCTTGCTTTCATAACTTCTCTCATTCTATCTTTAGTTTCTTTTTTACTTACTTTCATTTCTTGCTTTCTTAATATGTTACATTCTAGCTTTCATACCTTCTCTCATTCTATCTTTAGTTTCTTTATTACTTTCTTTCTTTTTTCTTTCCTTCTTGATATCTTTCATTCTAGCTCTCACACCTTCTCACTTTCTATCTTTAGTTCCTTTATTAATTACTTTCGTTCTCTCTTTCTTTCTTTCTTTCTTGATATCTCATTCCAGCTCTCATACCTTCTCTCATTTTATCTTCAGTTTCTTTTTTACTTTCTTTCATTTCTTGCTTTCTTTATATGTTACATTCTAGCTTTCATACCTTCTCTCATTCTATCTTTAGTTTCTTTATTAATTTCTTTCTTTCTTTCTTTATTTCTTTCTTGATATCTTTCATTCTAGCTTTCATACCTTCTCTCATTCTATCTTTCATTTCTTTATTACTTTCTTTCTTTCTTAACTTTCTTCATATCCTTCATTCTAGATTTCATACCTTCTCTCATTTTATCTTTAGTTTCTTTATAGATTTCTTTCTTTCTTTCTTTCTTGATATCTTTCATTCTAGCTTTCATACCTTCTCTCATTCTATCTTTCGTTTCTTTATTAGATACTTTCTTTCTTTCTTTCTTGATATCTTTCATTCTAGTTTTCATACCTTCTCTCATTCTATCTTTCGTTTCTTTATTACTTTCTTTCTTTCTTACTTACTTTCTTCATATCATTCATTCTAGATTTCATACCTTCTCTCATTTTATCTTTAGTTTCTTTATAGATTTCTTTCTTTCTTCCTTTCTTGATATCTTTCATTCTAGCTTTCATACCTTCTCTCATTCTATCTTTAGTTTCTTTATTAGATACTTTCTTTCTTTCTTTCTTGATATCGTTCATTCTAGATTTCATACCTTTTCTCATTTTATCTTTAATTTCTTTCTTGATATCTTTCTTTCTTTCTTTCTTGATATCTTTCATTCTAGCTTTCAAACCTCTAATTCTATCTTTAGTTTCTTTATTACTTTCAGTCTTTCACTCTTGATATCTATCATTCTAGATTTCATACCTTCTCTCATTTCATCTTTAATTTCTTTATTGATTTCTTTTTTTCTTTCTTTCTTGATGTCTTTTATTCTTGCTTTCATAACTTATCTCATTCTATCTTTAGTTTCTTTTTTACTTAATTTCATTTCTTGCTTTCTTAATATGTTACATTCTAGCTTTCATACCTTCTCTCATTCTATCTTTAGTTTCTTTATTACTTTCTTTCTTTCTTTTTTCTTTCCTTCTTGATATCTTTCATTCTAGCTCTCACACCTTCTCACTTTCTATCTTTAGTTCCTTTATTAATTACTTTCGTTCTCTCTTTCTTTCTTTCTTTCTTGATATCTCATTCCAGCTCTCAAACCTTCTCTCATTTTATCTTCAGTTTCTTTTTTACTTTCTTTCATTTCTTGCTTTCTTTATATGTTACATTCTAGCTTTCATACCTTCTCTCATTCTATCTTTAGTTTCTTTATTAATTTCTTTCTTTCTTTCTTTATTTCTTTCTTGATATCTTTCATTCTAGCTTTCATACCTTCTCTCATTCTATCTTTCGTTTCTTTATTACTTTCTTTCTTTCTTAACTTTCTTCATATCATTCATTCTAGATTTCATACCTTCTCTCATTTTATCTTTAGTTTCTTTATAGATTTCTTTCTTTCTTCCTTTCTTGTTATCTTTCATTCTAGCTTTCATACCTTCTCTCATTCTATCTTTAGTTTCTTTATTAGATACTTTCTTTCTTTCTTTCTTGATATCGTTCATTCTAGATTTCATACCTTCTCTCATTTTATCTTTAATTTCTTTCTTGATATCTTTCTTTCTTTCTTTCTTGATATCTTTCATTCTAGCTTTCAAACCTTCTCTAATTCTATCTTTAGTTTCTTTATTACTTTCATTCTTTCACTCTTGATATCTATCATTCTAGATTTCATACCTTCTCTCATTTCATCTTTAATTTCTTTATTGATTTCTTTTTTTCTTTCTTTCTTGATGTCTTTCATTCTTGCTTTCATAACTTCTCCCATTCTATCTTTAGTTTCTTTTTTACTTACTTTCATTTCTTTCTTTCTTGAAATCTTACATTCTAGCTTTCATACCCTCTCATTCTATCTTTAGTTTCTTTTCTCCTTTCTTTCTTTCTTTCTTTCTTTCTTTCTTTCTTTCTAACTTTCATTCGAGCATTCAAATCTTCACTCATTCAATTTTTATTTTCTTTATTACATTTTTTCTACTTTTTTCCTTTTTTCTTTCTTGATATCTTTCATTCTAGCTTTCATACCTTCTCTCATTCTATCTTTAGTTTCTTTTTTCATACTTTTTTTCTTTCTTATTTGATATCTTACATTCTAGCTTTCATAGCTTCTCTTATTCTATCTTTAGTTTCTTTACTACTTTCTTTCCTTCTTTCTTTCTTTCTTTCTTTCTTGATAACTTTCATTCTAGCATTCATATCTTCACTCATTCAATCTTTATTTTCTTTATTATATTATCTCTACTTTGTTCCTTTTTTCTTTCTTCATATCTTTCATTCTAGCTCTCATCTTTTCTCTCTATTTTTAGTTTCTTTATTACTTTCTTACTTTCTTTCTTGATATCTTTCATTCTAGCTTTCATACCTTCTCTCATTCTATCTTTAGTTTCTTTTTTACTTACTTTCATATCCTTCGTTCTTCATATCTTGCATTCTAGCTTTACTACCTTCTCTCATTCTATCTTTAGTGTCTTTATTAGTTACTTTCTTTCTTTCTTTCTTGATATCTTTAATTCTAGATTTCATACCTTCTCTCATTTTATCTTTAGTTTCTTTATTATTTCTTTTTTTCTTTCTTTCTTGATATCTTTCATTCTTGCTTTCATACCTTCTCACATTCTATCTTTAGTTTCTTTTTTACTTACTTTCATTTCTTTCTTTCTTGATATCTTTCATTCTACCTCTCTTCCCTTCTCTCTTTCTATCTTTAGTTTATTGATTACTTTCTTACTTTCTTACTTGATATCTTTCATTCTAGCTTTCATACCTTCTCTCATTCTATCTTTAGTTTCTTTTTTCTTACTTTCATTTCCTTCGTTCTTCATATCTTGCATTCTAGCTTTCATACCATTACTCATTCTATCTTTAGTTTCTTTATTACATTCTTTCTTATTTTCTTGATATCTTTCATTCTAGATTTCATACCTTCTCTCATTTTATCTTTAGTTTCTTTATTGATATCTTTCTTTCTTTCTTTCTTGATATCTTTCATTCTAGCTTTCATACCTTCTCTCATTCTTTCTTTAGTTTCCTTATTACTTTCTTTCTTTCTTTCTTGATATATATCTGTCTAGATTTCAAACTTTATCTCATTTCATCTTTAATTTCTTTATTGATTTCTTTTTTTCTTTCTTTCTTGATATCTTTCGTTCTTGCTTTCATACATTCTCTCATTCTATCTTTAGTTTCTTTTTTACTTACTTTCATTGCTTGCTTTCTTCAGATGTTACATTCTAGCTTTCATACCTTCTCTCATTCTATCTAAAGTTTCTTTCTTTCATTGTTTCTTTCTTTCTTTCTTTCTTTCTTTCTTTCTTTCTTTCTTTCTTTCTTTCTTTCTTTCTTTCTTTCTTTCTTTCTTGATATATTTCATTCCAGCTTTCATACCTTCTCTCATTCTATCTTTAGTTTCTTTACTACTTTCTTTCTTTCTTTCTTGATAACTTTCATTCTAGCTTTCATACCCTCTCATTCTATCTTTAGTTTCTTTTCTACTTTCTTTCTTTCTTTCTTTCTTTCTTTCTTGATAACTTTCATTCTATCATTCATATCTTCACTCTTTCAATCTTTATTTTCTTTATTTCATTATTTCTACTTTGTTCCTTCTTTCTTTCTTGATATCTTTCATTCTAGCTTTCATACCTTCTCACTTTCTATCTTTAGTTTCTTTTTTACTTACTATCATTTCTTTCTTTCTTAATATCTTTCAGTCTAGCTTTAATGCCTTCTCTCATTCTATCTTTAGTTCCTTTATTAGTTACTTTCTTTCTTTGTTTCTTTCTTGATAACTTTTATTCTAGATTTCAAACCTTCTCTCATTTTATCTTTAATTTCTTTATTGATTTCGTTTATTTCTTTCTTTCTTTATATCTTTCATTCTTGATTTCATACCTTCTCACATTCTGTCTTTAGTTTCTTTACTACTTTCTTTCTTTCTTTCTTGATAACTTTCTTTCTAGCACACATATCTTCACTCATTCAATCTTTATTTTCTTTATTACATTATTTCTACTTTGTTCCTTTTTTCTTTCTTGATATCTTTCATTCTAGCTTTCATACCTTCTCTCATTCTATCTTTAGTTTCTTTTTACTTACTTTCATTTCTTTCTTTCTTGATATCTTACATTCTATCTTTCATAACTTCTCTCGTTCTATCTTTAGTTTCTTTATTACTTTCTTTCTTTCTTTCTTTCTTCATATCTTTCATTATAGATTTCATACCTTCTCTCATTCTATCTTTAGTTTCTTCATTTCTTTCTTTCTTTCTCTCTTGATATCTATCATTCTAGATTCCATACCTTCTCTCATTTCATCTTTAATTACTTTATTGATATCTTTCTTTCTTTCTTTCTTGATATCTTTCATTCTAGTTTTCATACCTTCTCTCATTCTACCTTTAGTTTCTTTCTTGCTTTCTTGATATCTATCATTCTAGATTTCATACCTTCTCTCATTTCATCTTTAATTTCTTTATTGATTTCTTTTTTTCTTTCTTTTTTCTTTCTTGATATCTTTCATTCTAGCTTTCATACCTTCTTTCATTCTACCTTTAGTTTCTTTATTAATTACTTTCGTTCTTTCGTTCTTTCTTTCTTGATATCTCATTCTAGCTCTCATACCTTCTCTGATTCTATATTTAGTTTCTTTACTACTTTCTTTCTTTCTTTCTTTTTTGATATCTTTCATTTTATCTTTCATACCTTCTCTCATTCAATCTTTGTTTTCTTTATTACATTATTTCTACTTTCTTCCTTTTTTCTTTCTTGATATCTTTCATTCTAGCTTTCATACCTTCTCTCATTCTATCTTTTGTTTCTTTTTTACTTACTTTCATTTCTTTCTTTCTTGATATCTATCATTCTAGCTTTCATACCTTCTCTCATTCTTTCTTTAGTTTCTTTATTAGATACTTTCTTTCTTTCTTTCTTAATATCTTTCATTCTAGCTTTCATACCTTCTCTCATTCTCTCTTTAGTTTCTTTATTACTTTCTTACTTATTTAATTTCTTGATATCATTCATTCTAGATTTCAAACCTTCTCTCATTTATATCTTTAGATTCTTAATTGATATCTTTCTTTCTTTCTTTCTTGATATCTTTCATTCTAGCTTTCATACCTTCTCTCATTCTATCTTTAGTTTCTTTTTTACTTACTTTCATTTCTTTCTTTCTTGATATCATTCATTCTATCTTTCATACCTTCTCTCGTTCTATCTTTAGTTTCTTTATTACTTTCTTTCTTTCTTTCTTTCTTTCTTGATATCTTTCATTCTAGCTCTCATACCTTCTCTCTTTCTATCTTTAGTTTCTTTATTACTTTCTTACTTTCTTTCTTTCTTTCTTTCTTGATATCTTTCATTCTAGCTCTCATAACTTCTCTGATTCTATCTTTAGTTTCTTTATTACTTTCTTACTTTCTTTCTTTCTTGATATCTTTCATTCTAGCTTTCAAACATTCTCTCATTCTATCATTATTTTCGTTTTTACTTTCATTTCTTTCTTTCTTCATATCTTGCATTATACCTTTCATACTTTCACTCATTCTATCTTTAATTTCTTTATTACTTACTTTCTTTCTTTCTTGATATCTTGCATTCTAGGTTTCATATTTCTCTCATTTCCTCTTTAATTTCTTTATTGATTTCTTTTTTTCTTTCTTCCTTGATATCTTTCATTCTAGCTATCATACCTTCTCTCATTCTATCTTTAGTTTCTATTTTACTTACTTTTATTTCTTTCTTTTATGATATCTTACATTCCAGCCTTCATACCTTCTCTCATTCTATTTTTAGTTTCTTTATTACTTTCTTTCTTTCTTTCTTTCTTTCTTGATATCTTTCATTCCAGCTCTCATACCTTCTTTCATTCTATCTTTAGTTTCTATATCAAAAACTTTCATTCCTTCTTTCGTTCTTTCTTTCTTTCTTGATATCTTTCATTCCACCTCTCATAACTTCTCTGATTCTATCATTAGTTTCTTTAGTACTTAATTTCTTTTTTATTTATTTCTAGATATCTTTCCTTCTAGCATTCATATATTCACTCATTCTCTCTTTAGTTTCTTTATTACTTTCTTTCTTTCTTTCTTTCTTTCTTTCTTTCTTGATATCTTTCATTCTAGCTTTCATACCTTCTCTCATTCTATCTTTCGTTTCTTTATTACTTTCTTTCTTTCTTGATATCTATCATTCTAGATTTCATACCTTCTCTCATTTTATCTTTAGTTTCTTTATAGATTTCTTTCTTTCTTCCTTTCTTGATATCTTTCATTCTAGCTTTCATACCTTCTCTCATTCTATCTTTAGTTTCTTTATTAGTTACTTTCTTTCTTTCTTTCTTGATATCTTTCATTCTAGATTTCATACCTTCTCTCATTTTATCTTTAGTTTCTTTATTGATATCTTTCTTTCTTTCTTTCTTGATATCTTTCATTCTAGGTTTCAAACCTTCTCTAATTCTATCTTTAGTTTCTTTATTACTTTCATTCTTACTTACTTTCTTCATATCATTCATTCTAGATTTCATACCTTCTCTCATTTCATCTTTAGTTTCTTTATTGATATCTTTCTTTCTTTCTTTCTTGATATCTTTCATTCTAGCTTTCATACCTTCTCTCATTCTATCTTTCGTTTCTTTATTACTTTCTTTCTTACTTACTTTCTTCATATCATTCATTCTAGATTTCATACCTTCTCTCATTTTATATTTAGTTTCTTTATAGATTTCTTTCTTTCTTCCTTTCTTGATATCTTTCATTCTAGCTTTCATACCTTCTCTCATTCTATCTTTAGTTTCTTTATTAGATACTTTCTTTCTTTCTTTCTTAATATCTTTCATTCTAGATTTCATACCTTCTCTCATTTTATCTTTAGTTTCTTTATTGATATCTTTCTTTCTTTCTTTCTTGATATCTTTCATTCTAGGTTTCAAACCTTCTCTAATTCTATCTTTAGTTTCTTTATTACTTTCATTCTTACTTACTTTCTTCATATCATTCATTCTAGATTTCATACCTTCTCTCATTTCATCTTTAGTTTCTTTATTGATATCTTTATTTCTTTCTTGATATCTTTCATTCTAGCTTTCATACCTTCTCTCATTCTATCTTTCGTTTCTTTATTACTTTCTTTCTTACTTACTTTCTTCATATCATTCACTCTAGATTTCATACCTTCTCTCATTTTATCTTTAGTTTCTTTATAGATTTCTTTCTTTCTTCCTTTCTTGATATCTTTCATTCTAGCTTTCATACCTTCTCTCATTCTATCTTTAGTTTCTTTATTAGATACTTTCTTTCTTTCTTTCTTGATATCTTTCATTCTAGATTTCATACCTTCTCTCATTTTATCTTTAGTTTCTTTATTGATATCTTTCTTTCTTTCTTTCTTGATATCTTTCATTCTAGGTTTCAAACCTTCTCTAATTCTATCTTTAGTTTCTTTATTACTTTCATTCTTACTTACTTTCTTCAAATCATTCATTCTAGATTTCATACCTTCTCTCATTTCATCTTTAGTTTCTTTATTGATATCTTTCTTTCTTTCTTGATATCTTTCATTCTAGCTTTCATACCTTCTCTCATTCTATCTTTCGTTTCTTTATTACTTTCTTTCTTACTTACTTTCTTCATATCATTCATTCTAGATTTCATACCTTCTCTTATTTTATCTTTAGTTTCTTTATAGATTTCTTTCTCTCTTCCTTTCTTGATATCTTTCATTCTAGCTTTCATACCTTCTCTCATTCTATCTTTAGTTTCTTTATTAGATACTTTCTTTCTTTCTTTCTTGATATCTTTCACTCTAGATTTCATACCTTCTCTCATTCTCTTTCGTTTCTTTATTACTTTCTTTCTTACTTACTTTCTTCATATTATTCATTCTAGATTTCATACCTTCTCTCATTTCATCTTTAATTTCTTTATTGATTTCTTTTTTTTCTTTCTTTCTTGATGTCTTTCATTCTTGCTTTCATACCTTCTCTCATTCTATCTTTAGTTTCTTTATTAGATACTTTCTTTCTTTCTTTCTTGATATCTTTCATTCTAGCTTTCATACCTTCTCTCATTCTATCTTTCGTTTCTTTATTACTTTCTTTCTTACTTACTTTCTTCATATCATTCATTCTAGATTTCATACCTTCTCTCATTTTATCTTTAGTTTCTTTATAGATTTCTTTCTTTCTTCCTTTCTTGATATCTTTCATTCTAGCTTTCATACCTTCTCTCATTCTATCTTTAGTTTCTTTATTAGTTACTTTCTTTCTTTCTTTCTTGATATCTTTCATTCTAGATTTCATACCTTCTCTCATTTTATCTTTAGTTTCTTTATTGATATCTTTCTTTCTTTCTTTCTTGATATCTTTCATTCTAGGTTTCAAACCTTCTCTAATTCTATCTTTAGTTTCTTTATTACTTTCATTCTTACTTACTTTCTTCATATCATTCATTCTAGATTTCATACCTTCTCTCATTTCATCTTTAGTTTCTTTATTGATATCTTTCTTTCTTTCTTTCTTGATATCTTTCATTCTAGCTTTCATACCTTCTCTCATTCTATCTTTCGTTTCTTTATTACTTTCTTTCTTACTTACTTTCTTCATATCATTCATTCTAGATTTCATACCTTCTCTCATTTTATCTTTAGTTTCTTTATAGATTTCTTTCTTTCTTCCTTTCTTGATATCTTTCATTCTAGCTTTCATACCTTCTCTCATTCTATCTTTAGTTTCTTTATTAGATACTTTCTTTCTTTCTTTCCTGATATCTTTCATTCTAGATTTCATACCTTCTCTCATTTTACCTTTAGTTTCTTTATTGATATCTTTCTTTCTTTCTTTCTTGATATCTTTCATTCTAGGTTTCAAACCTTCTCTAATTCAATCTTTAGTTTCTTTATTACTTTCATTCTAACTTACTTTCTTCATATCATTCATTCTAGATTTCATACCTTCTCTCATTTCATCTTTAGTTTCTTTATTGATATCTTTCTTTCCTTCTTTCTTGATATCTTTCATTCTAGCTTTCATACCTTCTCTCATTCTATTTTTAGTTTCTTTTTTACTTACTTTCATTTCTTTCTTTCTTGATATCTTTCATTCTAGCTTTAATACCTTCTCTCATTCTATCTTTATTTTCTTTATTAGTTACTTTCTTTCTTTCTTTCTTGATAAATTTCATTCTGTATTTCATACCTTCTCTCATTCTATCTTTAGTTTCTTTATTAGATACTTTCTTTCTTTCTTTCTTGATATCTTTCATTCTCGATTTCATACCTTCTCTCATTTTATCTTTAGTTTCTTTATTGATATCTTTCTTTCTTTCTTTCTTGATATCTTTCATTCTAGGTTTCAAACCTTCTAATTCTATCTTTAGTTTCTTTATTACTTTCATTCTTACTTACTTTCTTCAAATCATTCATTCTAGATTTCATACCTTCTCTCATTTTATATTTAGTTTCTTTATAGATTTCTTTCTTTCTTCCTTTCTTGATATCTTTCATTCTAGCTTTCATACCTTCTCTCATTCTATCTTTAGTTTCTTTATTAGATACTTTCTTTCTTTCTTTCTTGATATCTTTCATTCTAGATTTCATACCTTCTCTCATTTTATCTTTAGTTTCTTTATTGATATCTTTCTTTCTTTCTTTCTTGATATCTTTCATTCTAGGTTTCAAACCTTCTCTAATTCTATCTTTAGTTTCTTTATTACTTTCATTCTTACTTACTTTCTTCATATCATTCATTCTAGATTTCATACCTTCTCTCATTTCATCTTTAGTTTCTTTATTGATATCTTTATTTCTTTCTTGATATCTTTCATTCTAGCTTTCATACCTTCTCTCATTCTATCTTTCGTTTCTTTATTACTTTCTTTCTTACTTACTTTCTTCATATCATTCATTCTAGATTTCATACCTTCTCTTATTTTATCTTTAGTTTCTTTATAGATTTCTTTCTTTCTTCCTTTCTTGATATCTTTCATTCTAGCTTTCATACCTCTCTCTTTCTATCTTTAGTTTCTTTATTAGATACTTTCTTTCTTTCTTGTTATCTTTCATTCTGGATTTCATACCTTCTCTCATTTTATCTTTAGTTTCTTTATTAGATACTTTCTTTCTTTCTTTCTTGATATCTTTCATTCTAGCTTTCATACCTTCTCTCATTCTCTTTCGTTTCTTTATTACTTTCTTTCTTACTTACTTTCTTCATATTATTCATTCTAGGTTTCTTTATTGATATCTTTCTTTCCTTCTTTCTTGATATCTTTCATTCTAGCTTTCATACCTTCTCTCATTCTATCTTTAGTTTCTTTATTAGATACTTTCTTTCTTTCTTTCTTGATATCTTTCATTCTAGATTTCATACCTTCTCTCATTTTATCTTTAGTTTCTTTATTGATATCTTTCTTTCTTTCTTTCTTGATATCCTTCATTCTAGGTTTCAAACCTTCTCTAATTCTATCTTTAGTTTCTTTAATACTTTCATTCTTACTTACTTTCTTCAAATCATTCATTCTAGATTTCATACCTTCTCTCATTTCATCTTTAGTTTCTTTATTGATATCTTTCTTTTCTTTCTTGATATCTTTCATTCTAGCTTTCATACCTTTCTCTCATTCTATCTTTCGTTTCTTTATTACTTTCTTTCTTACTTACTTTCTTCATATCATTCATTCTAGATTTCATACCTTCTCTTATTTTATCTTTAGTTTCTTTATAGATTTCTTTCTCTCTTTCCTTTCTTGATATCTTTCATTCTAGCTTTCATACCTTCTCTCATTCTATCTTTAGTTTCTTTTTTACTTACTTTCATTTCTTTCTTTCTTGATATCTTTCATTCTAGCTTTAATAACCTTCTCTCATTCTATCTTTATTTTCTTTATTAGTTACTTTCTTTCTTTCTTTCTTGATAAATTTTCATTCTGTATTTTCATACCTTCTCTCATTCTATCTTTAGTTTCTTTATTAGATACTTTCTTTCTTTCTTTCTTGATATCTTTCATTCTAGATTTCATACCTTCTCTCATTTTATCTTTAGTTTCTTTATTGATATCTTTCTTTCTTTCTTTCTTGATATCTTTCATTCTAGGTTTCAAACCTTCTAATTCTATCTTTAGTTTCTTTATTACTTTCATTCTTACTTACTTTCTTCAAATCATTCATTCTAGATTTCATACCTTCTCTCATTTTATATTTAGTTTCTTTATAGATTTCTTTCTTTCTTCCTTTCTTGATATCTTTCATTCTAGCTTTCATTCCTTCTCTCATTCTATCTTTAGTTTCTTTATTAGATACTTTCTTTCTTTCTTTCTTGATATCTTTCATTCTAGATTTATACCTTCTCTCATTTTATCTTTAGTTTCTTTATTGATATCTTTCTTTCTTTCTTTCTTGATATCTTTCATTCTAGGTTTCAAACCTTCTCAAATTCTATCTTTAGTTTCTTTATTACTTTCATTCTTACTTACTTTCTTCATATCATTCATTCTAGATTTCATACCTTCTCTCATTTCATCTTTAGTTTCTTTATTGATATCTTTATTTCTTTCTTGATATCTTTCATTCTAGCTTTCATACCTTCTCTCATTCTATCTTTCGTTTCTTTATTACTTTCTTTCTTACTTACTTTCTTCATATCATTCATTCTAGATTTCATACCTTCTCTTATTTTATCTTTAGTTTCTTTATAGATTTCTTTCTTTCTTCCTTTCTTGATATCTTTCATTCTAGCTTTCATACCTTCTCTCTTTCTATACTTTAGTTTCTTTATTAGATACTTTCTTTCTTTCTTTCTTGTTATCTTTCATTCTAGATTTCATACCTTCTCTCATTTTTATCTTTAGTTTCTTTATTAGATACTTTCTTTCTTTCTTTCTTGATATCTTTCATTCTAGCTTTCATTACCTTCTCTCTCATTTCTCTTTCGTTTCTTTATTACTTTCTTTCTTACTTACTTTCTTCATATTATTCATTCTAGATTTCATACATTCTCTCATTTTCATTCTTTAGTTTTCTTTATTGATATCTTTCTTTCCTTCTTTCTTGATATCTTTCATTCTAGCTTTCATACCTTCTCTCATTCTATCTTTCGTTTCTTTATTACTTTCTTTCTTACTTACTTTCTTCATATCATTCATTCTAGATTTCATACCTTCTCTCATTTTATCTTTAGTTTCTTTATAGATTTCTTTCTTTCTTCCTTTCTTGATATCTTTCATTCTAGCTTTCATACCTTCTCTCATTCTATCTTTAGTTTCTTTATTAGATACTTTCTTTCTTTCTTTCTTGATATCTTTCATTCTAGCTTTCATACCTTCTCTCATTTTATCTTTAGTTTCTTTATTGATATCTTTCTTTCTTTCTTTCTTGATATCTTTCATTCTAGGTTTTCAAACCTTCTCTAATTCTATCTTTAGTTTCTTTATTACTTTCATTCTTACTTACTTTCTTCAAATCATTCATTCTAGATTTCATACCTTCTCTCATTTCATCTTTAGTTTCTTTATTGATATCTTTCTTTCTTTCTTGATATCTTTCATTCTAGCTTTCATACCTTCTCTCATTCTATCTTTCGTTTTCTTTATTACTTTCTTTCTTACTTACTTTCTTCATATCATTCATTCTAGATTTCATACCTTCTCTTATTTTATCTTTAGTTTCTTTATAGATTTCTTTCTCTCTTCCTTTCTTGATATCTTTCATTCTAGCTTTCATACCTTCTCTCATTCTATCTTTAGTTTCTTTATTAGATACTTTCTTTCTTTCTTTCTTGATATCTTTCACTCTAGATTTCATACCTTCTCTCATTCTCTTTCGTTTCTTTATTACTTTCTTTCTTACTTACTTTCTTCATATTATTCATTCTAGATTTCATACCTTCTCTCATTTCATCTTTAATTTCTTTATTGATTTCTTTTTTTCTTTCTTTCTTGATGTCTTTCATTCTTGCTTTCATACCTTCTCTCATTCTATCTTTAGTTTCTTTATTAGATACTTTCTTTCTTTCTTTCTTGATATCTTTCATTCTAGCTTTCATACCTTCTCTCATTCTATCTTTCGTTTCTTTATTACTTTCTTTCTTACTTACTTTCTTCATATCATTCATTCTAGATTTCATACCTTCTCTCATTTTATATTTAGTTTCTTTATAGATTTCTTTCTTTCTTCCTTTCTTGATATCTTTCATTCTAGCTTTCATACCTTCTCTCATTCTATCTTTAGTTTCTTTATTAGATACTTTCTTTCTTTCTTTCCTGATATCTTTCATTCTAGATTTCATACCTTCTCTCATTTTACCTTTAGTTTCTTTATTAGATACTTTCTTTCTTTCTTTCCTGATATCTTTCATTCTAGATTTCATACCTTCTCTAATTCAATCTTTAGTTTCTTTATTACTTTCATTCTAACTTACTTTCTTCATATCATTCATTCTAGATTTCATACCTTCTCTCATTTCATCTTTAGTTTCTTTATTGATATCTTTTCTTTCTTTCTTTCTTGATATCTTTCATTCTAGCTTTCATACCTTCTCTCATTCTATCTTTCGTTTCTTTATTACTTTCTTTCTTACTTACTTTCTTCATATCATTCATTCTAGATTTCATACCTTCTCTCATTTTATCTTTAGTTTCTTTATAGATTTCTTTCTTTCTTCCTTTCTTGATATCTTTCATTCTAGCTTTCATACCTTCTCTCATTCTATCTTTAGTTTCTTTATTAGATACTTTCTTTCTTTCTTTCCTGATATCTTTCATTCTAGATTTCATACCTTCTCTCATTTTACCTTTAGTTTCTTTATTGATATCTTTCTTTCTTTCTTTCTTGATATCTTTCATTCTAGGTTTCAAACCTTCTCTAATTCAATCTTTAGTTTCTTTATTACTTTCATTCTAACTTACTTTCTTCATATCATTCATTCTAGATTTCATACCTTCTCTCATTTCATCTTTAGTTTCTTTATTGATATCTTTCTTTCCTTCTTTCTTGATATCTTTCATTCTAGCTTTCAAAGCTTTCATACCTTCTCTCATTCTATCTTTAGTTTCTTTTTTACTTACTTTCATTTCTTTCTTTCTTGATATCTTTCATTCTAGCTTTAATACCTTCTCTCATTCTATCTTTATTTTCTTTATTAGTTACTTTCTTTCTTTCTTTCTTGATAAATTTCATTCTGTATTTCATACCTTCTCTCATTCTATCTTTAGTTTCTTTATTAGATACTTTCTTTCTTTCTTTCTTGATATCTTTCATTCTAGATTTCATACCTTCTCTCATTTTATCTTTAGTTTCTTTATTGATATCTTTCTTTCTTTCTTTCTTGATATCTTTCATTCTAGGTTTCAAACCTTCTAATTCTATCTTTAGTTTCTTTATTACTTTCATTCTTACTTACTTTCTTCAAATCATTCATTCTAGATTTCATACCTTCTCTCATTTTATATTTAGTTTCTTTATAGATTTCTTTCTTTCTTCCTTTCTTGATATCTTTCATTCTAGCTTTCATACCTTCTCTCATTCTATCTTTAGTTTCTTTATTAGATACTTTCTTTCTTTCTTTCTTGATATCTTTCGTTCTAGATTTCATACCTTCTCTTATTTTATCTTTAGTTTCTTTATAGATTTCTTTCTTTCTTCCTTTCTTGATATCTTTCATTCTAGCTTTCATACCTTCTCTCTTTCTATCTTTAGTTTCTTTATTAGATACTTTCTTTCTTTCTTGATATCTTTCATTCTAGCTTTCATACCTTCTCTCATTCTCTTTCGTTTCTTTATTACTTTCTTTCTTACTTACTTTCTTCATATTATTCATTCTAGATTTCATACCTTCTCTCATTTCATCTTTAGTTTCTTTATTGATATCTTTCTTTCCTTCTTTCTTGATATCTTTCATTCTAGCTTTCATACCTTCTCTCATTCTATCTTTCGTTTCTTTATTACTTTCTTTCTTACTTACTTTCTTCATATCATTCATTCTAGATTTCATACCTTCTCTCATTTTATCTTTAGTTTCTTTATAGATTTCTTTCTTTCTTCCTTTCTTGATATCTTTCATTCTAGCTTTCATACCTTCTCTCATTCTATCTTTAGTTTCTTTATTAGATACTTTCTTTCTTTCTTTCTTGATATCTTTCATTCTAGATTTCATACCTTCTCTCATTTTATCTTTAGTTTCTTTATTGATATCTTTCTTTCTTTCTTTCTTGATATCTTTCATTCTAGGTTTCAAACCTTCTCTAATTCTATCTTTAGTTTCTTTATTACTTTCATTCTTACTTACTTTCTTCAAATCATTCATTCTAGATTTCATACCTTCTCTCATTTCATCTTTAGTTTCTTTATTGATATCTTTCTTTCTTTCTTGATATCTTTCATTCTAGCTTTCATACCTTCTCTCATTCTATCATTATTTTCTTTATTAGTTACTTTCTTTCTTTCTTTCTTGATAAATTTCATTCTGTATTTCATACCTTCTCTCATTCTATCTTTAGTTTCTTTATTAGATACTTTCTTTCTTTCTTTCTTGATATCTTTCATTCTAGATTTCATACCTTCTCTCATTTTATCTTTAGTTTCTTTCTTGATATCTTTCTTTCTTTCTTTCTTGATATCTTTCATTCTAGGTTTCAAACCTTCTAATTCTATCTTTAGTTTCTTTATTACTTTCATTCTTACTTACTTTCTTCAAATCATTCATTCTAGATTTCATACCTTCTCTCATTTTATATTTAGTTTCTTTATAGATTTCTTTCTTTCTTCCTTTCTTGATATCTTTCATTCTAGCTTTCATACCTTCTCTCATTCTATCTTTAGTTTCTTTATTAGATACTTTCTTTCTTTCTTTCTTGATATCTTTCATTCTAGATTTCATACCTTCTCTCATTTTATCTTTAGTTTCTTTATTGATATCTTTCTTTCTTTCTTTCTTGATATCTTTCATTCTAGGTTTCAAACCTTCTCAAATTCTATCTTTAGTTTCTTTATTACTTTCATTCTTACTTACTTTCTTCATATCATTCATTCTAGATTTCATACCTTCTCTCATTTCATCTTTAGTTTCTTTATTGATATCTTTATTTCTTTCTTGATATCTTTCATTCTAGCTTTCATACCTTCTCTCATTCTATCTTTCGTTTCTTTATTACTTTCTTTCTTACTTACTTTCTTCATATCATTCATTCTAGATTTCATACCTTCTCTTATTTTATCTTTAGTTTCTTTATAGATTTCTTTCTTTCTTCCTTTCTTGATATCTTTCATTCTAGCTTTCATACCTTCTCTCTTTCTATCTTTAGTTTCTTTATTAGATACTTTCTTTCTTTCTTTCCTGTTATCTTTCATTCTAGATTTCATACCTTCTCTCATTTTATCTTTAGTTTCTTTATTAGATACTTTCTTTCTTTCTTTCTTGATATCTTTCATTCTAGCTTTCATACCTTCTCTCATTCTCTTTCGTTTCTTTATTACTTCCTTTCTTACTTACTTTCTTCATATTATTCATTCTAGATTTCATACCTTCTCTCATTTCATCTTTAGTTTCTTTATTGATATCTTTCTTTCCTTCTTTCTTGATATCTTTCATTCTAGCTTTCATACCTTCTCTCATTCTATCTTTCGTTTCTTTATTACTTTCTTTCTTACTTACTTTCTTCATATCATTCATTCTAGATTTCATACCTTCTCTCATTTTATCTTTAGTTTCTTTATAGATTTCTTTCTTTCTTCCTTTCTTGATATCTTTCATTCTAGCTTTCATACCTTCTCTCATTCTATCTTTAGTTTCTTTATTAGATACTTTCTTTCTTTCTTTCTTGATATCTTTCATTCTAGATTTCATACCTTCTCTCATTTTATCTTTAGTTTCTTTCTTGATATCTTTCTTTCTTTCTTTCTTGATATCTTTCATTCTAGGTTTCAAACCTTCTAATTCTATCTTTAGTTTCTTTATTACTTTCATTCTTACTTACTTTCTTCAAATCATTCATTCTAGATTTCATACCTTCTCTCATTTTATATTTAGTTTCTTTATAGATTTCTTTCTTTCTTCCTTTCTTGATATCTTTCATTCTAGCTTTCATACCTTCTCTCATTCTATCTTTAGTTTCTTTATTAGATACTTTCTTTCTTTCTTTCTTGATATCTTTCATTCTAGATTTCATACCTTCTCTCATTTTATCTTTAGTTTCTTTATTGATATCTTTCTTTCTTTCTTTCTTGATATCTTTCATTCTAGGTTTCAAACCTTCTCAAATTCTATCTTTAGTTTCTTTATTACTTTCATTCTTACTTACTTTCTTCATATCATTCATTCTAGATTTCATACCTTCTCTCATTTCATCTTTAGTTTCTTTATTGATATCTTTATTTCTTTCTTGATATCTTTCATTCTAGCTTTCATACCTTCTCTCATTCTATCTTTCGTTTCTTTATTACTTTCTTTCTTACTTACTTTCTTCATATCATTCATTCTAGATTTCATACCTTCTCTTATTTTATCTTTAGTTTCTTTATAGATTTCTTTCTTTCTTCCTTTCTTGATATCTTTCATTCTAGCTTTCATACCTTCTCTCTTTCTATCTTTAGTTTCTTTATTAGATACTTTCTTTCTTTCTTTCTTGTTATCTTTCATTCTAGATTTCATACCTTCTCTCATTTTATCTTTAGTTTCTTTATTAGATACTTTCTTTCTTTCTTTCTTGATATCTTTCATTCTAGCTTTCATACCTTCTCTCATTCTCTTTCGTTTCTTTATTACTTCCTTTCTTACTTACTTTCTTCATATTATTCATTCTAGATTTCATACCTTCTCTCATTTCATCTTTAGTTTCTTTATTGATATCTTTCTTTCCTTCTTTCTTGATATCTTTCATTCTAGCTTTCATACCTTCTCTCATTCTATCTTTCGTTTCTTTATTACTTTCTTTCTTACTTACTTTCTTCATATCATTCATTCTAGATTTCATACCTTCTCTCATTTTATCTTTAGTTTCTTTATAGATTTCTTTCTTTCTTCCTTTCTTGATATCTTTCATTCTAGCTTTCATACCTTCTCTCATTCTATCTTTAGTTTCTTTATTAGATACTTTCTTTCTTTCTTTCTTGATATCTTTCATTCTAGATTTCATACCTTCTCTCATTTTATCTTTAGTTTCTTTATTGATATCTTTCTTTCTTTCTTTCTTGATATCTTTCATTCTAGGTTTCAAACCTTCTCTAATTCTATCTTTAGTTTCTTTATTACTTTCATTCTTACTTACTTTCTTCAAATCATTCATTCTAGATTTCATACCTTCTCTCATTTCATCTTTAGTTTCTTTATTGATATCTTTCTTTCTTTCTTGATATCTTTCATTCTAGCTTTCATACCTTCTCTCATTCTATCTTTCGTTTCTTTATTACTTTCTTTCTTACTTACTTTCTTCATATCATTCATTCTAGATTTCATACCTTCTCTTATTTTATCTTTAGTTTCTTTATAGATTTCTTTCTCTCTTCCTTTCTTGATATCTTTCATTCTAGCTTTCATACCTTCTCTCATTCTATCTTTAGTTTCTTTATTAGATACTTTCTTTCTTTCTTTCTTGATATCTTTCACTCTAGATTTCATACCTTCTCTCATTCTCTTTCGTTTCTTTATTACTTTCTTTCTTACTTACTTTCTTCATATTATTCATTCTAGATTTCATACCTTCTCTCATTTCATCTTTAATTTCTTTATTGATTTCTTTTTTTCTTTCTTTCTTGATGTCTTTCATTCTTGCTTTCATACCTTCTCTCATTCTATCTTTAGTTTCTTTATTAGATACTTTCTTTCTTTCTTTCTTGATATCTTTCATTCTAGCTTTCATACCTTCTCTCATTCTATCTTTCGTTTCTTTATTACTTTCTTTCTTACTTACTTTCTTCATATCATTCATTCTAGATTTCATACCTTCTCTCATTTTATCTTTAGTTTCTTTATAGATTTCTTTCTTTCTTCCTTTCTTGATATCTTTCATTCTAGCTTTCATACCTTCTCTCATTCTATCTTTAGTTTCTTTATTAGATACTTTCTTTCTTTCTTTCTTGATATCTTTCATTCTAGATTTCATACCTTCTCTCATTTTATCTTTAGTTTCTTTATTGATATCTTTCTTTCTTTCTTTCTTGATATCTTTCATTCTAGGTTTCAAACCTTCTCTAATTCTATCTTTAGTTTCTTTATTACTTTCATTCTTACTTACTTTCTTCATATCATTCATTCTAGATTTCATACCTTCTCTCATTTCATTTTTAGTTTCTTTATTGATATCTTTCTTTCTTTCTTTCTTGATATCTTTCATTCTAGCTTTCATACCTTCTCTCATTCTATCTTTCGTTTCTTTATTACTTTCTTTCTTACTTACTTTCTTCATATCATTCATTCTAGATTTCATACCTTCTCTCATTTTATCTTTAGTTTCTTTATAGATTTCTTTCTTTCTTCCTTTCTTGATATCTTTCATTCTAGCTTTCATACCTTCTCTCATTCTATCTTTAGTTTCTTTATTAGATACTTTCTTTCTTTCTTTCCTGATATCTTTCATTCTAGATTTCATACCTTCTCTCATTTTACCTTTAGTTTCTTTATTGATATCTTTCTTTCTTTCTTTCTTGATATCTTTCATTCTAGGTTTCAAACCTTCTCTAATTCAATCTTTAGTTTCTTTATTACTTTCATTCTAACTTACTTTCTTCATATCATTCATTCTAGATTTTATACCTTCTCTCATTTCATCTTTAGTTTCTTTATTGATATCTTTCTTTCCTTCTTTCTTGATATCTTTCATTCTAGCTTTCATACCTTCTCTCATTCTATCTTTAGTTTCTTTTTTACTTACTTTCATTTCTTTCTTTCTTGATATCTTTCATTCTAGCTTTAATACCTTCTCTCATTCTATCTTTATTTTCTTTATTAGTTACTTTCTTTCTTTCTTTCTTGATAAATTTCATTCTGTATTTCATACCTTCTCTCATTCTATCTTTAGTTTCTTTATTAGATACTTTCTTTCTTTCTTTCTTGATATCTTTCATTCTAGATTTCATACCTTCTCTCATTTTATCTTTAGTTGCTTTATTGATATCTTTCTTTCTTTCTTTCTTGATATCTTTCATTCTAGGTTTCAAACCTTCTAATTCTATCTTCAGTTTCTTTATTACTTTCATTCTTACTTACTTTCTTCAAATCATTCATTCTAGATTTCATACCTTCTCTCATTTTATATTTAGTTTCTTTATAGATTTCTTTCTTTCTTCCTTTCTTGATATCTTTCATTCTAGCTTTCATACCTTCTCTCATTCTATCTTTAGTTTCTTTATTAGATACTTTCTTTCTTTCTTTCTTTCTTGATATCTTTCATTCTAGATTTCATACCTTCTCTCATTTTATCTTTAGTTTCTTTATTGATATCTTTCTTTCTTTCTTTCTTGATATCTTTCATTCTAGGTTTCAAACCTTCTCTAATTCTATCTTTAGTTTCTTTATTACTTTCATTCTTACTTACTTTCTTCATATCATTCATTCTAGATTTCATACCTTCTCTCATTTCATCTTTAGTTTCTTTATTGATATCTTTATTTCTTTCTTGATATCTTTCATTCTAGCTTTCATACCTTCTCTCATTCTATCTTTCGTTTCTTTATTACTTTCTTTCTTACTTACTTTCTTCATATCATTCATTCTAGATTTCATACCTTCTCTTATTTTATCTTTAGTTTCTTTATAGATTTCTTTCTTTCTTCCTTTCTTGATATCTTTCATTCTAGCTTTCATACCTTCTCTCTTTCTATCTTTAGTTTCTATATTAGATACTTTCTTTCTTTCTTGTTATCTTTCATTCTAGATTTCATACCTTCTCTCATTTTATCTTTAGTTTCTTTATTAGATACTTTCTTTCCTTCTTTCTTGATATCTTTCATTCTAGCTTTCATACCTTCTCTCATTCTATCTTTCGTTTCTTTATTACTTTCTTTCTTACTTACTTTCTTCATATCATTCATTCTAGATTTCATACCTTCTCTCATTTTATCTTTAGTTTCTTTATAGATTTCTTTCTTTCTTCCTTTCTTGATATCTTTCATTCTAGCTTTCATACCTTCTCTCATTCTATCTTTAGTTTCTTTATTAGATACTTTCTTTCTTTCTTTCTTGATATCTTTCATTCTAGATTTCATACCTTCTCTCATTTTATCTTTAGTTTCTTTATTGATATCTTTCTTTCTTTCTTTCTTGATATCTTTCATTCTAGGTTTCAAACCTTCTCTAATTCTATCTTTAGTTTCTTTATTACTTTCATTCTTACTTACTTTCTTCATATCATTCATTCTAGATTTCATACCTTCTCTCATTTCATCTTTAGTTTCTTTATTGATATCTTTCTTTCTTTCTTTCTTGATATCTTTCATTCTAGCTTTCATACCTTCTCTCATTCTATCTTTCGTTTCTTTATTACTTTCTTTCTTACTTACTTTCTTCATATCATTCATTCTAGATTTCATACCTTCTCTCATTTTATCTTTAGTTTCTTTATAGATTTCTTTCTTTCTTCCTTTCTTGATATCTTTCATTCTAGCTTTCATACCTTCTCTCATTCTATCTTTAGTTTCTTTATTCGATACTTTCTTTCTTTCTTTCCTGATATCTTTCATTCTAGATTTCATACCTTCTCTCATTTTACCTTTATTTTCTTTATTGATATCTTTCTTTCTTTCTTTCTTGATATCTTTCATTCTAGGTTTCAAACCTTCTCTAATTCAATCTTTAGTTTCTTTATTACTTTCATTCTAACTTACTTTCTTCATATCATTCATTCTAGATTTCATACCTTCTCTCATTTCATCTTTAGTTTCTTTATTGATATCTTTCTTTCCTTCTTTCTTGATATCTTTCATTCTAGCTTTCATACCTTCTCTCATTCTATCTTTAGTTTCTTTTTTACTTACTTTCATTTCTTTCTTTCTTGATATCTTTCATTCTAGCTTTAATACCTTCTCTCATTCTATCTTTATTTTCTTTATTAGTTACTTTCTTTCTTTCTTTCTTGATAAATTTCATTCTGTATTTCATACCTTCTCTTATTTTATCTTTAGTTTCTTTATAGATTTCTTTCTTTCTTCCTTTCTTGATATCTTTCATTCTAGCTTTCATACCTTCTCTCTTTCTATCTTTAGTTTCTTTATTAGATACTTTCTTTCTTTCTTTCTTGTTATCTTTCATTCTAGATTTCATACCTTCTCTCATTTTATCTTTAGTTTCTTTATTAGATACTTTCTTTCTTTCTTTCTTGATATCTTTCATTCTAGCTTTCATACCTTCTCTCATTCTCTTTCGTTTCTTTATTACTTTCTTTCTTACTTACTTTCTTCATATTATTCATTCTAGATTTCATACCTTCTCTCATTTCATCTTTAGTTTCTTTATTGATATCTTTCTTTCCTTCTTTCTTGATATCTTTCATTCTAGCTTTCATACCTTCTCTCATTCTATCTTTCGTTTCTTTATTACTTTCTTTCTTACTTACTTTCTTTATATCATTCATTCTAGATTTCATACCTTCTCTCATTTTATCTTTAGTTTCTTTATAGATTTCTTTCTTTCTTCCTTTCTTGATATCTTTCATTCTAGCTTTCATACCTTCTCTCATTCTATCTTTAGTTTCTTTATTAGATACTTTCTTTCTTTCTTTCTTGATATCTTTCATTCTAGATTTCATACCTTCTCTCATTTTATCTTTAGTTTCTTTATTGATATCTTTCTTTCTTTCTTTCTTGATATCTTTCATTCTAGGTTTCAAACCTTCTCTAATTCTATCTTTAGTTTCTTTATTACTTTCATTCTTACTTACTTTCTTCAAATCATTCATTCTAGATTTCATACCTTCTCTCATTTCATCTTTAGTTTCTTTATTGATATCTTTCTTTCTTTCTTGATATCTTTCATTCTAGCTTTCATACCTTCTCTCATTCTATCTTTCGTTTCTTTATTACTTTCTTTCTTACTTACTTTCTTCATATCATTCATTCTAGATTTCATACCTTCTCTTATTTTATCTTTAGTTTCTTTATAGATTTCTTTCTCTCTTCCTTTCTTGATATCTTTCATTCTAGCTTTCATACCTTCTCTCATTCTATCTTTAGTTTCTTTATTAGATACTTTCTTTCTTTCTTTCTTGATATCTTTCACTCTAGATTTCATACCTTCTCTCATTCTCTTTCGTTTCTTTATTACTTTCTTTCTTACTTACTTTCTTCATATTATTCATTCTAGATTTCATACCTTCTCTCATTTCATCTTTAATTTCTTTATTGATTTCTTTTTTTCTTTCTTTCTTGATGTCTTTCATTCTTGCTTTCATACCTTCTCTCATTCTATCTTTAGTTTCTTTATTAGATACTTTCTTTCTTTCTTTCTTGATATCTTTCATTCTAGCTTTCATACCTTCTCTCATTCTATCTTTCGTTTCTTTATTACTTTCTTTCTTACTTACTTTCTTCATATCATTCATTCTAGATTTCATACCTTCTCTCATTTTATATTTAGTTTCTTTATAGATTTCTTTCTTTCTTCCTTTCTTGATATCTTTCATTCTAGCTTTCATACCTTCTCTCATTCTATCTTTAGTTTCTTTATTAGATACTTTCTTTCTTTCTTTCCTGATATCTTTCATTCTAGATTTCATACCTTCTCTCATTTTACCTTTAGTTTCTTTATTAGATACTTTCTTTCTTTCTTTCCTGATATCTTTCATTCTAGATTTCATACCTTCTCTAATTCAATCTTTAGTTTCTTTATTACTTTCATTCTAACTTACTTTCTTCATATCATTCATTCTAGATTTCATACCTTCTCTCATTTCATCTTTAGTTTCTTTATTGATATCTTTCTTTCTTTCTTTCTTGATATCTTTCATTCTAGCTTTCATACCTTCTCTCATTCTATCTTTCGTTTCTTTATTACTTTCTTTCTTACTTACTTTCTTCATATCATTCATTCTAGATTTCATACCTTCTCTCATTTTATCTTTAGTTTCTTTATAGATTTCTTTCTTTCTTCCTTTCTTGATATCTTTCATTCTAGCTTTCATACCTTCTCTCATTCTATATTTAGTTTCTTTATTAGATACTTTCTTTCTTTCTTTCCTGATATCTTTCATTCTAGATTTCATACCTTCTCTCATTTTACCTTTAGTTTCTTTATTGATATCTTTCTTTCTTTCTTTCTTGATATCTTTCATTCTAGGTTTCAAACCTTCTCTAATTCAATCTTTAGTTTCTTTATTACTTTCATTCTAACTTACTTTCTTCATATCATTCATTCTAGATTTCATACCTTCTCTCATTTCATCTTTAGTTTCTTTATTGATATCTTTCTTTCCTTCTTTCTTGATATCTTTCATTCTAGCTTTCATACCTTCTCTCATTCTATCTTTATTTTCTTTATTAGTTACTTTCTTTCTTTCTTTCTTGATAAATTTCATTCTGTATTTCATACCTTCTCTCATTCTATCTTTAGTTTCTTTATTAGATACTTTCTTTCTTTCTTTCTTGATATCTTTCATTCTAGATTTCATACCTTCTCTCATTTTATCTTTAGTTTCTTTATTGATATCTTTCTTTCTTTCTTTCTTGATATCTTTCATTCTAGGTTTCAAACCTTCTAATTCTATCTTTAGTTTCTTTATTACTTTCATTCTTACTTACTTTCTTCAAATCATTCATTCTAGATTTCATACCTTCTCTCATTTTATATTTAGTTTCTTTATAGATATCTTTCTTTCTTCCTTTCTTGATATCTTTCATTCTAGCTTTCATACCTTCTCTCATTCTATCTTTAGTTTCTTTATTAGATACTTTCTTTCTTTCTTTCTTGATATCTTTCGTTCTAGATTTCATACCTTCTCTTATTTTATCTTTAGTTTCTTTATAGATTTCTTTCTTTCTTCCTTTCTTGATATCTTTCATTCTAGCTTTCATACCTTCTCTCTTTCTATCTTTAGTTTCTTTATTAGATACTTTCTTTCTTTCTTGTTATCTTTCATTCTAGATTTCATACCTTCTCTCATTTTATCTTTAGTTTCTTTATTAGATACTTTCTTTCTTTCTTTCTTGATATCTTTCATTCTAGCTTTCATACCTTCTCTCATTCTCTTTCGTTTCTTTATTACTTTCTTTCTTACTTACTTTCTTCATATTATTCATTCTAGATTTCATACCTTCTCTCATTTCATCTTTAGTTTCTTTATTGATATCTTTCTTTCCTTCTTTCTTGATATCTTTCATTCTAGCTTTCATACCTTCTCTCATTCTATCTTTCGTTTCTTTATTACTTTCTTTCTTACTTACTTTCTTCATATCATTCATTCTAGATTTCATACCTTCTCTCATTTTATCTTTAGTTTCTTTATAGATTTCTTTCTTTCTTCCTTTCTTGATATCTTTCATTCTAGCGTTCATACCTTCTCTCATTCTATCTTTAGTTTCTTTATTAGATACTTTCTTTCTTTCTTTCTTGATATCTTTCATTCTAGATTTCATACCTTCTCTCATTTTATCTTTAGTTTCTTTATTGATATCTTTCTTTCTTTCTTTCTTGATATCTTTCATTCTAGGTTTCAAACCTTCTCTAATTCTATCTTTAGTTTATTTATTACTTTCATTCTTACTTACTTTCTTCAAATCATTCATTCTAGATTTCATACCTTCTCTCATTTCATCTTTAGTATCTTTATTGATATCTTTCTTTCTTTCTTGATATCTTTCATTCTAGCTTTCATACCTTCTCTCATTCTATCTTTCGTTTCTTTATTACTTTCTTTCTTACTTACTTTCTTCATATCATTCATTCTAGATTTCATACCTTCTCTTATTTTATCTTTAGTTTCTTTATAGATTTCTTTCTCTCTTCCTTTCTTGATATCTTTCATTCTAGCTTTCATACCTTCTCTCATTCTATCTTTAGTTTCTTTTTTACTTACTTTCATTTCTTTCTTTCTTGATATCTTTCATTCTAGCTTTAATACCTTCTCTCATTCTATCATTATTTTCTTTATTAGTTACTTTCTTTCTTTCTTTCTTGATAAATTTCATTCTGTATTTCATACCTTCTCTCATTCTATCTTTAGTTTCTTTATTAGATACTTTCTTTCTTTCTTTCTTGATATCTTTCATTCTAGATTTCATACCTTCTCTCATTTTATCTTTAGTTTCTTTCTTGATATCTTTCTTTCTTTCTTTCTTGATATCTTTCATTCTAGGTTTCAAACCTTCTAATTCTATCTTTAGTTTCTTTATTACTTTCATTCTTACTTACTTTCTTCAAATCATTCATTCTAGATTTCATACCTTCTCTCATTTTATATTTATTTTCTTTATAGATTTCTTTCTTTCTTCCTTTCTTGATATCTTTCATTCTAGCTTTCATACCTTCTCTCATTCTATCTTTAGTTTCTTTATTAGATACTTTCTTTCTTTCTTTCTTGATATCTTTCATTCTAGATTTCATACCTTCTCTCATTTTATCTTTAGTTTCTTTATTGATATCTTTCTTTCTTTCTTTCTTGATATCTTTCATTCTAGGTTTCAAACCTTCTCAAATTCTATCTTTAGTTTCTTTATTACTTTCATTCTTACTTACTTTCTTCATATCATTCATTCTAGATTTCATACCTTCTCTCATTTCATCTTTAGTTTCTTTATTGATATCTTTATTTCTTTCTTGATATCTTTCATTCTAGCTTTCATACCTTCTCTCATTCTATCTTTCGTTTCTTTATTACTTTCTTTCTTACTTACTTTCTTCATATCATTCATTCTAGATTTCATACCTTCTCTTATTTTATCTTTAGTTTCTTTATAGATTTCTTTCTTTCTTCCTTTCTTGATATCTTTCATTCTAGCTTTCATACCTTCTCTCTTTCTATCTTTAGTTTCTTTATTAGATACTTTCTTTCTTTCTTTCTTGTTATCTTTCATTCTAGATTTCATACCTTCTCTCATTTTATCTTTAGTTTCTTTATTAGATACTTTCTTTCTTTCTTTCTTGATATCTTTCATTCTAGCTTTCATACCTTCTCTCATTCTCTTTCGTTTCTTTATTACTTTCTTTCTTACTTACTTTCTTCATATTATTCATTCTAGATTTCATACCTTCTCTCATTTCATCTTTAGTTTCTTTATTGATATCTTTCTTTCCTTCTTTCTTGATATCTTTCATTCTAGCTTTCATACCTTCTCTCATTCTATCTTTCGTTTCTTTATTACTTTCTTTCTTACTTACTTTCTTCATATCATTCATTCTAGATTTCATACCTTCTCTCATTTTATCTTTAGTTTCTTTATAGATTTCTTTCTTTCTTCCTTTCTTGATATCTTTCATTCTAGCTTTCATACCTTCTCTCATTCTATCTTTAGTTTCTTTATTAGATACTTTCTTTCTTTCTTTCTTGATATCTTTCATTCTAGATTTCATACCTTCTCTCATTTTATCTTTAGTTTCTTTATTGATATCTTTCTTTCTTTCTTTCTTGATATCTTTCATTCTAGGTTTCAAACCTTCTCTAATTCTATCTTTAGTTTCTTTATTACTTTCATTCTTACTTACTTTCTTCAAATCATTCATTCTAGATTTCATACCTTCTCTCATTTCATCTTTAGTTTCTTTATTGATATCTTTCTTTCTTTCTTGATATCTTTCATTCTAGCTTTCATACCTTCTCTCATTCTATCTTTCGTTTCTTTATTACTTTCTTTCTTACTTACTTTCTTCATATCATTCATTCTAGATTTCATACCTTCTCTTATTTTATCTTTAGTTTCTTTATAGATTTCTTTCTCTCTTCCTTTCTTGATATCTTTCATTCTAGCTTTCATACCTTCTCTCATTCTATCTTTAGTTTCTTTATTAGATACTTTCTTTCTTTCTTTCTTGATATCTTTCACTCTAGATTTCATACCTTCTCTCATTCTCTTTCGTTTCTTTATTACTTTCTTTCTTACTTACTTTCTTCATATTATTCATTCTAGATTTCATACCTTCTCTCATTTCATCTTTAATTTCTTTATTGATTTCTTTTTTTCTTTCTTTCTTGATGTCTTTCATTCTTGCTTTCATACCTTCTCTCATTCTATCTTTAGTTTCTTTATTAGATACTTTCTTTCTTTCTTTCTTGATATCTTTCATTCTAGCTTTCATACCTTCTCTCATTCTATCTTTCGTTTCTTTATTACTTTCTTTCTTACTTACTTTCTTCATATCATTCATTCTAGATTTCATACCTTCTCTCATTTTATCTTTAGTTTCTTTATAGATTTCTTTCTTTCTTCCTTTCTTGATATCTTTCATTCTAGCTTTCATACCTTCTCTCATTCTATCTTTAGTTTCTTTATTAGATACTTTCTTTCTTTCTTTCTTGATATCTTTCATTCTAGATTTCATACCTTCTCTCATTTTATCTTTAGTTTCTTTCTTGATATCTTTCTTTCTTTCTTTCTTGATATCTTTCATTCTAGGTTTCAAACCTTCTCTAATTCTATCTTTAGTTTCTTTATTACTTTCATTCTTACTTACTTTCTTCATATCATTGATTCTAGATTTCATACCTTCTCTCATTTCATCTTTAGTTTCTTTATTGATATCTTTCTTTCTTTCTTTCTTGATATCTTTCATTCTAGCTTTCATACCTTCTCTCATTCTATCTTTCGTTTCTTTATTACTTTCTTTCTTACTTACTTTCTTCATATCATTCATTCTAGATTTCATACCTTCTCTCATTTTATCTTTAGTTTCTTTATAGATTTCTTTCTTTCTTCCTTTCTTGATATCTTTCATTCTAGCTTTCATACCTTCTCTCATTCTATCTTTAGTTTCTTTATTAGATACTTTCTTTCTTTCTTTCCTGATATCTTTCATTCTAGATTTCATACCTTCTCTCATTTTACCTTTAGTTTCTTTATTGATATCTTTCTTTCTTTCTTTCTTGATATCTTTCATTCTAGGTTTCAAACCTTCTCTAATTCAATCTTTAGTTTCTTTATTACTTTCATTCTAACTTACTTTCTTCATATCATTCATTCTAGATTTTATACCTTCTCTCATTTCATCTTTAGTTTCTTTATTGATATCTTTCTTTCCTTCTTTCTTGATATCTTTCATTCTAGCTTTCATACCTTCTCTCATTCTATCTTTAGTTTCTTTTTTACTTACTTTCATTTCTTTCTTTCTTGATATCTTTCATTTTAGCTTTAATACCTTCTCTCATTCTATCTTTATTTTCTTTATTAGTTACTTTCTTTCTTTCTTTCTTGATAAATTTCATTCTGTATTTCATACCTTCTCTCATTCTATCTTTAGTTTCTTTATTAGATACTTTCTTTCTTTCTTTCTTGATATCTTTCATTCTAGATTTCATACCTTCTCTCATTTTATCTTTAGTTGCTTTATTGATATCTTTCTTTCTTTCTTTCTTGATATCTTTCATTCTAGGTTTCAAACCTTCTAATTCTATCTTCAGTTTCTTTATTACTTTCATTCTTACTTACTTTCTTCAAATCATTCATTCTAGATTTCATACCTTCTCTCATTTTATATTTAGTTTCTTTATAGATTTCTTTCTTTCTTCCTTTCTTGATATCTTTCATTCTAGCTTTCATACCTTCTCTCATTCTATCTTTAGTTTCTTTATTAGATACTTTCTTTCTTTCTTTCTTTCTTGATATCTTTCATTCTAGATTTCATACCTTCTCTCATTTTATCTTTAGTTTCTTTATTGATATCTTTCTTTCTTTCTTTCTTGATATCTTTCATTCTAGGTTTCAAACCTTCTCTAATTCTATCTTTAGTTTCTTTATTACTTTCATTCTTACTTACTTTCTTCATATCATTCATTCTAGATTTCATACCTTCTCTCATTTCATCTTTAGTTTCTTTATTGATATCTTTATTTCTTTCTTGATATCTTTCATTCTAGCTTTCATACCTTCTCTCATTCTATCTTTCGTTTCTTTATTACTTTCTTTCTTACTTACTTTCTTCATATCATTCATTCTAGATTTCATACCTTCTCTTATTTTATCTTTAGTTTCTTTATAGATTTCTTTCTTTCTTCCTTTCTTGATATCTTTCATTCTAGCTTTCATACCTTCTCTCTTTCTATCTTTAGTTTCTTTATTAGATACTTACTTTCTTTCTTGTTATCTTTCATTCTAGATTTCATACCTTCTCTCATTTTATCTTTAGTTTCTTTATTAGATACTTTCTTTCCTTCTTTCTTGATATCTTTCATTCTAGCTTTCATACCTTCTCTCATTCTATCTTTCGTTTCTTTATTACTTTCTTTCTTACTTACTTTCTTCATATCATTCATTCTAGATTTCATACCTTCTCTCATTTTATCTTTAGTTTCTTTATAGATTTCTTTCTTTCTTCCTTTCTTGATATCTTTCATTCTAGCTTTCATACCTTCTCTCATTCTATCTTTAGTTTCTTTATTAGATACTTTCTTTCTTTCTTTCTTGATATCTTTCATTCTAGATTTCATACCTTCTCTCATTTTATCTTTAGTTTCTTTATTGATATCTTTCTTTCTTTCTTTCTTGATATCTTTCATTCTAGGTTTCAAACCTTCTCTAATTCTAGCTTTAGTTTCTTTATTACTTTCATTCTTACTTACTTTCTTCATATCATTCATTCTAGATTTCATACCTTCTCTCATTTCATCTTTAGTTTCTTTATTGATATCTTTCTTTCTTTCTTTCTTGATATCTTTCATTCTAGCTTTCATACCTTCTCTCATTCTATCTTTCGTTTCTTTATTACTTTCTTTCTTACTTACTTTCTTCATATCATTCATTCTAGATTTCATACCTTCTCTCATTTTATCTTCAGTTTCTTTATAGATTTCTTTCTTTCTTCCTTTCTTGATATCTTTCATTCTAGCTTTCATACCTTCTCTCATTCTATCTTTAGTTTCTTTATTCGATACTTTCTTTCTTTCTTTCCTGATATCTTTCATTCTAGATTTCATACCTTCTCTCATTTTACCTTTATTTTCTTTATTGATATCTTTCTTTCTTTCTTTCTTGATATCTTTCATTCTAGGTTTCAAACCTTCTCTAATTCAATCTTTAGTTTCTTTATTACTTTCATTCTAACTTACTTTCTTCATATCATTCATTCTAGATTTCATACCTTCTCTCATTTCATCTTTAGTTTCTTTATTGATATCTTTCTTTCCTTCTTTCTTGATATCTTTCATTCTAGCTTTCATACCTTCTCTCATTCTATCTTTAGTTTCTTTTTTACTTACTTTCATTTCTTTCTTTCTTGATATCTTTCATTCTAGCTTTAATACCTTCTCTCATTCTATCTTTATTTTCTTTATTAGTTACTTTCTTTCTTTCTTTCTTGATAAATTTCATTCTGTATTTCATACCTTCTCTCATTCTATCTTTAGTTTCTTTATTAGATACTTTCTTTCTTTCTTTCTTGATATCTTTCATTCTAGATTTCATACCTTCTCTCATTTTATCTTTAGTTTCTTTATTGATATCTTTCTTTCTTTCTTTCTTGATATCTTTCATTCTAGGTTTCAAACCTTCTAATTCTATCTTTAGTTTCTTTATTACTTTCATTCTTACTTACTTTCTTCAAATCATTCATTCTAGATTTCATACCTTCTCTCATTTCATCTTTAGTTTCTTTATTGATATCTTTCTTTCTTTCTTGATATCTTTCATTCTAGCTTTCATACCTTCTCTCATTCTATCTTTCGTTTCTTTATTACTTTCTTTCTTACTTACTTTCTTCAAATCATTCATTCTAGATTTCATACCTTCTCTTATTTTATCTTTAGTTTCTTTATAGATTTCTTTCTTTCTTCCTTTCTTGATATCTTTCATTCTAGCTTTCATACCTTCTCTCATTCTATCTTTAGTTTCTTTATTAGATACTTTCTTTCTTTCTTTCTTGATATCTTTCATTCTAGATTTCATACCTTCTCTCATTCTCTTTCGTTTCTTTATTACTTTCTTTCTTACTTACTTTCTTCATATTATTCATTCTAGATTTCATACCTTCTCTCATTTCATCTTTAGTTTCTTTATTGATATCTTTCTTTCCTTCTTTCTTGATATCTTTTATTCTAGCTTTCATACCTTCTCTCATTCTATCTTTCCTTTCTTTACTACTTTCTTTCTTACTTACTTTCTTCATATCATTCATTCTAGATTTCATACCGTCTCTCATTTTATCTTTAGTTTCTTTATAGATTTCTTTCTTTCTTCCTTTCTTGATATCTTTCATTCTAGCTTTCATACCTTCTCTCATTCTATCTTTAGTTTCTTTATTAGATACTTTCTTTCTTTCTTTCTTGATATCTTTCATTCTAGATTTCATACCTTCTCTCATTTTATCTTTAGTTTCTTTATTGATATCTTTCTTTCTTTCTTTCTTGATATCTTTCATTCTAGGTTTCAAACCTTCTCTAATTCTATCTTTAGTTTCTTTATTACTTTCATTCTTACTTACTTTCTTCAAATCATTCATTCTAGATTTCATACCTTCTCTCATTTCATCTTTAGTTTCTTTATTGATATCTTTCTTTCTTTCTTGATATCTTTCATTCTAGCTTTCATACCTTCTCTCATTCTATCTTTCGTTTCTTTATTACTTTCTTTCTTACTTACTTTCTTCATATCATTCATTCTAGATTTCATACCTTCTCTTATTTTATCTTTAGTTTCTTTATAGATTTCTTTCTTTCTTCCTTTCTTGATATCTTTCATTCTAGCTTTCATACCTTCTCTCATTCTATCTTTAGTTTCTTTATTAGATACTTTTTTCTTTCTTTCTTGATATCTTTCATTCTAGATTTCATACCTTCTCTCATTTTATCTTTAGTTTCTTTATTAGATACTTTCTTTCTTTCTTTCTTGATATCTTTCATTCTAGCTTTCATACCTTCTCTCATTCTCTTTCGTTTCTTTATTACTTTCTTTCTTACTTACTTTCTTCATATTATTCATTCTAGATTTCATACCTTCTCTCATTTCATCTTTAATTTCTTTATTGATTTCTTTTTTTCTTTCTTTCTTGATGTCTTTCATTCTTGCTTTCATACCTTCTCTCATTCTATCTTTAGTTTCTTTTTTACTTACTTTCATTTCTTGCTTTCTTTATATGTTACATTCTAGCTTTCATACCTTCTCTCATTCTATCTTTAGTTTCTTTATTACTTTCTTTCTTTCTTTTTTCTTTCCTTCTTGATATCTTTCATTCTAGATCTCATACCTTCTCACTTTCTATCTTTAGTTCCTTTATTAATTACTTTCGTTATTTCTTTCTTTCTTTCTTTCTTTCTTGATATCTCATTCCAGCTCTCATACCTTCTCTCATTTTATCTTCAGTTTCTTTTTTACTTTCTTTCATTTCTTGCTTTCTTTATATGTTACATTCTAGCTTTCATAGCTTCTCTCATTCTATCTTTAGTTTCTTTATTAATTTCTTTCTTTCTTTCTTTCTTGATATCTTTCATTCTAGCTTTCATACTTTCTTTCATTCTATCTTCAGTTTCTTTTCTACTTTCTTTCTTTCTTTCTTTCTTTCTTTTTTGATAACTTTCATTCTAGCATTCATACCTTCACTCATTCAATCTTTATTTTCTTTATTACATTCCTTCTACTTTGTTCCTTTTTTCTTTAATGATATCTTTCATTCTAGCTTTCATACCGTCTCTCATTCTATCTTTAGTTTCTTTTTTACTTACTTTTTTTCTTTCTTTTTTGATATCTTACATTCTAGCTTTCATACCTTCTCTTATTCTATCTTTAATTTCTTTACTACTTTCTTTCTTTCTTTCTTTCTTTCTTTCTTTCTTTCTTTCTTTCTTTCTTGATAACTTTCATTCTAGCATTCATATCTTCACTCATTCAATCTTTATTTTCTTTATTACATTATTTCTACTTTGTTCCATTTTTCTTTCGTCATATCTTTCATTCTAGCTCTCATCTTTTCTCTCTATTTTTAGTTTCTTTATTACTTTCTTACTTTCTTTCTTGATATCTTTCATTCTAGCTTTCATACCTTCTCTCATTCTATCTTTAGTTTCTTTTTTACTTACTTTCATATCCTTCGTTCTTCATATCTTGCATTCTAGCTTTAATACCTTCTCTCATTCTGTCTTTAGTGTCTTTATTAGTTACTTTCTTTCTTTCTTTCCTTATATCTTTAATTGTAGATTTCATACCTTCTCTCATTTTATCTTTAGTTTCTTTATTGATTTCTTTCTTTCTTTCTTGATATCTTTCAATCTATCTTTCATATATTCTCTCATTTCATCTTTAATTTCTTTATTGATTTCATTTTTTCTTTCTTTCTTGATATTTTTCATTCTTGCATTGATACCTTCTCTCATTCTATTTTTAGTTTCTTTTTTACTTACTTTTATTTCTTTCTTTCTTGACATCTATCATTCTAGATTTCATACCTTCTCTCATTTCATCTTTAATTTCTTTATTATTTCTTTTTTTCTTTCTTTCTCGATATCTTTCATGCTTGCTTTCATACCTTCTCACATTCTATCTTTAGTTTCTTTTTTACTTACTTTCATTTCTTTCTTTCTTGATATCTTTCATTCTATCTTTCATACCTTCTCTCGTTCTATCTTTAGTTTCTTTATTACTTTCTTACTTTCTTTCTTTCTTTCTTCATATCTTTCATTCTACCTCTCCTCCCTTCTCTCTTTCTATCTTTAGTTTATTGATTACTTTCTTACTTTCGTTCTTCATATATATCATTCTAGATTTCATACCTTATCTCATTTCATCTTTAATTTCTTTATTGATTTCTTTTTTTCTTTCTTTCTTGATATGTTTCGTTCTTGCTTTCATACATTTTCTCATTCTATCTTTAGTTTCTTTTTTGCTTACTTTCATTTCTTGCTTTCTTCATATGTTACATTCTAGCTTTCATACCTTCTCTCATTCTATCTAAAGTTTCTTTCTTTCTTTCTTTCTTTCTTTCTTTCCTTCTTTCTTTCTTTCTTTCTTTCTTTCTTTCTTTCTTTCTTTCTTTCTTTCTTCATATCTTTCATTCCAGCTTTCCTACCTTCTCTCATTCTATCTTTAGTTTCATTTTACTTACTTTCATTTCTTTCTTTCTTGATATCTTACATTCTAGCTTTCATACCATCTCTCATTCTATCTTTAGTTTCTTTACTACTTTCTTTCTTTCTTTCTTGATAACTTTCATTCTAGCATTCATATCTTCACTCATTCAATCTTTATTTTCTTTATTTCATTATTTCTACTTTGTTCCTTCTTTCTTTCTAAATATCTTTCATTCTAGCTTTCATACCTTCTCTCATTCTATCTTTAGTTTCTTTTTTACTTACTTTCATTTCTTTCTTTCTTCATATCTTTCACTATAGATTTCATACCTTCTCTCATTCTATCTTTAGTTTCTTCATTATTTTCTTTCTTTCTCTCTTGATATCTATCATTCTAGATTTCATACCTTCTCTCATTTCATCTTTTATTTCTTTATTGATATCTTTCTTTCTTTCTTCCTATCTTTCCTTCTAGATTTCATACCTTCTCTCATTTCATCTTTAATTTCTTTATTGATATGTTTCTTTCTTTCTTTCTTCATATCTTTCATTCTAGTTTTCATACCTTCTCTCATTCTATCTTTAGTTTCTTTATTGCTTTCTTTCTTGCTTTCTTCATATCTATCACTCTAGATTTTATACCTTCTCTCATTTCATCTTTAATTTCTTTCTTGATTTCTTTTTTTCTTTCTTTCTTTCTTTCTTGATATCTTTCATTCTAGCTTTCATACCTTCTTTCATTCTATCTTTAGTTTCTTTATTAATTACTTTCGTTCTTTCTTTCTTTCTTTCTTTCTTGATATCTCATTCTAGCTCTCATAACTTCTCTGATTCTATATTTAGTTTCTTTACTACTTTCTTTCTTTCCTTCTTTCTTGATATCTTTCATTCTATCTTTCATACCTTCTCTCATTCAATCTTTGTTTTCTTTATTACATTATTTCTACTTCCTTCCTTTTTTCTTTCTTGATATCTTTCATTCTATCTTTCATACCTTCTCTCATTCTATCTTTCGTTTCTTTATTACTTTCTTTCCTTCTTTCTTTCTTGATATCTATCATTCTAGATTTCATACCTTCTCTCATTTTATCTTTAGTTTCTTTCTTGATATCTTTCTTTCTTTCTTTCTTTCTTGATATCTTTCATTCTAGCTTTCATACCTTCTCTCATTCTATCTTTAGTTTCCTTATTTCTTTCTTTCGTTCTTCATATATATCATTCTAGATTTCATACCTTATCTCATTTCATCTTTAATTTCTTTATTGATTTCTTTTTTTCTTTTTTTCTTGATATCTTTCGTTCTTGCTTTCATACATTTTCTCATTCTATCTTTAGTTTCTTTTTTGCTTACTTTCATTTCTTGCTTTCTTCATATGTTACATTTTAGCTTTCATACCTTCTCTCATTCTATCTAAAGTTTCTTTCTTTCTTTCTTTCTTTCTTTCTTTCTTTCCTTCTTTCTTTCTTTCTTTCTTTCTTTCTTTCTTTCTTTCTTTCTTTCCTTCTTTCTTTCTTTCTTTCTTTCTTGATATCTTTCATTCCAGCTTTCCTACCTTCTCTCATTCTATCTTTAGTTTCTTTACTACTTTCTGTCTTTCTTTCTTGATAACTTTCATTCTAGCATTCATATCTTCACTCATTCAATCTTTATTTTCTTTATTTCATTATTTCTACTTTGTTCCTTCTTTCTTTCTTGATATCTTTCATTCTAGCTTTCATACCTTCTCTCATTCTATCTTTAGTTTCTTCATTACTTTTTTTCTTTCTCTCTTGATATCTATCATTCTAGATTTCATACCTTCTCTCATTTCATCTTTAATTTCTTTATTGATATCTTTCTTTTTCTTCCTATCTTTCATTCTAGATTTCATACCTTCTCTCATTTCATCTTTAATTTCTTTATTGATATGTTTCTTTCTTTCTTTCTTGATATCTTTCATTCTAGTTTTCATACCTTCTCTCATTCTATCTTTAGTTTCTTTATTGCTTTCTTTCTTGCTTTCTTGATATCTATCATTCTATTTTTCATACCTTCTCTCATTCCACCTTTAATTTCTTTATTACTTTCATTCTTACTTACTTTCTTCATATCATTCATTCTATATTTCATACCTTCTCTCATTTCATCTTTAGTTTCTTTATTGATATCTTTCTTTCTTTCTTTCTTGATATCTTTCGTTCTAGCTTTCATACCTTCTCTCATTCTATCTTTCATTTCTTTATTACTTTCTTTCTTACTTACTTTCTTCATATCATTCATTCTAGATTTCATACCTTCTCTCATTTTATCTTTAGTTTCTTTATAGATTTCTTTCTTTCTTCCTTTCTTGATATCTTTCATTCTAGCTTTCATACCTTCTCTCATTCTATCTTTAGTTTCTTTATTAGATACTTTCTTTCTTTCTCTCTTGATATCTTTCATTCTAGATTTCATTCCTTCTCTCATTTTATCTTTAGTTTCTTTATTGATATCTTTCTTTCTTTCTTTCTTGATATCTTTCATTCTAGGTTTCAAACCTTCTCTAATTCTATCTTTCGTTTCTTTATTACTTTATTTCTTACTTACTTTCTTCATATCATTCATTCTAGATTTCATACCTTCTCTTATTTTATCTTTAGTTTCTTTATAGATTTCTTTCTTTCTTCCTTTCTTGATATCTTTCATTCTAGCTTTCATACCTTCTCTCATTCTATCTTTAGTTTCTTTATTAGATTCTTTCTTTCATTCTTGATATCTTTCATTCTAGATTTCATACCTTCTCTCATTTTATCTTTAGTTTCTTTATCGATATCTTTCTTTCTTTCTTGATATCTTTCATTCTAGGTTTCAAACCTTCTCTAATTCTATCTTTAGTTTCTTTATTACTTTCATTCTTACTTACTTTCTTCAAATCATTCATTCTAGATTTCATACCTTCTCTCATTTCATCTTTAGTTTCTTTATTGATATCTTTCTTTCTTTCTTTCTTGATATCTTTCATTCTAGCTTTCATACCTTCTCTCATTCTATTTTGTTTCTTTATTACTTTCTTTCTTACTTACTTTCTTCATATCATTCATTCTAGATTTCATACCTTCTCTTATTTTATCTTTAGTTTCTTTATAGATTTCTTTCTTTCTTCCTTTCTTGATATCTTTCATTCTAGCTTTCATACCTTCTCTCATTCTATCTTTAGTTTCTTTATTAGATACTTTCTTTCTTTCTTTCTTGATATCTTTCATTCTAGATTTCATACCTTCTCTCATTTTATCTTTAGTTTCTTTACTAGATACTTTCTTTCTTTCTTTCTTGATATCTTTCATTCTAGCTTTCATACCTTCTCTCATTCTCTTTCGTTTCTTTATTACTTTCTTTCTTACTTACTTTCTTCATATTATTCATTCTAGATTTCATACCTTCTCTCATTTCATCATTAATTTCTTTATTGATTTCTTTTTTCTTTCTTTCTTGATGTCTTTCATTCTTGCTTTCATACCTTCTCTCATTCTATCTTTAGTTTCTTTTTTACTTACTTTCAATTCTTGCTTTCTTTATATGTTACATTCTAGCTTTCAAACCTTCTCTCATTCTATCTTTAGTTTCTTTATTACTTTCTATTTTCTTTCCTTCTTGATATCTTTCATTCTAGCTCTCATACCTTCTCACTTTCTATCTTTAGTTCCTTTATTAATTACTTTCGTTCTTTCTTTCTTTCTTTCTTTCTTTCTTGATATCTCATTCCAGCTCTCATACCTTCTCTCATTTTATCTTCAGTTTCTTTTTTACTTTCTTTCATTTCTTGCTTTCTTTATATGTTACATTCTAGCTTTCATAGCTTCTCTCATTCTATCTTTAATTTCTTTATTAATTTCTTTCTTTCTTTCTTTCTTGATATCTTTCATTCTAGCTTTCATACTTTCTTTCATTCTATCTTCAGTTTCTTTTCTACTTTCTTTCTTTCTTTCTTTCTTTTTTCATAACTTTCATTCTAGCATTCATATCTTCACTCATTCAATCTTTATTTTCTTTATTACATTCCTTCTACTTTGTTCCTTTTTTCTTTAATGATATATTTCATTCTAGCTTTCATACCTTCTCTCATTCTATCGTTAGTTTATTTTTTCCTTACTTTCATTTCTTTCTTTCTTGATATCTTACATTCAAGCTTTCATACCCTCTCATTCTATCTTTAGTTTCTTTTCTCCTTTCTTTCTTTCTTTCTTTCTTTCCTTATTTCTTTCTTGATACCTTTCATTCTAGCATTCATATCTTCACTCATTCAATTTTTATTTTCTTTATTACAGTTTTTCTACTTTGTTCCTTTTTTCTTTCTTGATATCTTTCATTCTAGCTTTCATACCGTCTCTCATTCTATCTTTAGTTTCTTTTTTACTTACTTTTTTTCTTTCTTTTTTGATATCTTACATTCTAGCTTTCATACCTTCTCTTATTCTATCTTTAGTTTCTTTACTACTTTCTTTCTTTCTTTCTTTCTTTCTTTCTTGATAACTTTCATTCTAGCATTCATATCTTCACTCATTCAATCTTTATTTTCTTTATTACATTATTTCTACTTTGTTCCTTTTTTCTTTCTTGATATCTTTCATTCTAGCTCTCATCTTTTCTCTCTATTTTTAGTTTCTTTATTACTTTCTTACTTTCTTTCTTGATATCTTTCATTCTAGCTTTCATACCTTCTCTCATTCTATCTGTAGTTTCTTTTTTACTTACTTTCATATCCTTCGTTCTTCATATCTTGCATTCTAGCTTTAATACCTTCTCTCATTGTGTCTTTAGTGTCTTTATTAGTTACTTTCTTTCTTTCTTTCTTGATATCTTTAATTCTAGATTTCATACCTTCTCTCATTTTATCTTTAGTTTCTTTATTGATTTCTTTCTTTCTTTCTTGATATCTTTCAATCTAGCTTTCATATATTCTCTCATTTCATCTTTAATTTCTTTATTGATTTCATTTTTTCTTTCTTTCTTGATATTTTTCATTCTTGCATTGATACCTTCTCTCATTCTATCTTTAGTTTCTTTTTTACTTACTTTTATTTCTTTCTTTCTTGACATCTATCATTCTAGATTTCATACCTTCTCTCATTTCATCTTTAATTTCTTTATTATTTCTTTTTTTCTTTCTTTCTCGATATCTTTCATTCTTGCTTTCATACCTTCTCACATTCTATCTTTAGTTTCTTTTTTACTTACTTTCATTTCTTTCTTTCTTGATATGTTTCATTCTATCTTTCATACCTTCTCTCGTTCTATCTTTACTTTCTTTATTACTTTCTTTCTTTCTTTCTTTCTTTCTTGATATCTTTCATTCTACCTCTCCTCCCTTCTCTCTTTCTATCTTTAGTTTATTGATTACTTTCTTACTTTCTTCCTTGATATCTTTCATTCTAGCTTTCATACCTTCTCTCATTCTATCTTTAGTTTCTTTTTTACTTACTTTCATTTCCTTCGTTCTTCATATCTTGCATTCTAGCTTTCATACCATTACTCATTCTATCTTTAGTTTCTTTATTACTTTCTTATTTTCTTGATATCTTTCATTCTAGATTTCATACCTTCTCTCATTTTATCTTTAGTTTCTTTATTGATATCTTTCTTTCTTTCTTTCTTGATATCTTTCATTCTAGCTTTCATACCTTCTCTCATTCTATCTTTAGTTTCCTTATTACTTTCTTTCTTTCTTTCTTGATATATATCATTCTAGATTTCATACCTTATATCATTTCATCTTTAATTTCTTTATTGATTTGTTTTTTTCTTCCTTTCTTGATATCTTTCGTTCTTGCTTTCATACATTCTCTCATTCTATCTTTAGTTTATTTTTACTTACTTTCATTTCTTGCTTTCTTCATATGTTACATTCTAGCTTTCATACCTTCTCTCATTCTATCTTTAGTTTCCTTTTTACTTTCTTTTTTTCGTTCTTGATATATATCATTCTAGATTTCATACCTTATCTCATTTCATCTTTAATTTCTTTATTGATTTCTTTTTTTCTTCCTTTCTTGATATCTTTCGTTCTTGCTTTCATACATTCTCTCATTCTATCTTTAGTTTCTTTTTTACTTACTTTCATTTCTTGCTTTCTTGATATGTTTCATTCTAGCTTTCATACCTTCTCTCATTCTATCTTTAGTTTCTTTATTAATTACTTTCGTTCTTTCTTTCTTTCTCTCTTACGATATCTCATTCTAGCTTTCATAACTTCTCTGATTCTATCTTTAGTGTCTTTACTACTTTATTTCTTTCTTTCTTGATATCTTTCATTCTAGCATTCATATCTTCACTCATTCAATCTTTGTTTTCTTTATTACATTATTTCGACTTTCTTCCCTTTTTCTCTCTTGATATCTTTCATTGTAGCTTTCATATCTTCTCTCATTCTATCTCTGGTTTCTTTTTTACTTACTTTCATTTCTTTCTTTCTTGATATCTTACATTCTAGCTTTCATACCTTCTCTCGTTCTATCTTTAGTTTCTTTATTGCTTTCTTACTTTCTTACTTTCTTTCTTGATATCTTTCATTCTAGCTCTCATCTCTTCTCTCTATCTTTAGTTTCTTTATTACTTTCTTACTTTCTTTCTTGATATCTTTCATTCTAGCTTTCAAACCTTCTCTCATTCTATCTATAGTTCCTTTATTAGTTTCTTTCTTGCTTGCTTTCTTGAGATCTTTCATTCTAGATTTCATATTCTCTCATTTTATCTTTAGTTTCTTTCTTACTTTCTTACTTTTTTTCTTTCTTTCTTTCTTGATATCTTTCATTCTAGCTTTCCTACCTTCTCTCATTTCATCTTTAATTTCTTTATTGATTTCTTTTTTTCTTTCTTCCTTGATATCTTTCATTCTTGCTTTCATACCTTCACTCATTCTATCTTTAGTTTCTTTCTTAGATACTTTCTTTCTTTCTTTCTTGATATCTTTCATTCTAGCTTTCATACCTTCTCTCATTTTATCTTTAGATTTTTAATTGATATCTTTCTTTCTTTCTTTCTTGATATCTTTCATTCTAGCTTTCATACCTTCTCTCATTCTATCTTTAGTTTCTTTATTACTTGCTTTCTTTCTCTCTTGATATCTATCATTCTAGATTTCATACCTTCTCTCATTTCATCTTTAATTTCTTTATTGATTACTTTTTTTCTTTCTTTCTTGATGTCTTTCTTTCTTGCTTTCATACCTTAATCTCATTCTATCTTTAGTTTCTTTTATACTTACTTTCATTTCTTGCTTTCTTTATATGTTACATTCTAGGTTTCATACCTTCTCTCATTCTCTCTTTAGTTTCTTTATTACTTTCTTTCTTTCTTTCTTTCTTTCTTTCTTTCTTCTTATCTTTCATTCTAGCTTTCATACCTTCTTTCATTCTATCTTTATTTCTTTATAAATTACTTTCGTTCTTTCTTTCTTTCTTTCTTTATGATATCTCATTCCAGCTCTCATACCTTCTCTCATTTTATCTTCAATTTCCTTTTTACTTACTTTCATTTCTTTCTTTCTTGATATCTTTCACTCTATCTTTCATTCCTTCTCTCGTTCTATCTTTAGTTTCTTTATTACTTTCTTACTTTCTTTCTCTCTTTCTTTCTTGATATCTTTCATTCTAGCTCTCATACCTTCTATCTTTCTATCTTTAGT
Source organism: Intellagama lesueurii (assembly GCA_037013535.1). Lineage (NCBI taxonomy): Eukaryota > Metazoa > Chordata > Lepidosauria > Squamata > Agamidae > Intellagama > Intellagama lesueurii. The sequence goes on from JBAJHW010000028.1 coordinate 486,897, forward strand.
TTTTTTATTACTTTCTTTCTTTCTTTCTTTCTTGATATATTTCATTCTAGCTCTCATCCCTTCTCTCATTCTATCTTTAGTTTCTTTATTACTTTCTTACTTTCTTTCTTGATATCTTTCATTCTAGCATTCAAACATTCTCTCATTCTATCATTATTTTCGTTTTTACTTTCATTTCTTTCTTTCTTCATATCTTGCATTATAGCTTTCATACTTTCACTAATTCTATCTTTAGTTTCTTTATTACTTTCTTTCTTTCATTCTTGATATGTTTCATTCTAGCTTTCATACCTTCTCTCATTTTATCTTTAGTTTCTTTATAGATTTCTTTCTTTCTTCCTTTCTTGATATCTTTCATTCTAGCTTTCATACCTTCTCTCATTCTATCTTTAGTTTCTTTATTAGATACTTTCTTTCTTTCTTTCTTGATATCTTTCATTCTAGCTTTCATACCTCCTCTCATTCTATCTTTATTTTCTTTATTAGATACTTTCTTTCTTGCTTTCTTGATATCGTTCATTCTAGATTTCATACCTTCTCTCATTTTATCTTTAATTTCTTTCTTGATATCTTTCTTTCTTTCTTTCTTGATATCTTTCATTCTAGCTTTCAAACCTTCTCTAATTCTATCTTTAGTTTCTTTATTACTTTCATTCTTTCACTCTTGATATCTATCATTCTAGATTTCATACCTTCTCTCATTTCATCTTCAATTTCTTTATTGATTTCTTTTTTTCTTTCTTTCTTTCTTTCTTGATATCTCAATCTAGCTCTTATACCTTCTCTGATTCTATATTTAGTTTCTTCACTACTTTCTTTCTTTCTTTCTTTCTTGATATCTTTCATTCTATCTTTCATACCTTCTCTCATTCAATCTTTGTTTTCTTTATTACATTATTTCTACTTTCTTCCTTTTTTCCTTCTTGATATCTTTCATTCTAGCTTTCATACCTTCTCTCATTCTATCTTTGGTTCCTTTTTTACTTACTTTCATTTCTTTCTTTCTTGATATCTATCATTCTAGCTTTCATACCTTCTCTCATTCTCTCTTCAGTTTCTTTATTACTTTCTTACTTTCTTTCTTTCTTTCTTGATATCTTTCATTCTTGCTTTCATACCGTCTCTCATTCTATCTTTAGTTTCTTTTTTACTTACTTTCATTTCTTAATTTCTTGATATCTATCATTCTAGTTTTCATACCTTCTCTCATTCTCTCTTTAGTTTCTTTATTACTTTCTTTCTTTCTTTCTTTCTTTCTTGATATCTTTCATTCTAGCTTTCATACCTTCTCTCATTCTATCTTTCGTTTCTTTATTACTTTCTTTCTTTCTTGATATCTATCTTTCTAGATTTCATACCTTCTCTCATTTTATCTTTAGTTTCTTTATAGATTTCTTTCTTTCTTCCTTTCTTGATATCTTTCATTCTAGCTTTCATACCTTCTCTCATTCTATCTTTAGTTTCTTTATTAGATACTTTCTTTCTTTCTTTCTTGATATCTTTCATTCTAGCTTTCATACCTTCTCTCATTCTATCTTTATTTTCTTTATTAGATGCCTTCTTTCTTGCTTTCTTGATATCGTTCATTCTAGATTTCATACCTTCTCTCATTTTATCTTTAATTTCTTTCTTGATATCTTTCTTTCTTTCTTTCTTGATATCTTTCATTCTAGCTTTCAAACCTTCTCTAATTCTATCTTTAGTTTCTTTATTACTTTCATTCTTTCACTCTTGATATCTATCATTCTAGATTTCATACCTTCTCTCATTTCATCTTTAATTTCTTTATTGATTTCTTTTTTTCTTTCTTTCTTGATGTCTTTCATTCTTGCTTTCATAACTTCTCTCATTCTATCTTTAGTTTCTTTTTTACTTACTTTCATTTCTTGCTTTCTTAATATGTTACATTCTAGCTTTCATACCTTCTCTCATTCTATCTTTAGTTTCTTTATTACTTTCTTTCTTTCTTTCCTTCTTGATATCTCTCATTCTAGCTCTCACACCTTCTCACTTTCTATCTTTAGTTCCTTTATTAATTACTTTCGTTCTTTCTTTCTTTCTTTCTTTCTTTCTTTCTTTCTTGATATCTCATTCCAGCTCTCATACCTTCTCTCATTTTATCTTCAGTTTCTTTTTTACTTTCTTTCATTTCTTGCTTTCTTTATATGTTACATTCTAGCTTTCATACCTTCTCTCATTCTATCTTTAGTTTCTTTATTACTTTCTTTCTTTCTTACTTTCCTCATATCATTCATTCTAGATTTCATACCTTCTCTCATTTTATCTTTAGTTTCTTTATAGATTTCTTTCTTTCTTCCTTTCTTGATATCTTTCATTCTAGCTTTCATACCTTCTCTCATTCTATCTTTAGTTTCTTTATTAGATACTTTCTTTCTTTCTTTCTTGATATCGTTCATTCTAGATTTCATACCTTCTCTCATTTTATCTTTAATTTCTTTATTGATATCTTTCTTTCTTTCTTTCTTGATATCTTTCATTCTAGCTTTCAAACCTTCTCTAATTCTATCTTTAGTTTCTTTATTACTTTCATTCTTTCACTCTTGATATCTATCATTCTAGATTTCATACCTTCTCTCATTTCATCTTTAATTTCTTTATTGATTTCTTTTTTTCTTTCTTTCTTGATGTCTTTCATTCTTGCTTTCATAACTTCTCTCATTCTATGTTTAGTTTATTTTTTACTTACTTTCATTTCTTTCTTTCTTGATATCTTACATTCTAGCTTTCATACCCTCTCATTCTATCTTTAGTTTCTTTTCTCCTTTCTTTCTTTCTTTCTTTCTTTCTTTCTTGATAACTTTCATTCTAGCATTCATATCTTCACTCATTCAATTTTTATTTTCTTTATTACATTTTTTCTACTTTGTTCCTTTTTTCTTTCTTGATATCTTTCATTCTAGCTTTCATACCTTCTCTCATTCTATCTTTAGTTTCTTTTTTCTTACTTTTTTTCTTTCTTTTTTGATATCTTACATTCTAGCTTTCATACCTTCTCTTATTCGATCTTTAGTTTCTTTACTACTTTCTTTCCTTCTTTCTTTCTTTCTTTCTTGATAACTTTCATTCTAGCATTCATATCTTCACTCATTCAATCTTTATTTTCTTTATTACATTATTTCTACTTTGTTCCTTTTTTCTTTCTTCGTATCTTTCATTCTAGTTCCCATCTTTTCTCTCTATTTTTAGTTTCTTTATTACTTTCTTACTTTCTTTCTTGATATCTTTCATTCTAGCTTTCATACCTTCTCTCATTCTATCTTTAGTTTCTTTTTTACTTACTTTCATATCCTTCGTTCTTCATATCTTGCATTCTAGCTTTAATACCTTCTCTCATTCTATCTTTAGTGTCTTTATTAGTTACTTTCTTTCTTTCTTTCTTGATATCTTTAATTCTAGATTTCATACCTTCTCTCATTTTATCTTTAGTTTCTTTATTGATTTCTTTCTTTCTTTCTTGATATCTTTCAATCTAGCCTTCATATATTCTCTCTTTTTATCTTTAATTTCTTTATTGATTTCATTTTTTCTTTCTTTCTTGATATTTTTCATTCTTGCATTGATACCTTCTCTCATTCTATCTTTAGTTTCTTTTTTACTTACTTTTATTTATTTCTTTCTTGACATCTATCATTCTAGATTTCATACCTTCTCTCATTTCATCTTTAATTTCTTTATTATTTCTTTTTTTCTTTCTTTCTTGATATCTTTCATTCTTGCTTTCATAACTTCTCACATTCTATCTTTAGTTTCTTTTTTACTTACTTTCATTTCTTTCTTTCTTCATATCTTTCATTCTACCTCTCTTCCCTTCTCTCGTAATATCTTTAGTTTATTGATTACTTTCTTACTTTCTTACTTGATATCTTTCATTCTAGCTTTCATACCTTCTCTCATTCTATCTTTAGTTTCTTTTTTCTTACTTTCATTTCCTTCGTTCTTCATATCTTGCATTCTAGCTTTCATACCATTACTCATTCTATCTTTAGTTTCTTTATTACTTTCTTTCTTATTTTCTTGATATCTTTCATTCTAGATTTCATAACTTCTCTCATTTTATCTTTAGTTTCTTTATTGATATCTTTCTTTCTTTCTTTCTTGATATCTTTCATTCTAGCTTTCATACCTTCTCTCATTCTATCTTTAGTTTCCTTATTTCTTTCTTTCTTTCTTGATATATATCTTTCTAGATTTCATACCTTATCTCATTTCATCTTTAATTTCTTTATTGATTTCTTTTTTTCTTTCTTTCTTGATATCTTTCGTTCTTGCTTTCATACATTCTCTCATTCTATCTTTAGTTTCTTTTTTACTTACTTTCATTTCTTGCTTTCTTCAGATGTTACATTCTAGCTTTCATACCTTCTCTCATTCTATCTAAGGTTTCTTTCTTTCTTTCTTTCTTTCTTTCTTTCTTTCTTTCTTTCTTTCTTTCTTTCTTTCTTTCTTTCTTTCTTTCTTTCTTGATATCTTTCATTCCAGCTTTCATACCTTCTCTCATTCTATCTTTAGTTTCTTTACTACTTTCTTTCTTTCTTTCTTGATAACTTTCATTCCAGCATTCATATCTTCACTCATTCAATCTTTATTTTCTTTATTTCATTATTTCTACTTTGTTCCTTCTTTCTTTCTTGATATCTTTCATTCTAGCTTTCATACCTTCTCACTTTTTATCTTTAGTTTCTTTTTTTACTTACTATCATTTCTTTCTTTCTTAATATCTTTCAGTCTAGCTTTAATGCCTTCTCTCATTCTATCTTTAGTTCCTTTATTAGTTTCTTTCTTTGTTTCTTTCTTGATAACTTTTATTCTATATTTCAAACCTTCTCTCATTTTAGCTTTAATTTCTTTATTGATTTCGTTTATTTCTTTCTTTCTTTATATCTTTCATTCTTGATTTCATACCTTCTCACAATCTATCTTTAGTTTCTTTTTTCTTACTTTCATATCCTTCGTTCTTCATATCTTGCATTCTAGCTTTCATACCATTACTCATTCTATCTTTAGTTTCTTTATTACTTTCTTTCTTATTTTCTTGATATCTTTCATTCTAGCTTTCATACCTTCTCTCATTCTATCTTTAGTTTACTTATTTCTTTCTTTCTTTCTTGATATATATCTTTCTATATTTCATACCTTATCTCATTTCATCTTTAATTTCTTTATTGATTTCTTTTTTTCTTTCTTTCTTGATATCTTTCGTTCTTGCTTTCATACATTCTCTCATTCTATCTTTAGTTTCTTTTTTACTTACTTTCATTTCTTGCTTTCTTCAGATGTTACATTCTAGCTTTCATACCTTCTCTCATTCTATCTAAGGTTTCTTTCTTTCTTTCTTTCTTTCTTTCTTTCTTTCTTTCTTTCTTTCTTTCTTTCTTTCTTTCTTTCTTTCTTTCTTTCTTTCTTTCTTGATATCTTTCATTCCAGCTTTCATACCTTCTCTCATTCTATCTTTAGTTTCTTTACTACTTTCTTTCTTTCTTTCTTGATAACTTTCATTCCAGCATTCATATCTTCACTCATTCAATCTTTATTTTCTTTATTTCATTATTTCTACTTTGTTCCTTCTTTCTTTCTTGATATCTTTCATTCTAGCTTTCATACCTTCTCACTTTCTATCTTTAGTTTCTTTTTTACTTACTATCATTTCTTTCTTTCTTAATATCTTTCAGTCTAGCTTTAATGCCTTCTCTCATTCTATCTTTAGTTCCTTTATTAGTTACTTTCTTTCTTTGTTTCTTTCTTGATAACTTTTATTCTAGATTTCAAACCTTCTCTCATTTTAGCTTTAATTTCTTTATTGATTTCGTTTATTTCTTTCTTTCTTTATATCTTTCATTCTTGATTTCATACCTTCTCACATTCTATCTTTAGTTTCTTTACTACTTTCTTTCTTTCTTGATAACTTTCTTTCTAGCACACATATCTTCACTCATTCAATCTTTATTTTCTTTATTACATTATTTCTACTTTGTTCCTTTTTTTTTTCTTGATATCTTTCATTCTAGCTTTCATACCTTCTCTCATTCTATCTTTAGTTTCTTTATTACTTTCTTTCTTTCTTTCTTCATATCTTTCATTATAGATTTCATACCTTCTCTCATTCTATCTTTATTTTCTTCATTTCTTTCTTTCTTTCTCTCTTGATATCTATCATTCTAGATTCCATACCTTCTCTCATTTCATCTTTAATTACTTTATTGATATCTTTCTTTCTTTCTTTCTTGATATCTTTCATTCTAGTTTTCATACCTTCTCTCATTCTATCTTTAGTTTCTTTCTTGCTTTCTTTCTTGCTTTCTTGATATCTATCATTCTAGATTTCATACCTTCTCTCATTTCATCTTTAATTTCTTTATTGATTTCTTTTTTTCTTTCTTTTTTCTTTCTTGATATCTTTCATTCTAGCTTTCATACCTTCTTTCATTCTATCTTTAGTTTCTTTATTAATTACTTTCGTTCTTTCGTTCTTTCTTTCTTGATATCTCATTCTAGCTCTCATACCTTCTCTGATTCTATATTTAGTTTCTTTACTACTTTCTTTCTTTCTTTCTTGATATCTTTCATTCTATCTTTCATACCTTCTCTCATTCAATCTTTGTTTTCTTTATTACATTATTTCTACTTTCTTCCTTTTTTCTTTCTTGATATCTTTCATTCTAGCTTTCATACCTTCTCTCATTCTATCTTTGGTTTCTTTTTTACTTACTTTCATTTCTTTCTTTCTTGATATCTATTATTCTAGCTTTCATACCTTCTCTCATTCTCTCTTTAGTTTCTTTATTACTTTCTTTCTTTCTTTCTTTCTTTCTTGATATCTTTCATTCTAGCTTTCATACCTTCTCTCATTTTATCTTTAGTTTCTTTATAGATTTCTTTCTTTCTTCCTTTCTTGATATCTTTCATTCTAGCTTTCATACCTTCTCTCTTTCTATCTTTAGTTTCTTTATTAGATACTTTCTTTCTTTCTTTCTTGATATCTTTCATTCTAGCTTTCATACCTTCTCTCATTCTCTCTTTAGTTTCTTTATTACTTTCTTACTTTCTTACTTTCTTGATATCATTCATTCTAGATTTCATACCTTCTCTCATTTTATCTTTAGATTCTTAATTGATATCTTTTTTTCTTTCTTTCTTGATATCTTTCATTCTAGCTTTCATACCTTCTCTCATTCTATCTTTAGTTTCTTTATTACTTGCTTTCTTTCTCTCTTGATATCTATCATTCTAGATTTCATACCTTCTCTCATTTCATCTTTAATTTCTTTATTGATTACTTTTTTTCTTTCTTTCTTGATGTCTTTCTTTCTTACTTTCATACCTTAAACTCATTCTATCTTTAGTTTCTTTTATACTTACTTTCATTTCTTGCTTTCTTTATATGTTACATTCTAGCTTTCATACCTTCTTTCATTCTATCTTTATTTCTTTATAAATTACTTTCGTTCTTTCTTTCTTTCTTTCTTTATGATATCTCATTCCAGCTCTCATACCTTCTCTCATTTTATCTTTAGTTTCTTTTTTACTTACTTTCATTTCTTTCTTTCTTGATATCTTTCATTCTATCTTTCATACCTTCTCTCGTTCTATCTTTAGTTTCTTTATTACTTTCTTACTTTCTTTCTTTCTTTCTTTCTTGATATCTTTCATTCTAGCTCTCATACCTTCTCTCTTTCTATCTTTAGTTTCTTTATTACTTTCTTACTTTCTTTCTTTCTTCCTTTCTTGATATCTTTCATTCTAGCTCTCATAACTTCTCTGATTCTATCTTTAGTTTCTTTATTACTTTCTTACTTTCTTTCTTTCTTGATATCTTTCATTCTAGCTTTCAAACATTCTCTCATTCTATCATTATTTTCGTTTTTACTTTCATTTCTTTCTTTCTTCATATCTTGCATTATAGCTTTCATACTTTCACTCATTCTATCTTTAATTTCTTTATTACTTACTTTCTTTCTTTCTTGATATCTTGCATTCTAGGTTTCATATTTCTCTCATTTCCTCTTTAATTTCTTTATTGATTTCTTTTTTTCTTTCTTCCTTGATATCTTTCATTCTAGCTATCATACCTTCTCTCATTCTATCTTTAGTTTCTATTTCACTTACTTTTATTTCTTTCTTTCTTGATATCTTACATTCCAGCTTTCATACCTTCTCTCATTCTATTTTTAGTTTCCTTATTACTTTCTTTCTTTCTTTCTTGATATCTTTCATTCTATCTTTCATACCTTCTCTCATTCAATCTTTGTTTTCTTTATTACATTATTTCTACTTTCTTCCTTTTTTCTTTCTTGATATCTTTCATTCTAGCTTTCATACCTTCTCTCATTCTATCTTTGGTTTCTTTTTTACTTACTTTCATTTCTTTCTTTCTTGATATCTATTATTCTAGCTTTCATACCTTCTCTCATTCTCTCTTTAGTTTCTTTATTACTTTCTTTCTTTCTTTCTTGATATCTTTCATTCTAGCTTTCATACCTTCTCTCATTTTATCTTTAGTTTCTTTATAGATTTCTTTCTTTCTTCCTTTCTTGATATCTTTCATTCTAGCTTTCATACCTTCTCTCTTTCTATCTTTAGTTTCTTTATTAGATACTTTCTTTCTTTCTTTCTTGATATCTTTCATTCTAGCTTTCATACCTTCTCTCATTCTCTCTTTAGTTTCTTTATTACTTTCTTACTTTCTTACTTTCTTGATATCATTCATTCTAGATTTCATACCTTCTCTCATTTTATCTTTAGATTCTTAATTGATATCTTTTTTTCTTTCTTTCTTGATATCTTTCATTCTAGCTTTCATACCTTCTCTCATTCTATCTTTAGTTTCTTTATTACTTGCTTTCTTTCTCTCTTGATATCTATCATTCTAGATTTCATACCTTCTCTCATTTCATCTTTAATTTCTTTATTGATTACTTTTTTTCTTTCTTTCTTGATGTCTTTCTTTCTTGCTTTCATACCTTAAACTCATTCTATCTTTAGTTTCTTTTATACTTACTTTCATTTCTTGCTTTCTTTATATGTTACATTCTAGCTTTCATACCTTCTTTCATTCTATCTTTATTTCTTTATAAATTACTTTCGTTCTTTCTTTCTTTCTTTCTTTATGATATCTCATTCCAGCTCTCATACCTTCTCTCATTTTATCTTTAGTTTCTTTTTTACTTACTTTCATTTCTTTCTTTCTTGATATCTTTCATTCTATCTTTCATACCTTCTCTCGTTCTATCTTTAGTTTCTTTATTACTTTCTTACTTTCTTTCTTTCTTTCTTTCTTGATATCTTTCATTCTAGCTCTCATACCTTCTCTCTTTCTATCTTTAGTTTCTTTATTACTTTCTTACTTTCTTTCTTTCTTCCTTTCTTGATATCTTTCATTCTAGCTCTCATAACTTCTCTGATTCTATCTTTAGTTTCTTTATTACTTTCTTACTTTCTTTCTTTCTTGATATCTTTCATTCTAGCTTTCAAACATTCTCTCATTCTATCATTATTTTCGTTTTTACTTTCATTTCTTTCTTTCTTCATATCTTGCATTATAGCTTTCATACTTTCACTCATTCTATCTTTAATTTCTTTATTACTTACTTTCTTTCTTTCTTGATATCTTGCATTCTAGGTTTCATATTTCTCTCATTTCCTCTTTAATTTCTTTATTGATTTCTTTTTTTCTTTCTTCCTTGATATCTTTCATTCTAGCTATCATACCTTCTCTCATTCTATCTTTAGTTTCTATTTCACTTACTTTTATTTCTTTCTTTCTTGATATCTTACATTCCAGCTTTCATACCTTCTCTCATTCTATTTTTAGTTTCCTTATTACTTTCTTTCTTTCTTTCTTGATATCTTTCATTCTAGAATTCATACCTTCTCTCATTCTATCTTTAGTTTCTTTATAAATTCATTTCTACTTTCTTCCTTTTTTTTTCTTGATATCTTTCATTCTAGCATTCATACCTTCTCTCATTCTATCTTTAGTTTCTTTTTTACATTCTTTTTTCTTTCTTTCTTTCTTTCTTTCTTTCTTGATAGCTTTCATTCTAGCTCGCATACCTTCTCTCGTTCCAGCTTTAGTTTCTAAATTACTTTCTTATTTTCTTTCTTTCTTTCTTGATATCTTTCATTCCAGCTTTCATACCTTCTTTCATTCTATCTTTAGTTTCTTTATTAATTAATTTCGTTCCTTCTTTCTTTCTTTCTTTCTTTCTTGATATCTTTTATTCCAGCTCTCATAACTTGTCTTATTCTATCTTTAGTTTCTTTTGTACTTAATTTCTTTTTTATTTATTTCTAGATATCTTTCCTTCTAGCATTCATATCTTCACTCATTCTCTCTTTAGTTTCTTCATTACTTTCTTTCTTTCTTTCTTTCTTGATATCTTTCATTCTAGCTTTCATACCTTCTCTCATTCTATCTTTCGTTTCTTTATTACTTCCTTTCTTTCTTGATATCTATCATTCTAGATTTCATACCTTCTCTCATTTTATCTTTAGTTTCTTTATAAATTTCTTTCTTTCTTCCTTTCTTGATATCTTTCATTCTAGCTTTCATACCTTCTCTCATTCTATCTTTAGTTTCTTTATTAGATACTTTCTTTCTTTCTTTCTTGATATCTATCATTCCAGATTTCATACCTTCTCTCATTCTATCTTTAGTTTCTTTATTGATATCTTTCTTTCTTTCTTTCTTGATATCTTTCATTCTAGGTTTCAAACCTTCTCTGATTCTATCTTTAGTTTCTTTATTACTTTCATTCTTACTTACTTTCTTCATATCATTCATTCTAGATTTCATACCTTCTCTCATTTCATCTTTAGTTTCTTTATTGATATCTTTTTCTTTCTTTCTTGATATCTTTCATTCTAGCTTTCATACCTTCTCTCATTCTATCTTTCGTTTCTTTATTACTTTCTTACTTACTTACTTTCTTCATATCATTCATTCTAGATTTCATACCTTCTCTCATTTTATCTTTAGTTTCTTTATAGATTTCTTTCTTCCTTCCTTTCTTGATATCTTTCATTCTAGCTTTCATACCTTCTCTCATTCTATCTTTCGTTTCTTTATTAGATACTTTCTTTCTTTCTATCTTGATATCTTTCATTCTAGATTTCATACCTTCTCTCATTTTACCTTTAGTTTCTTTATTGATATCTTTCTTTCTTTCTTTCTTGATATCTTTCATTCTAGGTTTCAAACCTTCTCTAATTCTATCTTTAGTTCTTTATTACTTTCATTCTTACTTACTTTCTTCATATCATTCATTCTAGATTTCGTACCTTCTCTCATTTCATCTTTAGTTTCTTTATTGATATCTTTCTTTCCTTCTTTCTTGATATCTTTCATTCTAGCTTTCATACCTTCTCTCATTCTATCTTTCGTTTCTTTATTACTGTCTTTCTTACTTACTTTCTTCATATCATTCATTCTAGATTTCATACCTTCTCTCATTTTATCTTTACTTTCTTTATAGATTTATTTCTTTCTTCCTTTCTTGATATCTTTCATTCTAGCTTTCATACCTTCTCTCATTCTATCTTTAGTTTCTTTATTAGATACTTGCTTTCTTTCTTTCTTGATATCTTTCATTCTAGATTTCATACCTTCTCTCATTTTATCTTTAGTTTCTTTATTGATATCTTTCTTTCTTTCTTTCTTGATATCTTTCATTCTAGGTTTCAAACCTTCTCTAATTCTATCTTTAGTTTCTTTATTACTTTCATTCTTACTTACTTTCTTCAAATCATTCATTCTAGATTTCATACCTTCTCTCATTTCATCTTTAGTTTCTTTATTGATATCTTTCTTTCTTTCTTTCTTGATATCTTTCATTCTAGCTTTCATACCTTCTCTCATTCTATCTTTCGTTTCTTTATTACTTTCATTCTTACTTACTTTCTTCAAATCATTCATTCTAGATTTCATACCTTCTCTCATTTCATCTTTAGTTTCTTTATTGATATCTTTCTTTCTTTCTTTCTTTCTTGATATCTTTCATTCTAGATTTCATACCTTCTCTCATTTTATCTTTAGTTTCTTTATTAGATACTTTCTTTCTTTCTTTCTTGATATCTTTCATTCTAGCTTTCATACCTTCTCTCATTCTCTTTCGTTTCTTTATTACTTTCTTTCTTACTTACTTTCTTCATATTATTCATTCTAGATTTCATACCTTCTCTCATTTCATCTTTAATTTCTTTATTGATTTCTTTTTTTCTTTCTTTCTTGATGTCTTTCATTCTTGCTTTCATACCTTCTCTCATTCTATCTTTAGTTTCTTTTTTACTTACTTTCATTTCTTGCTTTCTTTATATGTTACATTCTGGCTTTCATACCTTCTCTCATTCTATCTTTAGTTTCTTTTTTACTTTCTTTCTTTCTTTTTTCTTTCCTTCTTGATATCTTTCATTCTAGCTCTCATACCTTCTCACTTTCTATCTTTAGTTCCTTTATTAATTACTTTCGTTCTTTCTTTCTTTCTTTCTTTCTTTCTTTATATCTCATTCCAGCTCTCATACCTTCTCTCATTTTATCTTCAGTTTCTTTTTTACTTTCTTTCCTTTCTTGCTTTCTTTATATGTTACATTCTAGCTTTCATAGCTTCTCTCATTCTATCTTTAGTTTCTTTATTAATTTCTTTCTTTCTTTCTTTTTTGATCTTTCATTCTAGCATTCATACCTTCACTCATTCAATCTTTATTTTCTTTATTACATTCCTTCTACTTTGTTCCTTTTTCTTTAATGATAACTTTCATTCTAGCTTTCATACCGTCTCTCATTCTATCTTTAGTTTCTTTTTTACTTACTTTTTTTCTTTCTTTTTTGATATCTTACATTCTAGCTTTCAGACCTTCTCTTATTCTATCTTTAGTTTCTTTACTACTTTCTTTCTTTGTTTCTTACTTTCTTTCTTTCTTTCTTGATAACTTTCATTCTAGCATTCATATCTTCACCTATTCAATCTTTATTTTCTTTATTACATTATTTTTTCTTTGTTCCTTTTTTCTTTCTTCATATCTTTCATTCTAGCTCTCATCTTTTCTCTCTATTTTTAGTTTCTTTATTACTTTCTTACTTTCTTTCTTGATATCTTTCATTCTAGCTTTCATACCTTCTATCATTCTATCTTTAGTTTCTTTTTTACTTACTTTCATATCCTTTGTTCTTCATATCTTGCATTCTAGCGTTAATACCTTCTCTCATTCTGTCTTTAGTGTCTTTATTAGTTACTTTCTTTCCTTCTTTCTTGATATCTTTAATTCTAGATTTCATACCTTCTCTCATTTTATCTTTAGTTTCTTTATTGATTTCTTTCTTTCTTTCTTGATATCTTTCAATCTAGCTTTCATATATTCTCTCATTTCATCTTTAATTTCTTTATTGATTTCATTTTTTCTTTCTTTCTTGATATTTTTCATTCTTGCATTGATACCTTCTCTCATTCTATCTTTAGTTTCTTTTTTACTTACTTTTATTTCTTTCTTTCTTGACATCTATCATTCTAGATTTCATACCTTCTCTCATTTCATCTTTAATTTCTTTATTATTTCTTTTTTTCTTTCTTTCTCGATATCTTTCATTCTTGCTTTCATACCTTCTCACATTCTATCTTTAGTTTCTTTTTTACTTACTTTCATTTCTTTCTTTCTTGATATCTTTCATTCTATCTTTCATACCTTCTCTCATTCTATCTTTAGTTTCTTTATTACTTTCTTACTTTCTTTCTTTCTTTCTTGATATCTTTCATTCTACCTCTCCTCCCTTCTCTCTTTCTATCTTTAGTTTATTGATTACTTTCTTACTTTCTTACTTGATATCTTTCATTCTAGCTTTCATACCTTCTCTCATTCTATCTTTAGTTTCTTTTTTACTTACTTTCATATCCTTCGTTCTTCATATCTTGCATTCTAGCTTTAATACCTTCTCTCATTCTATCTTTAGTGTCTTTATTAGTTACTTTCTTTCTTTCTTTCTTGATATCTTTAATTCTAGATTTCATACCTTCTCTCATTTTATCTTTAGTTTCTTTATTGATTTCTTTCTTTCTTTCTTGATATCTTTCAATCTAGCCTTCATATATTCTCTCTTTTCATCTTTAATTTCTTTATTGATTTCATTTTTTCTTTCTTTCTTGATATTTTTCATTCTTGCATTGATACCTTCTCTCATTCTATCTTTAGTTTCTTTTTTACTTACTTTTATTTCTTTCTTTCTTGACATCTATCATTCTAGATTTCATACCTTCTCTCATTCTATCTTTAGTTTCTTTATTGATATCTTTCTTTCTTTCTTTCTTGATATCTTTCATTCTAGGTTTCAAACCTTCTCTGATTCTATCTTTAGTTTCTTTATTACTTTCATTCTTACTTACTTTCTTCATATCATTCATTCTAGATTTCATACCTTCTCTCATTTCATCTTTAGTTTCTTTATTGATATCTTTTTCTTTCTTTCTTGATATCTTTCATTCTAGCTTTCATACCTTCTCTCATTCTATCTTTCGTTTCTTTATTACTTTCTTACTTACTTACTTTCTTCATATCATTCATTCTAGATTTCATACCTTCTCTCATTTTATCTTTAGTTTCTTTATAGATTTCTTTCTTTCTTCCTTTCTTGATATCTTTCATTCTAGCTTTCATACCTTCTCTCATTCTATCTTTCGTTTCTTTATTAGATACTTTCTTTCTTTCTATCTTGATATCTTTCATTCTAGATTTCATACCTTCTCTCATTTTACCTTTAGTTTCTTTATTGATATCTTTCTTTCTTTCTTTCTTGATATCTTTCATTCTAGGTTTCAAACCTTCTCTAATTCTATCTTTAGTTCTTTATTACTTTCATTCTTACTTACTTTCTTCATATCATTCATTCTAGATTTCGTACCTTCTCTCATTTCATCTTTAGTTTCTTTATTGATATCTTTCTTTCCTTCTTTCTTGATATCTTTCATTCTAGCTTTCATACCTTCTCTCATTCTATCTTTCGTTTCTTTATTACTGTCTTTCTTACTTACTTTCTTCATATCATTCATTCTAGATTTCATACCTTCTCTCATTTTATCTTTACTTTCTTTATAGATTTATTTCTTTCTTCCTTTCTTGATATCTTTCATTCTAGCTTTCATACCTTCTCTCATTCTATCTTTAGTTTCTTTATTAGATACTTGCTTTCTTTCTTTCTTGATATCTTTCATTCTAGATTTCATACCTTCTCTCATTTTATCTTTAGTTTCTTTATTGATATCTTTCTTTCTTTCTTTCTTGATATCTTTCATTCTAGGTTTCAAACCTTCTCTAATTCTATCTTTAGTTTCTTTATTACTTTCATTCTTACTTACTTTCTTCAAATCATTCATTCTAGATTTCATACCTTCTCTCATTTCATCTTTAGTTTCTTTATTGATATCTTTCTTTCTTTCTTTCTTGATATCTTTCATTCTAGCTTTCATACCTTCTCTCATTCTATCTTTCGTTTCTTTATTACTTTCATTCTTACTTACTTTCTTCAAATCATTCATTCTAGATTTCATACCTTCTCTCATTTCATCTTTAGTTTCTTTATTGATATCTTTCTTTCTTTCTTTCTTTCTTGATATCTTTCATTCTAGATTTCATACCTTCTCTCATTTTATCTTTAGTTTCTTTATTAGATACTTTCTTTCTTTCTTTCTTGATATCTTTCATTCTAGCTTTCATACCTTCTCTCATTCTCTTTCGTTTCTTTATTACTTTCTTTCTTACTTACTTTCTTCATATTATTCATTCTAGATTTCATACCTTCTCTCATTTCATCTTTAATTTCTTTATTGATTTCTTTTTTTCTTTCTTTCTTGATGTCTTTCATTCTTGCTTTCATACCTTCTCTCATTCTATCTTTAGTTTCTTTTTTACTTACTTTCATTTCTTGCTTTCTTTATATGTTACATTCTGGCTTTCATACCTTCTCTCATTCTATCTTTAGTTTCTTTTTTACTTTCTTTCTTTCTTTTTTCTTTCCTTCTTGATATCTTTCATTCTAGCTCTCATACCTTCTCACTTTCTATCTTTAGTTCCTTTATTAATTACTTTCGTTCTTTCTTTCTTTCTTTCTTTCTTTCTTGATATCTCATTCCAGCTCTCATACCTTCTCTCATTTTATCTTCAGTTTCTTTTTTACTTTCTTTCCTTTCTTGCTTTCTTTATATGTTACATTCTAGCTTTCATAGCTTCTCTCATTCTATCTTTAGTTTCTTTATTAATTTCTTTCTTTCTTTCTTTTTTGATCTTTCATTCTAGCATTCATACCTTCACTCATTCAATCTTTATTTTCTTTATTACATTCCTTCTACTTTGTTCCTTTTTCTTTAATGATAACTTTCATTCTAGCTTTCATACCGTCTCTCATTCTATCTTTAGTTTCTTTTTTACTTACTTTTTTTCTTTCTTTTTTGATATCTTACATTCTAGCTTTCAGACCTTCTCTTATTCTATCTTTAGTTTCTTTACTACTTTCTTTCTTTGTTTCTTACTTTCTTTCTTTCTTTCTTGATAACTTTCATTCTAGCATTCATATCTTCACCTATTCAATCTTTATTTTCTTTATTACATTATTTTTTCTTTGTTCCTTTTTTCTTTCTTCATATCTTTCATTCTAGCTCTCATCTTTTCTCTCTATTTTTAGTTTCTTTATTACTTTCTTACTTTCTTTCTTGATATCTTTCATTCTAGCTTTCATACCTTCTATCATTCTATCTTTAGTTTCTTTTTTACTTACTTTCATATCCTTTGTTCTTCATATCTTGCATTCTAGCGTTAATACCTTCTCTCATTCTGTCTTTAGTGTCTTTATTAGTTACTTTCTTTCCTTCTTTCTTGATATCTTTAATTCTAGATTTCATACCTTCTCTCATTTTATCTTTAGTTTCTTTATTGATTTCTTTCTTTCTTTCTTGATATCTTTCAATCTAGCTTTCATATATTCTCTCATTTCATCTTTAATTTCTTTATTGATTTCATTTTTTCTTTCTTTCTTGATATTTTTCATTCTTGCATTGATACCTTCTCTCATTCTATCTTTAGTTTCTTTTTTACTTACTTTTATTTCTTTCTTTCTTGACATCTATCATTCTAGATTTCATACCTTCTCTCATTTCATCTTTAATTTCTTTATTATTTCTTTTTTTCTTTCTTTCTCGATATCTTTCATTCTTGCTTTCATACCTTCTCACATTCTATCTTTAGTTTCTTTTTTACTTACTTTCATTTCTTTCTTTCTTGATATCTTTCATTCTATCTTTCATACCTTCTCTCATTCTATCTTTAGTTTCTTTATTACTTTCTTACTTTCTTTCTTTCTTTCTTGATATCTTTCATTCTACCTCTCCTCCCTTCTCTCTTTCTATCTTTAGTTTATTGATTACTTTCTTACTTTCTTACTTGATATCTTTCATTCTAGCTTTCATACCTTCTCTCATTCTATCTTTAGTTTCTTTTTTACTTACTTTCATATCCTTCGTTCTTCATATCTTGCATTCTAGCTTTAATACCTTCTCTCATTCTATCTTTAGTGTCTTTATTAGTTACTTTCTTTCTTTCTTTCTTGATATCTTTAATTCTAGATTTCATACCTTCTCTCATTTTATCTTTAGTTTCTTTATTGATTTCTTTCTTTCTTTCTTGATATCTTTCAATCTAGCCTTCATATATTCTCTCTTTTCATCTTTAATTTCTTTATTGATTTCATTTTTTCTTTCTTTCTTGATATTTTTCATTCTTGCATTGATACCTTCTCTCATTCTATCTTTAGTTTCTTTTTTACTTACTTTTATTTCTTTCTTTCTTGACATCTATCATTCTAGATTTCATACCTTCTCTCATTTCATCTTTAATTTCTTTATTATTTCTTTTTTTCTTTCTTTCTTGATATCTTTCATTCTTGCTTTCATAACTTCTCACATTCTATCTTTAGTTTCTTTTTTACTTACTTTCATTTCTTTCTTTCTTCATATCTTTCATTCTACCTCTCTTCCCTTCTCTCGTAATATCTTTAGTTTATTGATTACTTTCTTACTTTCTTACTTGATATCTTTCATTCTAGCTTTCATACCTTCTCTCATTCTATCTTTAGTTTCTTTTTTCTTACTTTCATTTCCTTCGTTCTTCATATCTTGCATTCTAGCTTTCATACCATTACTCATTCTATCTTTAGTTTCTTTATTACTTTCTTTCTTATTTTCTTGATATCTTTCATTCTAGATTTCATACCTTCTCTCATTTTATCTTTAGTTTCTTTATTGATATCTTTCTTTCTTTCTTTCTTGATATCTTTCATTCTAGCTTTCATACCTTCTCTCATTCTATCTTTAGTTTCCTTATTTCTTTCTTTCTTTCTTGATATATATCTTTCTAGATTTCATACCTTATCTCATTTCATCTTTAATTTCTTTATTGATTTCTTTTTTTCTTTCTTTCTTGATATCTTTCGTTCTTGCTTTCATACATTCTCTCATTCTATCTTTAGTTTCTTTTTTACTTACTTTCATTTCTTGCTTTCTTCAGATGTTACATTCTAGCTTTCATACCTTCTCTCATTCTATCTAAGGTTTCTTTCTTTCTTTCTTTCTTTTTTTTCTTTCTTTCTTTCTTTCTTTCTTGATATCTTTCATTCCAGCTTTCATACCTTCTCTCATTCTATCTTTAGTTTCTTTACTACTTTATTTCTTTCTTTCTTGATAACTTTCATTCCAGCATTCATATCTTCACTCATTCAATCTTTATTTTCTTTATTTCATTATTTCTACTTTGTTCCTTCTTTCTTTCTTGATATCTTTCATTCTAGCTTTCATACCTTCTCACTTTCTATCTTTAGTTTCTTTTTTACTTACTATCATTTCTTTCTTTCTTAATATCTTTCAGTCTAGCTTTAATGCCTTCTCTCATTCTATCTTTAGTTCCTTTATTAGTTACTTTCTTTCTTTGTTTTTTTATTGATAACTTTTATTCTAGATTTCAAACCTTCTCCATTTTAGCTTTAATTTCTTTATTAATTTCGTTTATTTCTTTCTTTCTTGATATCTTTCATTCTAGCTTTCATACCTTCTCTCATTCTATCTTTAGTTTCTTTATTACTTTCTTTCTTTCTTTCTTTCTTCATATCTTTCATTATAGATTTCATACCTTCTCTCATTCTATCTTTAGTTTCTTCATTTCTTTCTTTCTTTCTCTCTTGATATCTATCATTCTAGATTCCATATCTTCTCTCATTTCATCTTTAATTACTTTATTGATATCTTTCTTTCTTTCTTTCTTGATATCTTTCATTCTAGTTTTCATACCTTCTCTCATTCTATCTTTAGTTTCTTTCTTGCTTTCTTTCTTGCTTTCTTGATATCTATCATTCTAGATTTCATACCTTCTCTCATTTCATCTTTAATTTCTTTATTGATTTCTTTTTTTCTTTCTTTTTTCTTTCTTGATATCTTTCATTCTAGCTTTCATACCTTCTTTCATTCTATCTTTAGTTTCTTTATTAATTACTTTCGTTCTTTCGTTCTTTCTTTCTTGATATCTCATTCTAGCTCTCATACCTTCTCTGATTCTATATTTAGTTTCTTTACTACTTTCTTTCTTTCTTTCTTGATATCTTTCATTCTATCTTTCATACCTTCTCTCATTCAATCTTTGTTTTCTTTATTACATTATTTCTACTTTCTTCCTTTTTTCTTTCTTGATATCTTTCATTCTAGCTTTCATACCTTCTATCATTCTATCTTTGGTTTCTTTTTTACTTACTTTCATTTCTTTCTTTCTTGATATCTATCATTCTAGCTTTCATACCTTCTCTCATTCTCTCTTTAGTTTCTTTATTACTTTCTTTCTTTCTTTCTTTCTTTCTTGATATCTTTCATTCTAGCTTTCATACCTTCTCTCATTTTATCTTTAGTTTCTTTATAGATTTCTTTCTTTCTTCCTTTCTTGATATCTTTCATTCTAGCTTTCATACCTTCTCTCATTCTATCTTTAGTTTCTTTATTAGATACTTTCTTTCTTTCTTTCTTGATATCTTTCATTCTAGCTTTCATACCTTCTCTCATTCTCTATTTAGTTTCTTTATTACTTTCTTACTTTCTTACTTTCTTGATATCTTTCATTCTAGCTTTCATACCTTCTCTCATTCTATCTTTAGTTTCTTTATTACTTGCTTTCTTTCTCTCTTGATATCTATCATTCTAGATTTCATACCTTCTCTCATTTCATCTTTAATTTCTTTATTGATTACTTTTTTTCTTTCTTTCTTGATGTCTTTCTTTCTTGCTTTCATACCTTAATCTCATTCTATCTTTAGTTTCTTTTATACTTACTTTCATTTCTTGCTTTCTTTATATGTTACATTCTAGCTTTCATATCTTCTTTCATTCTATCTTTATTTCTTTATAAATTACTTTCGTTCTTTCTTTCTTTCTTTCTTTATGATATCTCATTCCAGCTCTCATACCTTCTCTCATTTTATCTTTAGTTTCTTTTTTACTTACTTTCATTTCTTTCTTTCTTGATATCTTTCATTCTATCTTTCATACCTTCTCTCGTTCTATCTTTAGTTTCTTTATTACTTTCTTACTTTCTTTCTTTCTTTCTTGATATCTTTCATTCTAGCTCTCATACCTTTTCTCTTTCTATCTTTAGTTTCTTTATTACTTTCTTACTTTCTTTCTTTCTTTCTTTCTTGATATCTTTCATTCTAGCTCTCATAACTTCTCTGATTCTATCTTTAGTTTCTTTATTACTTTCTTACTTTCTTTCTTTCTTGATATCTTTCATTCTAGCTTTCAAACATTCTCTCATTCTATCATTATTTTCGTTTTTACTTTCATTTCTTTCTTTCTTCATATCTTGCATTATAGCTTTCATACTTTCACTCATTCTATCTTTAATTTCTTTATCACTTACTTTCTTTCTTTCTTGATATCTTGCATTCTAGGTTTCATATTTCTCTCATTTCCTCTTTAATTTCTTTATTGATTTCTTTTTTTCTTTCTTCCTTGATATCTTTCATTCTAGCTATCATACCTTCTCTCATTCTATCTTTAGTTTCTATTTTACTTACTTTTATTTATTTCTTTCTTGATATCTTACATTCCAGCCTTCATACCTTCTCTCATTCTATTTTTAGTTTCCTTATTACTTTCTTTCTTTCTTTCTTGATATCTTTCATTCTAGAATTCATACCTTCTCTCATTCTATCTTTAGTTTCTTTATAAATTCATTTCTACTTTCTTCCTTTTTTTTTCTTGATATCTTTCATTCTAGCATTCATACCTTCTCTCATTCTATCTTTAGTTTCTTTTTTACATTCTTTCTTTCTTTCTTTCTTTCTTTCTTTCTTTCTTTCTTGATAGCTTTCATTCTAGCTCACATACCTTCTCTCGTTCCAGCTTTAGTTTCTAAATTACTTTCTTATTTTCTTTCTTTCTTTCTTGATATCTTTCATTCCAGCTTTCATACCTTCTTTCATTCTATCTTTAGTTTCTTTATTAATTAATTTCGTTCCTTCTTTCTTTCTTTCTTTCTTTCTTGATATCTTTCATTCCAGCTCTCATAACTTGTCTTATTCTATCTTTAGTTTCTTTTGTACTTAATTTCTTTTTTATTTATTTCTAGATATCTTTCCTTCTAGCATTCATATCTTCACTCATTCTCTCTTTAGTTTCTTTATTACTTTCTTTCTTTCTTTCTTTCTTGATATCTTTCATTCTAGCTTTCATACCTTCTCTCATTCTATCTTTCGTTTCTTTATTACTTTCTTTCTTTCTTGATATCTATCATTCTAGATTTCATACCTTCTCTCATTTTATCTTTAGTTTCTTTATAAATTTCTTTCTTTCTTCCTTTCTTGATATCTTTCGTTCTTGCTTTCATACATTCTCTCATTCTATCTTTAGTTTCTTTTTTACTTACTTTCATTTCTTGCTTTCTTCATATGTTTCATTCTAGCTTTCATACCTTCTCTCATTCTATCTAAAGTTTCTTTATTACTTTCTTTCTTTCTTTCTTGAAATCTTTCATTCTAGCTTTCATACCTTCTCTCATTCTATCTTTTGTTTCTTTATTACTTTCTTTCTTTCTTGATATCTATCATTCTAGATTTCATACCTTCTCTCATTTTATCTTTAGTTTCTTTATAGATTTCTTTCTTTCTTTGTTTTCTTGATATCTTTCATTCTAGCTTTCATACCTTCTTTCTTTCTATCTTTAGTTTCTTTATTAGATACTTTCTTTCTTTCTTTCTTGATATCTTTCTTTCTAGATTTCATACCTTCTCTCATTTTAACTTTAGTTTCTTTATTGATATCTTTCTTTCTTTCTTTCTTGATATCTTTCATTCTAGGTTTCAAACCTTCTCTAATTCTATCTTTAGTTTCTTTATTACTTTCATTCTTACTTACTTTCTTCATATCATTCATTCTAGATTTCATACCTTCTCTCATTTCATCTTTAGTTTCTTTATTGATATCTTTCTTTCTTTCTTTCTCGATATCTTTCATGCTTGCTTTCATACCTTCTCACATTCTATCTTTAGTTTCTTTTTTACTTACTTTCATTTCTTTCTTTCTTGATATCTTTCATTCTATCTTTCATACCTTCTCTCGTTCTATCTTTAGTTTCTTTATTACTTTCTTACTTTCTTTCTTTCTTTCTTGATATCTTTCATTCTACCTCTCCTCCCTTCTCTCTTTCTATCTTTAGTTTATTGATTACTTTCTTACTTTCTTACTTGATATCTTTCATTCTAGCTTTCATACCTTCTCTCATTCTATCTTTAGTTTCTTTTTTACTTACTTTCATTTCCTTCATTCTTCATATCTTGCATTCTAGCTTTCATACCATTACTCATTCTATCTTTAGTTTCTTTATTACTTTCTTTCTTATTTTCTTGATATCTTTCATTCTAGATTTCATACCTTCTCTCATTTTATCTTTAGTTTCTTTATTGATATCTTTCTTTCTTTCTTTCTTGATATCTTTCATTCTAGCTTTCATACCTTCTCTCATTCTATCTTTAGTTTCCTTATTTCTTTCTTTCTTTCGTTCTTGATATATATCATTCTAGATTTCATACCTTATCTCATTTCATCTTTAATTTCTTTATTGATTTCTTTTTTCTTTCTTTCTTGATATCTTTCGTTCTTGCTTTCATACATTCTCTCATTCTATCTTTAGTTTCTTTTTTACTTACTTTCATTTCTTGCTTTCTTCATATGTTACATTCTAGCTTTCATACCTTCTCTCATTCTATCTAAAGTTTCTTTCTTTCTTTCTTTCTTTCTTTCCTTCTTTCTTTCTTTCTTTCTTTCTTTCTTTCTTTCTTTCTTTCTTTCTTTCTTTCTTTCTTTCTTTCTTTCTTGATATCTTTCATTCCAGCTTTCCTACCTTCTCTCATTCTATCTTTAGTTTCTTTTTTACTTACTTTCATTTCTTTCTTTCTTGATATCTTACATTCTATCTTTCATAACTTCTCTCGTTCTATCTTTAGTTTCTTCATTACTTTCTTTCTATCTCTCTTGATATCTATCATTCTAGATTTCATACCTTCTCTCATTTCATCATTAATTTCTTTATTGATATCTTTCTTTCTTTCTTCCTATCTTTCATTCCAGATTTCATACCTTCTCTCATTTCATCTTTAATTTCTTTATTGATATGTTTCTTTCTTTCTTTCTTGATATCTTTCATTCTAGTTTTCATACCTTCTCTCATTCTATCTTTAGTTTCTTTATTGCTTTCTTTCTTGCTTTCTTGATATCTATCATTCTAGATTTCATACCTTCTCTCATTTCATCTTTAATTATTTTATTGATTTCTTTTTTCTTTCTTTCTTTCTTTCTTGATATCTTTCATTCTAGCTTTCATACCTTCTTTCATTCTATCTTTAGTTTCTTTATTAATTACTTTCATTCTTTCTTTCTTTCTTTCTTGATATCTCATTCTAGCTCTCATACCTTCTCTGATTCTATATTTAGTTTCCTTACTACTTTCTTTCTTTCTTTCTTTCTTGATATCTTTCATTCTATCATTCATACCTTCTCTCATTCAATCTTTGTTTTCTTTATTACATTATTTCTACTTTCTTCCTTTTTTCTTTCTTGATATCTTTCATTCTAGCTTTCATACCTTCTCTCATTCTATCTTTGGTTTCTTTTTTACTTACTTTCATTTCTTTCATTCTTGATACATATCATTCTAGCTTTCATACCTTCTCTCATTCTCTCTTTACTTTCTTTATTACTTTCTTACTTACTTTCTTTCTTTCTTGATATCTTTCATTCTTGCTTTCATACCTTCTCTCATTCTATCTTTAGTTTCTTTTTTACTTACTTTCATTTCTTACTTTCTTGATATCTATCATTCTAGCTTTCATACCTTCTCTCATTCTCTCTTTAGTTTCTTTATTACTTTCTTTCTTTCTTTCTTGAAATCTTTCATTCTAGCTTTCATACCTTCTCTCATTCTATCTTTTGTTTCTTTATTACTTTCTTTCTTTCTTGATATCTATCATTCTAGATTTCATACCTTCTCTCATTTTATCTTTAGTTTCTTTATAGATTTCTTTCTTTCTTTGTTTTCTTGATATCTTTCATTCTAGCTTTCATACCTTCTTTCTTTCTATCTTTAGTTTCTTTATTAGATACTTTTTTTCTTTCTTTCTTGATATCTTTCTTTCTAGATTTCATACCTTCTCTCATTTTATCTTTAGTTTCTTTATTGATATCTTTCTTTCTTTCTTTCTTGATGTCTTTCATTCTAGCTTTCAAACCTTCTCTAATTCTATCTTTAGTTTCTTTATTACTTTCATTCTCACTTACTTTCTTCATATCATTCATTCTAGATTTCATACCTTCTCTCATTTCATCTTTCGTTTCTTTATTGATATCTTTCTTTCTTTCTTTCTTGATATCTTTCATTCTAGCTTTCATACCTTCTCTCATTCTATCTTTCGTTTCTTTTTTACTTACTTTCATTTCTTTCTTTCTTGATATCTTACATTCTATCTTTCATAACTTCTCTCGTTCTATCTTTAGTTTCTTTATTACTTTCTTTCTTTCTTTCTTGATATCTTTCATTCTAGCTTTCATACCTTCTCACTTTCTATCTTTAGTTTCTTTTTTACTTACTATCATTTCTTTCTTTCTTAATATCTTTCAGTCTAGCTTTAATGCCTTCTCTCATTCTATCTTTAGTTCCTTTATTAGTTACTTACTTACTTTCTTTCTTTCTTGATAACTTTTATTCTATATTTCAAATCTCTCATTTTATCTTTAATTTCTTTATTGATTTCGTTAATTTCTTTCTTTCTTTATATCTTTCATTCTTGATTTCATACCTTCTCACATTCTATCTTTAGTTTCTTCACTACTTTCTTTCTTTCTTTCTTGATAACTTTCTTTCTAGCACTCATATCTTCACTCATTCAATCTTTATTTTCTTTCATACATTATTTCTACTTTGTTCCTTTTTTCTTTCTTGATATCTTTCATTCTAGCTTTCATACCTTCTCTCATTCTATCTTTAGTTTCTTTTTACTTACTTTCATTTCTTTGTTTCTTGATATCTTACATTCTATCTTTCATAACTTCTCTGGTTCTATCTTTAGTTTCTTTATTACTTTCTTTCTTTCTTTCATTCTTCATATCTTTCATTATAGATTTCATACCTTCTCTCATTCTATCTTTAGTTTCTTCATTACTTTCTTTCTTTCTCTCTTGATATCTATCATTCTAGATTTCATACCTTCTCTCATTTCATCTTTAATTTCTTTATTGATATCTTTCTTTCTTTCTTCCTATCTTTCATTCTAGATTTCATACCTTCTCTCATTCTATCTTTACTTTCTTTCTTGCTTTCTTTCTTGCTTTCTTGATATCTATCATTCAAGATTTCATACCTTCTCTCATTTCATCTTTAATTTCTTTACTGATTTCTTTTTTTCTTTCTTTTTTTCTTGCTTGATATCTTTCATTCTAGCTTTCATACCTCCTTTCATTCTATCTTTAGTTTCTTTATTAATTACTTTCGTTCTTTCTTTCTTTCTTTCTTTCTTGATATCTCATTCTAGCTCTCATACCTTCTCTGATTCTATATTTAGTTTCTTTACTACTTTCTTTCTTTCTTTCTTTCTTGATATCTTTCATTCTATCTTTCATACCTTCTCTCATTCAATCTTTGTTTTCTTTATTACATTATTTCTACTTTCTTCCTTTTTTCTTTCTTGATATCTTTCATTCTAGCTTTCATACCTTCTCTCATTCTATCTTTGGTTTCTTTTTTACTTACTTTCATTTCTTTCTTTCTTGATATCTATCATTCTAGCTTTCATACCTTCTCCCATTCTCTCTTTAGTTTCTTTATTACTTTCTTTCTTTCTTTCTTTCTTTCTTGATATCTTTCATTCTTGCTTTCATACCTTCTCTCATTCTATCTTTAGTTTCTTTTTTACTTACTTTCATTTCTTACTTTCTTGATATCTATCATTCTAGCTTTCATACCTTCTCTCATTCTCTTTAGTTTCTTTATTACTTTCTTTCTTTCTTTCTTGATATCTTTCATTCTAGCTTTCATACCTTCTGTCATTCTATCTTTCGTTTCTTTATTACTTTCTTTCTTTCTTTCTTTCTTGATATCTATCATTCTAGATTTCATACCTTCTCTCATTTTATCTTTAGTTTCTTTATAGATTTCTTTCTTTCTTTGTTTTCTTGATATCTTTCATTCTAGCTTTCATACCTTCTCTCATTCTATCTTTAGTTTCTTTATTAGATACTTTCTTTCTTTCTTGATCTCTTTCATTCTAGATTTCATACCTTCTCTCATTTTATCTTTAGTTTCTTTATTGATATCTTTCTTTCTTTCTTTCTTTTTTCTTTCTTTCCTTCTTTCTTTCTTTCTTTCTTTCTTTCTTTCTTTCTTTCTTTCTTTCTTTCTTTCTTTCTTTCTTTCTTTCTTTCTTTCTTTCTTTCTTTCTTTCTTTCTTTCTTGATATCTTTCATTCCAGCTTTCCTACCTTCTCTCATTCTATCTTTAGTTTCATTTTACTTACTTTCATTTCTTTCTTTCTTGATATCTTACATTCTATCTTTCATAACTTCTCTCGTTCTATCTTTAGTTTCTTTATTACTTTCTTTCTTTCTTTCTTGATATCTTTCATTCTAGCTTTCATACCTTCTCACTTTCTATCTTTAGTTTCTTTTTTGCTTACTATCATTTCTTTCTTTCTTAATATCTTTCAGTCTAGCTTTAATGCCTTCTCTCATTCTATCTTTAGTTCCTTTATTAGTTACTTACTTTCTTTATTTCTTTCTTGATAACTTTTATTCTATATTTCAAATCTTCTCTCATTTTATCTTTAATTTCTTTATTGATTTTGTTAATTTCTTTCTTTCTTTATATCTTTCATTCTTCATTTCATACCTTCTCACATTCTATCTTTAGTTTCTTCACTACTTTCTTTCTTTCTTTCTTGATAACTTTCTTTCTAGCACTCATACCTTCACTCATTCAATCTTTATTTTCTTTATTTCATTATTTCTTTTTTGTTCCTTTTATCTTTCTTGATATCTTTCATTCTAGCTTTCATACCTTCTCTCATTCTATCTTTAGTTTCTTTTTACTTACTTTCATTTCTTTCTCTCTTGATATCTTACATTCTATCTTTCATAACTTCTCTCGTTCTATCTTTAGTTTCTTTATTACTTTCTTTCTTTCTCTCTTGATATCTATCATTCTAGATTTCATACCTTCTCTCATTTCATCTTTAATTTCTTTATTGATATCTTTCTTTCTTTCTTCCTATCTTTCATTCTAGATTTCATACCTTCTCTCATTTCATCTTTAATTTTTTTTATTGATATGTTTCTTACTTTCTTTCTTGATATCTTTCATTCTAGTTCTCATACCTTCTCTCATTCTATCTTTATTTTCTTTATTGCTTTCTTTCTTGCTTACTTTCTTCATATCATTCATTCTAGATTTCATACCTTCTCTCATTTCATCTTTAGTTTCTTTATTGATATCTTTCTTTCTTTCTTTCTTGATATCTTTCATTCTAGCTTTCATACCTTCTCTCATTCTATCTTTCGTTTCTTTATTACTTTCTTTCTTACTTACTTTCTTCATATCATTCATTCTAGATTTCATACCTTCTCTCATTTTATCTTTAGTTTCTTTATAGATTTCTTTCTTTCTTCCTTTCTTGATATCTTTCATTCTAGCTTTCATACCTTCACTCATTCGATCTTTAGTTTCTTTATTAGATAGTTTCTTTCTTTCTCTCTTGATATCTTTCATTCTAGATTTCATACCTTCTCTCATTTTATCTTTAGTTTCTTTATTGATATCTTTCTTTCTTTCTTTCTTGATATCTTTCTTTCTAGGTTTCAAACCTTCTCTAATTCTATCTTTAGTTTCTTTATTACTTTCATTCTTACTTACTTTCTTCATATCATTCATTCTAGATTTCATAACTTCTCTCATTTCATCTTTAGTTTCTTTATTGATATCTTTCTTTCTTTCTTTCTTGATATCTTTCATTCTAGCTTTCATACCTTCTCTCATTCTATCTTTCGTTTCTTTATTACTTTCTTTCTTACTTACTTTCTTCATATCATTCATTCTAGATTTCATACCTTCTCTCATTTTATCTTTAGTTTCTTTATAGATTTCTTTCTTTCTTCCTTTCTTGATATCTTTCATTCTAGCTTTCATACCTTCTCTCATTCTATCTTTAGTTTCTTTATTAGATACTTTCTTTCTTTCTTTCTTGATATCTTTCATTCTAGATTTCATACTTTCTCTCATTTTATCTTTAGTTTCTTTATTGATATCTTTCTTTCTTTCTTTCTTGATATCTTTCATTCTAGGTTTCAAACCTTCTCTAATTCTATCTTTAGTTTCTTTATTACTTTCATTCTTACTTACTTTCTTCAAATCATTCATTCTAGATTTCATACCTTCTCTCATTTCATCTTTAGTTTCTTTATTGATATCTTTTTTTCTTTCTTTCTTGATATCTTTCATTCTAGCTTTCATACCTTCTCTCATTCTATCTTTCGTTTCTTTATTACTTTCTTTCTTACTTACTTTCTTCATATCATTCATTCTAGATTTCATACCTTCTCTTATTTTATCTTTAGTTTCTTTATAGATTTCTTTCTTTCTTCCTTTTTTGATATCTTTCATTCTAGCTTTCATACCTTCTCTCATTCTATCTTTAGTTTCTTTATTAGATACTTTCTTTCTTTCTTTCTTGATATCTTTCATTCTAGATTTCATACCTTCTTTCATTTTATCTTAAGTTTCTTTATTAGATACTTTCTTTCTTTCTTTCTTGATATCTTTAATTCTAGCTTTCATACCTTCTCTCATTCTCTTTCGTTTCTTTATTACTTTCTTTCTTACTTACTTTCTTCATATTATTCATTCTAGATTTCATACCTTCTCTCATTTCATCTTTAGTTTCTTTATTGATATCTTTCTTTCTTTCTTTCTTGATATCTTTCATTCTAGCTTTCATACCTTCTCTCATTCTATCTTTCGTTTCTTTATTACTTTCTTTCTTACTTACTTTCTTCATATCATTCATTCTAGATTTCATACCTTCTCTCATTTTATCTTTAGTTTCTTTATAGATTTCTTTCTTTCTTCCTTTCTTGATATCTTTCATTCTAGCTTTCATACCTTCTCTCATTCTATCTTTAGTTTCTTTATTAGATGCTTTCTTTCTTTCTTTCTTGATATCTTTCATTCTAGTTCTCATACCTTCTCTCATTCTATCTTTATTTTCTTTATTGCTTTCTTTCTTGCTTTCTTGATATCTATCATTCAAGATTTCATACCTTCTCTCATTTCATCTTTAATTTCTTTATTGATTTCTTTTTTTCTTTCTTTTTTTCTTGCTTGATATCTTTCATTCTAGCTTTCATACCTTCTTTCATTCTATCTTTAGTTTCTTTATTAATTACTTTCGTTATTTCTTTCTTTCTTTCTTTCTTGATATCTCATTCTAGCTCTCATACCTTCTCTGATTCTATATTTAGTTTCTTTACTACTTTTTTCTTTCTTTCTTTCTTGATATCTTTCATTCTATCTTTCATACCTTCTCTCATTCAATCTTTGTTTTCTTTATTACATTATTTCTACTTTCTTCCTTTTTTCTTTCTTGATATCTTTCATTCTAGCTTTCATACCTTCTCTCATTCTATCTTTGGTTTCTTTTTTACTTACTTTCATTTCTTTCTTTCTTTATATCTATCATTCTAGCTTTCATACCTTCTCTCATTCTCTCTTTAGTTTCTTTATTACTTTCTTTCTTTCTTCCTTTCTTGATATCTTTCATAATAGCTTTCATACCTTCTCTCATTCTATCTTTAGTTTCTTTATTAGATACTTTCTTTCTTTCTTTCTTGATATCTTTCATTCTAGATTTCATACCTTCTCTCATTTTATCTTTAGTTTCTTTATTGATAACTTTCTTTCTTTCTTTCTTGATATCTTTCATTCTAGCTTTCAAACCTTCTCTAATTCTATCTTTAGTTTCTTTATTACTTTCATTCTTACTTACTTTCTTCATATCATTCATTCTAGATTTCATACCTTCTCTCATTTCATCTTTAGTTTCTTTATTGATATCTTTCTTTCTTTCTTTCTTGATATCTTTCATTCTAGCTTTCATACCTTCTCTCATTCTATCTTTCGTTTCTTTATTACTTTCTTTCTTACTTACTTTCTTCATATCATTCATTCTAGATTTCATACCTTCTCTCATTTTATCTTTAGTTTCTTTATAGATTTCTTTCTTTCTTCCTTTCTTGATATCTTTCATTCTAGCTTTCATACCTTCACTCATTCGATCTTTAGTTTCTTTATTAGATACTTTCTTTCTTTCTCTCTTGATATCTTTCATTCTAAGTTTCATACCTTCTCTCATTTTATCTTTAGTTTCTTTATTGATATCTTTCTTTCTTTCTTTCTTGATATCTTTCATTCTAGGTTTCAAACCTTCTCTAATTCTATCTTTAGTTTCTTTATTACTTTCATTCTTACTTACTTTCTTCATATCATTCATTCTAGATTTCATAACTTCTCTCATTTCATCTTTAGTTTCTTTATTGATATCTTTCTTTCTTTCTTTCTTGATATCTTTCATTCTAGCTTTCATACCTTCTCTCATTCTATCTTTCGTTTCTTTATTACTTTCTTTCTTACTTACTTTCTTCATATCATTCATTCTAGATTTCATACCTTCTCTCATTTTATCTTTAGTTTCTTTATAGATTTCTTTCTTTCTTCCTTTCTTGATATCTTTCATTCTAGCTTTCATACCTTCTCTCATTCTATCTTTAGTTTCTTTATTAGATACTTTCTTTCTTTCTTTCTTGATATCTTTCATTCTAGATTTCATACTTTCTCTCATTTCATCTTTAGTTTCTTTATTGATATCTTTCTTTCTTTCTTTCTTGATATCTCTCATTCTAGGTTTCAAACCTTCTCTAATTCTATCTTTAGTTTCTTTATTACTTTCATTCTTAATTACTTTCTTCAAATCATTCATTCTAGATTTCATACCTTCTCTCATTTCATCTTTAGTTTCTTTATTGATATCTTTTTTTCTTTCTTTCTTGATATCTTTCATTCTAGCTTTCATACCTTCTCTCATTCTATATTTCGTTTCTTTATTACTTTCTTTCTTACTTACTTTCTTCATATCATTCATTCTAGATTTCATACCTTCTCTTATTTTATCTTTAGTTTCTTTATAGATTTCTTTCTTTCTTCCTTTTTTGATATCTTTCATTCTAGCTTTCATACCTTCTCTCATTCTATCTTTAGTTTCTTTATTAGATACTTTCTTTCTTTCTTTCTTGATATCTTTCATTCTAGATTTCATACCTTCTTTCATTTTATCTTTAGTTTCTTTATTAGATACTTTCTTTCTTTCTTTCTTGATATCTTTAATTCTAGCATCATACCTTCTCTCATTCTCTTACGTTTCTTTATTACTTTCTTTCTTACTTACTTTCTTCATATTATTCATTCTAGATTTCATACCTTCTCTCATTTCATCTTTAGTTTCTTTATTGATATCTTTCTTTCTTTCTTTCTTGATATCTTTCATTCTAGCTTTCATACCTTCTCTCATTCTATCTTTCGTTTCTTTATTACTTTCTTTCTTACTTACTTTCTTCATATCATTCATTCTAGATTTCATACCTTCTCTCATTTTATCTTTAGTTTCTTTATAGATTTCTTTCTTTCTTCCTTTCTTGATATCTTTCATTCTAGCTTTCATACCTTCTCTCATTCTATCTTTAGTTTCTTTATTAGATGCTTTCTTTCTTTCTTTCTTGATATCTTTCATTCTAGATTTCATACCTTCTCTCATTTTATCTTTAGTTTCTTTATTGATATCTTTCTTTCTTTCTTTCTTGATATCTTTCATTCTAGGTTTCAAACCTTCTCTAATTCTATCTTTAGTTTCTTTATTACTTTCATTCTTACTTACTTTCTTCAAATCATTCATTCTAGATTTCATACCTTCTCTCATTTCATCTTTAGTTTCTTTATTGATATCTTTTTTTCTTTCTTTCTTGATATCTTTCATTCTAGCTTTCATACCTTCTCTCATTCTATCTTTCGTTTCTTTATTAGAAACTTTCCTTCTTTCTTTCTTGATATCTTTCATTCTAGATTTCATACCTTCTTTCATTTTATCTTTAGTTTCTTTATTAGATACTTTCTTTCTTTCTTTCTTGATATCTTTCATTCTAGCTTTCATACCTTCTCTCATTCTATCTTTAGTTTCTTTTTTACTTACTTTCATTTCCTTCGTTCTTCATATCTTGCATTCTAGCTTTCATACCATTACTCATTCTATCTTTAGTTTCTTTATTACTTTCTTTCTTATTTTCTTGATATCTTTCATTCTAGATTTCATACCTTCTCTCATTTTATCTTTAGTTTCTTTATTGATATCTTTCTTTCTTTCTTTCTTGATATCTTTCATTCTATCTTTCATACCTTCTCTCATTCTATCTTTAGTTTCCTTTTTACTTTCTTTCTTTCGTTCTTGATATATATCATTCTAGATTTCATACCTTATCTCATTTCATCTTTAATTTCTTTATTGATTTCTTTTTTTCTTCCTTTCTTGATATCTTTCGTTCTTGCTTTCATACATTCTCTCATTCTGTCTTTAGTTTCTTTTTTACTTACTTTCATTTCTTGCTTTCTTCATATGTTACATTCTAGCATTCATACCTTCTCTCATTCTATCTAAAGTTTCTTTCTTTCTTTCTTTCTTTCATTCTTTCCTTCTTTCTTTCTTTCTTTCTTTCTTTCTTTCTTTCTTTCTTTCTTTCTTTCTTGATATCTTTTATTCCGGCTTTCCTACCTTCTCTCATTCTATCTTTAGTTTCATTTTACTTACTTTCATTTCTTTCTTTCTTGATATCTTACATTCTAGCTTTCATACCTTCTCACTTTCTATCTTTAGTTTCTTTTTTACTTACTATCATTTCTTTCTTTCTTAATATCTTTCAGTCTAGCTTTAATACGCTCTCTCATTCTATCTTTAGTTTCTTTATTAGTTACTTTCTTTCTCTCTTTCTTTCTTCATATCTTTCATTCTCGATTTCATACCATTTCTCATTTTATCCTTAGTTTCTTTATTGATTTCTTTCTTTCTTTCTTTCTTGATATCTTTCATTGTAGCTATCATATCTTCTCTCATTCTATCTTTAGTTTCTTTACTACTTTCTTTCTTTCTTTTTTTTAATTGATATCTTTCATTCTAGCTTTCATACCTTCTTTCATTCTATCTTTAGTTTCTTTTTTAATTACATTCATTTCTTTCTTTCTTGATATCTTACATTCTAGCTTTCATACATTCAATTATTCTCTTTAGTTTCTTTATTACTTTCTTTATTTCTTTCTTTCATTCTTTCTTGATATCTTTCATTCTCGCTTTCATACCTTCTTTCATTCTATCTTTAGTTTCTTCATTAATTACTTTCTTTGTTTCTTTCATTCTTTCTTGATATCTTTCATACTAGCTTTCATACCTTCTCTCATTCTATCTTTAGTTTCTTTATTAGTTACTTTATTTCTTTATTTCTTTATATATTTCATTATGTATTTCATACCTTCTCTCATTTTATCTTTAGTTTCTTTATTGATTTCTTTCATTCTTTCTTTCTTGATATCTTTCATTCTAGCTTTCATACATTCTCTCATTCTATCTTTAGTTTCTTTATTACTTTATTTCTTTCTTTCTTTCTTGATATCTTTCATTCTTGTTTTCATACCTTCTCTCATTTCATCTTCAGTTTCTTTATTACTTTCTTACTTTCTTTCTTTTTTCTTTTTTGATATCTTTCATTTTAGCTTTCATACCTTCTCTCATTCTATCTTTAGTTTCTTTTTTACTTACTTTCATTTCTTTCTTTCTTGATATCTTACATTCTAGCTTTCATACCTTCAATCATTTTCTTTAGTTTCTTTATTACTTTCTTTGTTTCTTTCATTCTTTCTGGATATCTTTCATTCTAGCTTTCATACCTTCTCTCATTCTATCTTTAGTTTCTTTATTAGTTACTTTCTTTGTTTCTTTCTTGATATATTTCATTATGTATTTCATACCTTCTCTCATTTTATATTTAGTTTCTTTATTGATTTCTTTCTTTCTTTTTGTCTTGATATCATTCATTCTAGCTTTCATACCTTCTCTCATTCTATCTTTGGTTTCTTTTTTACTTACTTTCATTTCTTTCTTTCTTTATATCTATCATTCTAGCTTTCATACCTTCTCTCATTCTCTCTTTAGTTTCTTTATTACTTTCTTTCTTTCTTCCTTTCTTGATATCTTTCATAATAGCTTTCATACCTTCTCTCATTCTATCTTTAGTTTCTTTATTAGATACTTTCTTTCTTTCTTTCTTGATATCTTTCATTCTAGATTTCATACCTTCTCTCATTTTATCTTTAGTTTCTTTATTGATAACTTTCTTTCTTTCTTTCTTGATATCTTTCATTCTAGCTTTCAAACCTTCTCTAATTCTATCTTTAGTTTCTTTATTACTTTCATTCTTACTTACTTTCTTCATATCATTCATTCTAGATTTCATACCTTCTCTCATTTCATCTTTAGTTTCTTTATTGATATCTTTCTTTCTTTCTTTCTTGATATCTTTCATTCTAGCTTTCATACCTTCTCTCATTCTATCTTTCGTTTCTTTATTACTTTCTTTCTTACTTACTTTCTTCATATCATTCATTCTAGATTTCATACCTTCTCTCATTTTATCTTTAGTTTCTTTATAGATTTCTTTCTTTCTTCCTTTCTTGATATCTTTCATTCTAGCTTTCATACCTTCACTCATTCGATCTTTAGTTTCTTTATTAGATACTTTCTTTCTTTCTCTCTTGATATCTTTCATTCTAGATTTCATACCTTCTCTCATTTTATCTTTAGTTTCTTTATTGATATCTTTCTTTCTTTCTTTCTTGATATCTTTCATTCTAGGTTTCAAACCTTCTCTAATTCTATCTTTAGTTTCTTTATTACTTTCATTCTTACTTACTTTCTTCATATCATTCATTCTAGATTTCATAACTTCTCTCATTTCATCTTTAGTTTCTTTATTGATATCTTTCTTTCTTTCTTTCTTGATATCTTTCATTCTAGCTTTCATACCTTCTCTCATTCTATCTTTCGTTTCTTTATTACTTTCTTTCTTACTTACTTTCTTCATATCATTCATTCTAGATTTCATACCTTCTCTCATTTTATCTTTAGTTTCTTTATAGATTTCTTTCTTTCTTCCTTTCTTGATATCTTTCATTCTAGCTTTCATACCTTCTCTCATTCTATCTTTAGTTTCTTTATTAGATACTTTCTTTCTTTCTTTCTTGATATCTTTCATTCTAGATTTCATACTTTCTCTCATTTTATCTTTAGTTTCTTTATTGATATCTTTCTTTCTTTCTTTCTTGATATCTCTCATTCTAGGTTTCAAACCTTCTCTAATTCTATCTTTAGTTTCTTTATTACTTTCATTCTTACTTACTTTCTTCAAATCATTCATTCTAGATTTCATACCTTCTCTCATTTCATCTTTAGTTTCTTTATTGATATCTTTTTTTCTTTCTTTCTTGATATCTTTCATTCTAGCTTTCATACCTTCTCTCATTCTATCTTTCGTTTCTTTATTACTTTCTTTCTTACTTACTTTCTTCATATCATTCATTCTAGATTTCATACCTTCTCTTATTTTATCTTTAGTTTCTTTATAGATTTCTTTCTTTCTTCCTTTTTTGATATCTTTCATTCTAGCTTTCATACCTTCTCTCATTCTATCTTTAGTTTCTTTATTAGATACTTTCTTTCTTTCTTTCTTGATATCTTTCATTCTAGATTTCATACCTTCTTTCATTTTATCTTTAGTTTCTTTATTAGATACTTTCTTTCTTTCTTTCTTGATATCTTTAATTCTAGCTTTCATACCTTCTCTCATTCTCTTTCGTTTCTTTATTACTTTCTTTCTTACTTACTTTCTTCATATTATTCATTCTAGATTTCATACCTTCTCTCATTTCATCTTTAGTTTCTTTATTGATATCTTTCTTTCTTTCTTTCTTGATATCTTTCATTCTAGCTTTCATACCTTCTCTCATTCTATCTTTCGTTTCTTTATTACTTTCTTTCTTACTTACTTTCTTCATATCATTCATTCTAGATTTCATACCTTCTCTCATTTTATCTTTAGTTTCTTTATAGATTTCTTTCTTTCTTCCTTTCTTGATATCTTTCATTCTAGCTTTCATACCTTCTCTCATTCTATCTTTAGTTTCTTTATTAGATGCTTTCTTTCTTGATATCTTTCATTCTAGATTTCATACCTTCTCTCATTTTATCTTTAGTTTCTTTATTGATATCTTTCTTTCTTTCTTTCTTGATATCTTTCAATCTAGGTTTCAAACCTTCTCTAATTCTATCTTTAGTTTCTTTATTACTTTCATTCTTACTTACTTTCTTCAAATCATTCATTCTAGATTTCATACCTTCTCTCATTTCATCTTTAGTTTCTTTATTGATATCTTTTTTCTTTCTTTCTTGATATCTTTCATTCTAGCTTTCATACCTTCTCTCATTCTATCTTTCGTTTCTTTATTAGAAACTTTCCTTCTTTCTTTCTTGATATCTTTCATTCTAGATTTCATACCTTCTTTCATTTTATCTTTAGTTTCTTTATTAGATACTTTCTTTCTTTCTTTCTTGATATCTTTCATTCTAGCTTTCATACCTTCTCTCATTCTATCTTTAGTTTCTTTTTTACTTACTTTCATTTCCTTCGTTCTTCATATCTTGCATTCTAGCTTTCATACCATTACTCATTCTATCTTTAGTTTCTTTATTACTTTCTTTCTTATTTTCTTGATATCTTTCATTCTAGATTTCATACCTTCTCTCATTTTATCTTTAGTTTCTTTATTGATATCTTTCTTTCTTTCTTTCTTGATATCTTTCATTCTATCTTTCATACCTTCTCTCATTCTATCTTTAGTTTCCTTTTTACTTTCTTTCTTTCGTTCTTGATATATATCATTCTAGATTTCATACCTTATCTCATTTCATCTTTAATTTCTTTATTGATTTCTTTTTTTCTTCCTTTCTTGATATCTTTCGTTCTTGCTTTCATACATTCTCTCATTCTGTCTTTAGTTTCTTTTTTACTTACTTTCATTTCTTGCTTTCTTCATATGTTACATTCTAGCATTCATACCTTCTCTCATTCTATCTAAAGTTTCTTTCTTTCTTTCTTTCTTTCATTCTTTCCTTCTTTCTTTCTTTCTTTCTTTCTTTCTTTCTTTCTTTCTTTCTTTCTTTCTTGATATCTTTCATTCCGGCTTTCCTACCTTCTCTCATTCTATCTTTAGTTTCATTTTACTTACTTTCATTTCTTTCTTTCTTGATATCTTACATTCTAGCTTTCATACCTTCTCACTTTCTATCTTTAGTTTCTTTTTTACTTACTATCATTTCTTTCTTTCTTAATATCTTTCAGTCTAGCTTTAATACGCTCTCTCATTCTATCTTTAGTTTCTTTATTAGTTACTTTCTTTTTCTCTTTCTTTCTTCATATCTTTCATTCTCGATTTCATACCATTTCTCATTTTATCCTTAGTTTCTTTATTGATTTCTTTCTTTCTTTCTTTCTTGATATCTTTCATTGTAGCTATCATATCTTCTCTCATTCTATCTTTAGTTTCTTTACTACTTTCTTTCTTTCTTTTTTTTAATTGATATCTTTCATTCTAGCTTTCATACCTTCTTTCATTCTATCTTTAGTTTCTTTTTTAATTACATTCATTTCTTTCTTTCTTGATATCTTACATTCTAGCTTTCATACATTCAATCATTCCCTTTAGTTTCTTTATTACTTTCTTTATTTCTTTCTTTCATTCTTTCTTGATATCTTTCATTCTCGCTTTCATACCTTCTTTCATTCTATCTTTAGTTTCTTCATTAATTACTTTCTTTGTTTCTTTCATTCTTTCTTGATATCTTTCATACTAGCTTTCATACCTTCTCTCATTCTATCTTTAGTTTCTTTATTAGTTACTTTCTTTGTTTCTTTCTTTATATATTTCATTATGTATTTCATACCTTCTCTCATTTTATCTTTAGTTTCTTTATTGATTTCTTTCATTCTTTCTTTCTTGATATCTTTCATTCTAGCTTTCATACATTCTCTCATTCTATCTTTAGTTTCTTTATTACTTTATTTCTTTCTTTCTTTCTTGATATCTTTCATTCTTGTTTTCATACCTTCTCTCATTTCATCTTCAGTTTCTTTATTACTTTCTTACTTTCTTTCTTTTTTCTTTTTTGATATCTTTCATTTTAGCTTTCATACCTTCTCTCATTCTATCTTTAGTTTCTTTTTTACTTACTTTCATTTCTTTCTTTCTTGATATCTTACATTCTAGCTTTCATACCTTCAATCATTTTCTTTAGTTTCTTTATTACTTTCTTTGTTTCTTTCATTCTTTCTGGATATCTTTCATTCTAGCTTTCATACCTTCTCTCATTCTATCTTTAGTTTCTTTATTAGTTACTTTCTTTGTTTCTTTCTTGATATATTTCATTATGTATTTCATACCTTCTCTCATTTTATATTTAGTTTCTTTATTGATTTCTTTCTTTCTTTTTGTCTTGATATCATTCATTCTAGCTTTCATACATTCTCTCATTCTATCTTTAATTTCTTTATTACTTTCTTTCTTTCTTTCTTGATATCTTGCATTCTAGGTTTCATATTTCTCTCATTTCCTCTTTAATTTCTTTATTGATTTCTTTTTTTCTTTCTTCCTTGATATCATTCATTCTAGCTATCATACCTTCTCTCATTCTATCTTTAGTTTCTATTTTACTTACTTTTATTTCTTTCTTTCTTGATATCTTACATTCCAGCTTTCATACTTTCTCTCATTCTGTCTTTAGTTTCTTTATTACTTTCTTTCTTTCTTTCTTTCTTGATATCTTT
This sequence comes from Intellagama lesueurii, assembly GCA_037013535.1. NCBI lineage: Eukaryota > Metazoa > Chordata > Lepidosauria > Squamata > Agamidae > Intellagama > Intellagama lesueurii. Next base: position 526,490 of record JBAJHW010000028.1, read on the forward strand.
CATTCCAGCTTTCATACCTTCTTTCATTCTATCTTTAGTTTCTTTATTTATTACTTTCGTTCCTTCTTTCTTTGTTTCTTTCTTTCTTTCTTGATATCTTTCATTCCAGCTCTCATAACTTCTCTGATTCTATCTTTAGTTTCTTTACTACTTAATTACTTTTTTCTTTCTTTCTAGATATCTTTCATTCCAGCATTCATATCTTCATTCATTCAATCTTTATTTTCTTTATTACTTTGTTTCTACTTTCTTCCTTTTTTCTTTCTTGATATATTTCATTCTAGCATTCATACCTTCTCTCATTCTATCTTTAGTTTCTTTTTTACATTCTTTCCTTCTTTCTTTCTTTCTTTCTTGATTGCTTTCATTCTAGCTCACTTACCTTCTCTCGTTCCAACTTTAGTTTCTAAATTACTTTCTTACTTTCTTTCTTTCTTGATATCTTTCATTATAGATTTCATACCTTCTCTCATTGTATCTTTAGTTTCTTTATTACTTTCCTTCTTTCTTGATATCTTTCATTCTAGCTCCAATAAACTCTCTCATTCTATTTTAGTTTCTTTATTAGTTACTTTCTTTCTCTCTTTCTTTCTTCATATCTTTCATTCTCGATTTCCTACCTTCTCTCATTCTATCTTTAGTTTCTTTCTTGCTTTCTTTCTTGCTTTCTTGATATCTATCATTCTAGATTTCATACCTTCTCTCATTTCATCTTTAATTTCTTTATTGATTTCTTTTTTTCTTTCTTTTTTCTTTCTTGATATCTTTCATTCTAGCTTTCATACCTTCTTTCATTCTATCTTTAGTTTCTTTATTAATTACTTTCGTTCTTTCGTTCTTTCTTTCTTGATATCTCATTCTAGCTCTCATACCTTCTCTGATTCTATATTTAGTTTCTTTACTACTTTCTTTCTTTCTTTCTTGATATCTTTCATTCTATCTTTCATACCTTCTCTCATTCAATCTTTGTTTTCTTTATTACATTATTTCTACTTTCTTCCTTTTTTCTTTCTTGATATCTTTCATTCTAGCTTTCATACCTTCTATCATTCTATCTTTGGTTTCTTTTTTACTTACTTTCATTTCTTTCTTTCTTGATATCTATCATTCTAGCTTTCATACCTTCTCTCATTCTCTCTTTAGTTTCTTTATTACTTTCTTTCTTTCTTTCTTTCTTTCTTGATATCTTTCATTCTAGCTTTCATACCTTCTCTCATTTTATCTTTAGTTTCTTTATAGATTTCTTTCTTTCTTCCTTTCTTGATATCTTTCATTCTAGCTTTCATACCTTCTCTCATTCTATCTTTAGTTTCTTTATTAGATACTTTCTTTCTTTCTTTCTTGATATCTTTCATTCTAGCTTTCATACCTTCTCTCATTCTCTATTTAGTTTCTTTATTACTTTCTTACTTTCTTACTTTCTTGATATCTTTCATTCTAGCTTTCATACCTTCTCTCATTCTATCTTTAGTTTCTTTATTACTTGCTTTCTTTCTCTCTTGATATCTATCATTCTAGATTTCATACCTTCTCTCATTTCATCTTTAATTTCTTTATTGATTACTTTTTTTCTTTCTTTCTTGATGTCTTTCTTTCTTGCTTTCATACCTTAATCTCATTCTATCTTTAGTTTCTTTTATACTTACTTTCATTTCTTGCTTTCTTTATATGTTACATTCTAGCTTTCATATCTTCTTTCATTCTATCTTTATTTCTTTATAAATTACTTTCGTTCTTTCTTTCTTTCTTTCTTTATGATATCTCATTCCAGCTCTCATACCTTCTCTCATTTTATCTTTAGTTTCTTTTTTACTTACTTTCATTTCTTTCTTTCTTGATATCTTTCATTCTATCTTTCATACCTTCTCTCGTTCTATCTTTAGTTTCTTTATTACTTTCTTACTTTCTTTCTTTCTTTCTTGATATCTTTCATTCTAGCTCTCATACCTTTTCTCTTTCTATCTTTAGTTTCTTTATTACTTTCTTAATTTCTTTCTTTCTTTCTTTCTTGATATCTTTCATTCTAGCTCTCATAACTTCTCTGATTCTATCTTTAGTTTCTTTATTACTTTCTTACTTTCTTTCTTTCTTGATATCTTTCATTCTAGCTTTCAAACATTCTCTCATTCTATCATTATTTTCGTTTTTACTTTCATTTCTTTCTTTCTTCATATCTTGCATTATAGCTTTCATACTTTCACTCATTCTATCTTTAATTTCTTTATCACTTACTTTCTTTCTTTCTTGATATCTTGCATTCTAGGTTTCATATTTCTCTCATTTCCTCTTTAATTTCTTTATTGATTTCTTTTTTTCTTTCTTCCTTGATATCTTTCATTCTAGCTATCATACCTTCTCTCATTCTATCTTTAGTTTCTATTTTACTTACTTTTATTTATTTCTTTCTTGATATCTTACATTCCAGCCTTCATACCTTCTCTCATTCTATTTTTAGTTTCCTTATTACTTTCTTTCTTTCTTTCTTGATATCTTTCATTCTAGAATTCATACCTTCTCTCATTCTATCTTTAGTTTCTTTATAAATTCATTTCTACTTTCTTCCTTTTTTTTTCTTGATATCTTTCATTCTAGCATTCATACCTTCTCTCATTCTATCTTTAGTTTCTTTTTTACATTCTTTCTTTCTTTCTTTCTTTCTTTCTTTCTTTCTTTCTTGATAGCTTTCATTCTAGCTCGCATACCTTCTCTCGTTCCAGCTTTAGTTTCTAAATTACTTTCTTATTTTCTTTCTTTCTTTCTTGATATCTTTCATTCCAGCTTTCATACCTTCTTTCATTCTATCTTTAGTTTCTTTATTAATTAATTTCGTTCCTTCTTTCTTTCTTTCTTTCTTTCTTGATATCTTTCATTCCAGCTCTCATAACTTGTCTTATTCTATCTTTATTTTCTTTTGTACTTAATTTCTTTTTTATTTATTTCTAGATATCTTTCCTTCTAGCATTCATATCTTCACTCATTCTCTCTTTAGTTTCTTTATTACTTTCTTTCTTTCTTTCTTTCTTGATATCTTTCATTCTAGCTTTCATACCTTCTCTCATTCTATCTTTCGTTTCTTTATTACTTTCTTTCTTTCTTGATATCTATCATTCTAGATTTCATACCTTCTCTCATTTTATCTTTAGTTTCTTTATAAATTTCTTTCTTTCTTCCTTTCTTGATATCTTTCGTTCTTGCTTTCATACATTCTCTCATTCTATCTTTAGTTTCTTTTTTACTTACTTTCATTTCTTGCTTTCTTCATATGTTTCATTCTAGCTTTCATACCTTCTCTCATTCTATCTAAAGTTTCTTTATTACTTTCTTTCTTTCTTTCTTGAAATCTTTCATTCTAGCTTTCATACCTTCTCTCATTCTATCTTTTGTTTCTTTATTACTTTCTTTCTTTCTTGATATCTATCATTCTAGATTTCATACCTTCTCTCATTTTATCTTTAGTTTCTTTATAGATTTCTTTCTTTCTTTGTTTTCTTGATATCTTTCATTCTAGCTTTCATACCTTCTTTCTTTCTATCTTTAGTTTCTTTATTAGATACTTTCTTTCTTTCTTTCTTGATATCTTTCTTTCTAGATTTCATACCTTCTCTCATTTTAACTTTAGTTTCTTTATTGATATCTTTCTTTCTTTCTTTCTTGATGTCTTTCATTCTAGCTTTCAAACCTTCTCTAATTCTATCTTTAGTTTCTTTATTACTTTCATTCTTACTTACTTTCTTCATATCATTCATTCTAGATTTCATACCTTCTCTCATTTCATCTTTAGTTTCTTTATTGATATCTTTCTTTCTTTCTTTCTCGATATCTTTCATGCTTGCTTTCATACCTTCTCACATTCTATCTTTAGTTTCTTTTTTACTTACTTTCATTTCTTTCTTTCTTGATATCTTTCATTCTATCTTTCATACCTTCTGTCGTTCTATCTTTAGTTTCTTTATTACTTTCTTACTTTCTTTCTTTCTTTCTTGATATCTTTCATTCTACCTCTCCTCCCTTCTCTCTTTCTATCTTTAGTTTATTGATTACTTTCTTACTTTCTTACTTGATATCTTTCATTCTAGCTTTCATACCTTCTCTCATTCTATCTTTAGTTTCTTTTTTACTTACTTTCATTTCCTTCATTCTTCATATGTTGCATTCTAGCTTTCATACCATTACTCATTCTATCTTTAGTTTCTTTATTACTTTCTTTCTTATTTTCTTGATATCTTTCATTCTAGATTTCATACCTTCTCTCATTTTATCTTTAGTTTCTTTATTGATATCTTTCTTTCTTTCTTTCTTGATATCTTTCATTCTAGCTTTCATACCTTCTCTCATTCTATCTTTAGTTTCCTTATTTCTTTCTTTCTTTCGTTCTTGATATATATCATTCTAGATTTCATACCTTATCTCATTTCATCTTTAATTTCTTTATTGATTTCTTTTTTCTTTCTTTCTTGATATCTTTCGTTCTTGCTTTCATACATTCTCTCATTCTATCTTTAGTTTCTTTTTTACTTACTTTCATTTCTTGCTTTCTTCATATGTTACATTCTAGCTTTCATACCTTCTCTCATTCTATCTAAAGTTTCTTTCTTTCTTTCTTTCTTTCTTTCTTTCCTTCTTTCTTTCTTTCTTTCTTTCTTTCTTTCTTTCTTTCTTTCTTTCTTTCTTTCTTGATATCTTTCATTCCAGCTTTCCTACCTTCTCTCATTCTATCTTTAGTTTCTTTTTTACTTACTTTCATTTCTTTCTTTCTTGATATCTTACATTCTATCTTTCATAACTTCTCTCGTTCTATCTTTAGTTTCTTCATTACTTTCTTTCTTTCTCTCTTGATATCTATCATTCTAGATTTCATACCTTCTCTCATTTCATCATTAATTTCTTTATTGATATCTTTCTTTCTTTCTTCCTATCTTTCATTCCAGATTTCATACCTTCTCTCATTTCATCTTTAATTTCTTTATTGATATGTTTCTTTCTTTCTTTCTTGATATCTTTCATTCTAGTTTTCATACCTTCTCTCATTCTATCTTTAGTTTCTTTATTGCTTTCTTTCTTGCTTTCTTGATATCTATCATTCTAGATTTCATACCTTCTCTCATTTCATCTTTAATTATTTTATTGATTTCTTTTTTCTTTCTTTCTTTCTTTCTTGATATCTTTCATTCTAGCTTTCATACCTTCTTTCATTCTATCTTTAGTTTCTTTATTAATTACTTTCATTCTTTCTTTCTTTCTTTCTTGATATCTCATTCTAGCTCTCATACCTTCTCTGATTCTATATTTAGTTTCCTTACTACTTTCTTTCTTTCTTTCTTTCTTGATATCTTTCATTCTATCATTCATACCTTCTCTCATTCAATCTTTGTTTTCTTTATTACATTATTTCTACTTTCTTCCTTTTTTCTTTCTTGATATCTTTCATTCTAGCTTTCATACCTTCTCTCATTCTATCTTTGGTTTCTTCTTTACTTACTTTCATTTCTTTCTTTCTTGATACCTATCATTCTAGCTTTCATACCTTCTCTCATTCTCTCTTTACTTTCTTTATTACTTTCTTACTTACTTTCTTTCTTTCTTGATATCTTTCATTCTTGCTTTCATACCTTCTCTCATTCTATCTTTAGTTTCTTTTTTACTTACTTTCATTTCTTACTTTCTTGATATCTATCATTCTAGCTTTCATACCTTCTCTCATTCTCTCTTTAGTTTCTTTATTACTTTCTTTCTTTCTTTCTTGAAATCTTTCATTCTAGCTTTCATACCTTCTCTCATTCTATCTTTTGTTTCTTTATTACTTTCTTTCTTTCTTGATATCTATCATTCTAGATTTCATACCTTCTCTCATTTTATCTTTAGTTTCTTTATAGATTTCTTTCTTTCTTTGTTTTCTTGATATCTTTCATTCTAGCTTTCATACCTTCTTTCTTTCTATCTTTAGTTTCTTTATTAGATACTTTTTTTCTTTCTTTCTTGATATCTTTCTTTCTAGATTTCATACCTTCTCTCATTTTATCTTTAGTTTCTTTATTGATATCTTTCTTTCTTTCTTTCTTGATGTCTTTCATTCTAGCTTTCAAACCTTCTCTAATTCTATCTTTAGTTTCTTTATTACTTTCATTCTCACTTACTTTCTTCATATCATTCATTCTAGATTTCATACCTTCTCTCATTTCATCTTTAGTTTCTTTATTGATATCTTTCTTTCTTTCTTTCTTGATATCTTTCATTCTAGCTTTCATACCTTCTCTCATTCTATCTTTCGTTTCTTTTTTACTTACTTTCATTTCTTTCTTTCTTGATATCTTACATTCTATCTTTCATAACTTCTCTCGTTCTATCTTTAGTTTCTTTATTACTTTCTTTCTTTCTTTCTTGATATCTTTCATTCTAGCTTTCATACCTTCTCACTTTCTATCTTTAGTTTCTTTTTTACTTACTATCATTTCTTTCTTTCTTAATATCTTTCAGTCTAGCTTTAATGCCTTCTCTCATTCTATCTTTAGTTCCTTTATTAGTTACTTACTTACTTTCTTTCTTTCTTGATAACTTTTATTCTATATTTCAAATCTCTCATTTTATCTTTAATTTCTTTATTGATTTCTTTAATTTCTTTCTTTCTTTATATCTTTCATTCTTGATTTCATACCTTCTCACATTCTATCTTTAGTTTCTTCACTACTTTCTTTCTTTCTTTCTTGATAACTTTCTTTCTAGCACTCATATCTTCACTCATTCAATCTTTATTTTCTTTCATACATTATTTCTACTTTGTTCCTTTTTTCTTTCTTGATATCTTTCATTCTAGCTTTCATACCTTCTCTCATTCTATCTTTAGTTTCTTTTTACTTACTTTCATTTCTTTGTTTCTTGATATCTTACATTCCATCTTTCATAACTTCTCTGGTTCTATCTTTAGTTTCTTTATTACTTTCTTTCTTTCTTTCATTCTTCATATCTTTCATTATAGATTTCATACCTTCTCTCATTCTATCTTTAGTTTCTTCATTACTTTCTTTCTTTCTCTCTTGATATCTATCATTCTAGATTTCATACCTTCTCTCATTTCATCTTTAATTTCTTTATTGATATCTTTCTTTCTTTCTTCCTATCTTTCATTCTAGATTTCATACCTTCTCTCATTCTATCTTTACTTTCTTTCTTGCTTTCTTTCTTGCTTTCTTGATATCTATCATTCAAGATTTCATACCTTCTCTCATTTCATCTTTAATTTCTTTACTGATTTCTTTTTTTCTTTCTTTTTTTCTTGCTTGATATCTTTCATTCTAGCTTTCATACCTCCTTTCATTCTATCTTTAGTTTCTTTATTAATTACTTTCGTTCTTTCTTTCTTTCTTTCTTTCTTGATATCTCATTCTAGCTCTCATACCTTCTCTGATTCTATATTTAGTTTCTTTACTACTTTCTTTCTTTCTTTCTTTCTTGATATCTTTCATTCTATCTTTCATACCTTCTCTCATTCAATCTTTGTTTTCTTTATTACATTATTTCTACTTTCTTCCTTTTTTCTTTCTTGATATCTTTCATTCTAGCTTTCATACCTTCTCTCATTCTATCTTTGGTTTCTTTTTTACTTACTTTCATTTCTTTCTTTCTTGATATCTATCATTCTAGCTTTCATACCTTCTCCCATTCTCTCTTTAGTTTCTTTATTACTTTCTTACTTTCTTTCTTTCTTTCTTGATATCTTTCATTCTTGCTTTCATACCTTCTCTCATTCTATCTTTAGTTTCTTTTTTACTTACTTTCATTTCTTACTTTCTTGATATCTATCATTCTAGCTTTCATACCTTCTCTCATTCTCTCTTTAGTTTCTTTATTACTTTCTTTCTTTCTTTCTTGATATCTTTCATTCTAGCTTTCATACCTTCTGTCATTCTATCTTTCGTTTCTTTATTACTTTCTTTCTTTCTTTCTTTCTTGATATCTATCATTCTAGATTTCATACCTTCTCTCATTTTATCTTTAGTTTCTTTATAGATTTCTTTCTTTCTTTGTTTTCTTGATATCTTTCATTCTAGCTTTCATACCTTCTCTCATTCTATCTTTAGTTTCTTTATTAGATTCTTTCTTTCTTGATCTCATTCATTCTAGATTTCATACCTTCTCTCATTTTATCTTTAGTTTCTTTATTGATATCTTTCTTTCTTTCTTTCTTTTTTCTTTCTTTCTTTCTTTCTTTCTTTCTTTCTTTCTTTCTTTCTTTCTTTCTTTCTTTCTTTCTTGATATCTTTCATTCCAGCTTTCCTACCTTCTCTCATTCTATCTTTAGTTTCATTTTACTTACTTTCATTTCTTTCTTTCTTGATATCTTACATTCTATCTTTCATAACTTCTCTCGTTCTATCTTTAGTTTCTTTATTACTTTCTTTCTTTCTTTCTTGATATCTTTCATTCTAGCTTTCATACCTTCTCACTTTCTATCTTTAGTTTCTTTTTTGCTTACTATCATTTCTTTCTTTCTTAATATCTTTCAGTCTAGCTTTAATGCCTTCTCTCATTCTATCTTTAGTTCCTTTATTAGTTACTTACTTTCTTTATTTCTTTCTTGATAACTTTTATTCTATATTTCAAATCTTCTCTCATTTTATCTTTAATTTCTTTATTGATTTTGTTAATTTCTTTCTTTCTTTATATCTTTCATTCTTCATTTCATACCTTCTCACATTCTATCTTTAGTTTCTTCACTACTTTCTTTCTTTCTTTCTTGATAACTTTCTTTCTAGCACTCATACCTTCACTCATTCAATCTTTATTTTCTTTATTTCATTATTTCTTTTTTGTTCCTTTTATCTTTCTTGATATCTTTCATTCTAGCTTTCATACCTTCTCTCATTCTATCTTTAGTTTCTTTTTACTTACTTTCATTTCTTTCTCTCTTGATATCTTACATTCTATCTTTCATAACTTCTCTCGTTCTATCTTTAGTTTCTTTATTACTTTCTTTCTTTCTCTCTTGATATCTATCATTCTAGATTTCATACCTTCTCTCATTTCATCTTTAATTTCTTTATTGATATCTTTCTTTCTTTCTTCCTATCTTTCATTCTAGATTTCATACCTTCTCTCATTTCATCTTTAATTTTTTTTATTGATATGTTTCTTTCTTTCTTTCTTGATATCTTTCATTCTAGTTCTCATACCTTCTCTCATTCTATCTTTATTTTCTTTATTGCTTTCTTTCTTGCTTACTTTCTTCATATCATTCATTCTAGATTTCATACCTTCTCTCATTTCATCTTTAGTTTCTTTATTGATATCTTTCTTTCTTTCTTTCTTGATATCTTTCATTCTAGCTTTCATACCTTCTCTCATTCTATCTTTCGTTTCTTTATTACTTTCTTTCTTACTTACTTTCTTCATATCATTCATTCTAGATTTCATACCTTCTCTCATTTTATCTTTAGTTTCTTTATAGATTTCTTTCTTTCTTCCTTTCTTGATATCTTTCATTCTAGCTTTCATACCTTCACTCATTCGATCTTTAGTTTCTTTATTAGATAGTTTCTTTCTTTCTCTCTTGATATCTTTCATTCTAGATTTCATACCTTCTCTCATTTTATCTTTAGTTTCTTTATTGATATCTTTCTTTCTTTCTTTCTTGATATCTTTCTTTCTAGGTTTCAAACCTTCTCTAATTCTATCTTTAGTTTCTTTATTACTTTCATTCTTACTTACTTTCTTCATATCATTCATTCTAGATTTCATAACTTCTCTCATTTCATCTTTAGTTTCTTTATTGATATCTTTCTTTCTTTCTTTCTTGATATCTTTCATTCTAGCTTTCATACCTTCTCTCATTCTATCTTTCGTTTCTTTATTACTTTCTTTCTTACTTACTTTCTTCATATCATTCATTCTAGATTTCATACCTTCTCTCATTTTATCTTTAGTTTCTTTATAGATTTCTTTCTTTCTTCCTTTCTTGATATCTTTCATTCTAGCTTTCATACCTTCTCTCATTCTATCTTTAGTTTCTTTATTAGATACTTTCTTTCTTTCTTTCTTGATATCTTTCATTCTAGATTTCATACTTTCTCTCATTTTATCTTTAGTTTCTTTATTGATATCTTTCTTTCTTTCTTTCTTGATATCTTTCATTCTAGGTTTCAAACCTTCTCTAATTCTATCTTTAGTTTCTTTATTACTTTCATTCTTACTTACTTTCTTCAAATCATTCATTCTAGATTTCATACCTTCTCTCATTTCATCTTTAGTTTCTTTATTGATATCTTTTTTTCTTTCTTTCTTGATATCTTTCATTCTAGCTTTCATACCTTCTCTCATTCTATCTTTCGTTTCTTTATTACTTTCTTTCTTACTTACTTTCTTCATATCATTCATTCTAGATTTCATACCTTCTCTTATTTTATCTTTCGTTTCTTTATAGATTTCTTTCTTTCTTCCTTTTTTGATATCTTTCATTCTAGCTTTCATACCTTCTCTCATTCTATCTTTAGTTTCTTTATTAGATACTTTCTTTCTTTCTTTCTTGATATCTTTCATTCTAGATTTCATACCTTCTTTCATTTTATCTTAAGTTTCTTTATTAGATACTTTCTTTCTTTCTTTCTTGATATCTTTAATTCTAGCTTTCATACCTTCTCTCATTCTCTTTCGTTTCTTTATTACTTTCTTTCTTACTTACTTTCTTCATATTATTCATTCTAGATTTCATACCTTCTCTCATTTCATCTTTAGTTTCTTTATTGATATCTTTCTTTCTTTCTTTCTTGATATCTTTCATTCTAGCTTTCATACCTTCTCTCATTCTATCTTTCGTTTCTTTATTACTTTCTTTCTTACTTACTTTCTTCATATCATTCATTCTAGATTTCATACCTTCTCTCATTTTATCTTTAGTTTCTTTATAGATTTCTTTCTTTCTTCCTTTCTTGATATCTTTCATTCTAGCTTTCATACCTTCTCTCATTCTATCTTTAGTTTCTTTATTAGATGCTTTCTTTCTTTCTTTCTTGATATCTTTCATTCTAGTTCTCATACCTTCTCTCATTCTATCTTTATTTTCTTTATTGCTTTCTTTCTTGCTTTCTTGATATCTATCATTCAAGATTTCATACCTTCTCTCATTTCATCTTTAATTTCTTTATTGATTTCTTTTTTTCTTTCTTTTTTTCTTGCTTGATATCTTTCATTCTAGCTTTCATACCTTCTTTCATTCTATCTTTAGTTTCTTTATTAATTACTTTCGTTATTTCTTTCTTTCTTTCTTTCTTGATATCTCATTCTAGCTCTCATACCTTCTCTGATTCTATATTTAGTTTCTTTACTACTTTCTTTCTTTCTTTCTTTCTTGATATCTTTCATTCTATCTTTCATACCTTCTCTCATTCAATCTTTGTTTTCTTTATTACATTATTTCTACTTTCTTCCTTTTTTCTTTCTTGATATCTTTCATTCTAGCTTTCATACCTTCTCTCATTCTATCTTTGGTTTCTTTTTTACTTACTTTCATTTCTTTCTTTCTTTATATCTATCATTCTAGCTTTCATACCTTCTCTCATTCTCTCTTTAGTTTCTTTATTACTTTCTTTCTTTCTTCCTTTCTTGATATCTTTCATAATAGCTTTCATACCTTCTCTCATTCTATCTTTAGTTTCTTTATTAGATACTTTCTTTCTTTCTTTCTTGATATCTTTCATTCTAGATTTCATACCTTCTCTCATTTTATCTTTAGTTTCTTTATTGATAACTTTCTTTCTTTCTTTCTTGATATCTTTCATTCTAGCTTTCAAACCTTCTCTAATTCTATCTTTAGTTTCTTTATTACTTTCATTCTTACTTACTTTCTTCATATCATTCATTCTAGATTTCATACCTTCTCTCATTTCATCTTTAGTTTCTTTATTGATATCTTTCTTTCTTTCTTTCTTGATATCTTTCAATCTAGCTTTCATACCTTCTCTCATTCTATCTTTCGTTTCTTTATTACTTTCTTTCTTACTTACTTTCTTCATATCATTCATTCTAGATTTCATACCTTCTCTCATTTTATCTTTAGTTTCTTTATAGATTTCTTTCTTTCTTCCTTTCTTGATATCTTTCATTCTAGCTTTCAAACCTTCACTCATTCGATCTTTAGTTTCTTTATTAGATACTTTCTTTCTTTCTCTCTTGATATCTTTCATTCTAAGTTTCATACCTTCTCTCATTTTATCTTTAGTTTCTTTATTGATATCTTTCTTTCTTTCTTTCTTGATATCTTTCATTCTAGGTTTCAAACCTTCTCTAATTCTATCTTTAGTTTCTTTATTACTTTCATTCTTACTTACTTTCTTCATATCATTCATTCTAGATTTCATAACTTCTCTCATTTCATCTTTAGTTTCTTTATTGATATCTTTCTTTCTTTCTTTCTTGATATCTTTCATTCTAGCTTTCATACCTTCTCTCATTCTATCTTTCGTTTCTTTATTACTTTCTTTCTTACTTACTTTCTTCATATCATTCATTCTAGATTTCATACCTTCTCTCATTTTATCTTTAGTTTCTTTATAGATTTCTTTCTTTCTTCCTTTCTTGATATCTTTCATTCTAGCTTTCATACCTTCTCTCATTCTATCTTTAGTTTCTTTATTAGATACTTTCTTTCTTTCTTTCTTGATATCTTTCATTCTAGATTTCATACTTTCTCTCATTTTATCTTTAGTTTCTTTATTGATATCTTTCTTTCTTTCTTTCTTTCTTGATATCTCTCATTCTAGGTTTCAAACCTTCTCTAATTCTATCTTTAGTTTCTTTATTACTTTCATTCTTAATTACTTTCTTCAAATCATTCATTCTAGATTTCATACCTTCTCTCATTTCATCTTTAGTTTCTTTATTGATATCTTTTTTTCTTTCTTTCTTGATATCTTTCATTCTAGCTTTCATACCTTCTCTCATTCTATCTTTCGTTTCTTTATTACTTTCTTTCTTACTTACTTTCTTCATATCATTCATTCTAGATTTCATACCTTCTCTTATTTTATCTTTAGTTTCTTTATAGATTTCTTTCTTTCTTCCTTTTTTGATATCTTTCATTCTAGCTTTCATACCTTCTCTCATTCTATCTTTAGTTTCTTTATTAGATACTTTCTTTCTTTCTTTCTTGATATCTTTCATTCTAGATTTCATACCTTCTTTCATTTTATCTTTAGTTTCTTTATTAGATACTTTCTTTCTTTCTTTCTTGATATCTTTAATTCTAGCTTTCATACCTTCTCTCATTCTCTTTCGTTTCTTTATTACTTTCTTTCTTACTTACTTTCTTCATATTATTCATTCTAGATTTCATACCTTCTCTCATTTCATCTTTAGTTTCTTTATTGATATCTTTCTTTCTTTCTTTCTTGATATCTTTCATTCTAGCTTTCATACCTTCTCTCATTCTATCTTTCGTTTCTTTATTACTTTCTTACTTTCTTACTTTCTTGATATCATTCATTCTAGATTTCATACCTTCTCTCATTTTATCTTTAGATTCTTAATTGATATCTTTTTTTCTTTCTTTCTTGATATCTTTCATTCTAGCTTTCATACCTTCTCTCATTCTATCTTTAGTTTCTTTATTACTTGCTTTCTTTCTCTCTTGATATCTATCATTCTAGATTTCATACCTTCTCTCATTTCATCTTTAATTTCTTTATTGATTACTTTTTTTCTTTCTTTCTTGATGTCTTTCTTTCTTGCTTTCATACCTTAAACTCATTCTATCTTTAGTTTCTTTTATACTTACTTTCATTTCTTGCTTTCTTTATATGTTACATTCTAGCTTTCATACCTTCTTTCATTCTATCTTTATTTCTTTATAAATTACTTTCGTTCTTTCTTTCTTTCTTTCTTTATGATATCTCATTCCAGCTCTCATACCTTCTCTCATTTTATCTTTAGTTTCTTTTTTACTTACTTTCATTTCTTTCTTTCTTGATATCTTTCATTCTATCTTTCATACCTTCTCTCGTTCTATCTTTAGTTTCTTTATTACTTTCTTACTTTCTTTCTTTCTTTCTTTCTTGATATCTTTCATTCTAGCTCTCATACCTTCTCTCTTTCTATCTTTAGTTTCTTTATTACTTTCTTACTTTCTTTCTTTCTTCCTTTCTTGATATCTTTCATTCTAGCTCTCATAACTTCTCTGATTCTATCTTTAGTTTCTTTATTACTTTCTTACTTTCTTTCTTTCTTGATATCTTTCATTCTAGCTTTCAAACATTCTCTCATTCTATCATTATTTTCGTTTTTACTTTCATTTCTTTCTTTCTTCATATCTTGCATTATAGCTTTCATACTTTCACTCATTCTATCTTTAATTTCTTTATTACTTACTTTCTTTCTTTCTTGATATCTTGCATTCTAGGTTTCATATTTCTCTCATTTCCTCTTTAATTTCTTTATTGATTTCTTTTTTTCTTTCTTCCTTGATATCTTTCATTCTAGCTATCATACCTTCTCTCATTCTATCTTTAGTTTCTATTTCACTTACTTTTATTTCTTTCTTTCTTGATATCTTACATTCCAGCTTTCATACCTTCTCTCATTCTATTTTTAGTTTCCTTATTACTTTCTTTCTTTCTTTCTTGATATCTTTCATTCTAGAATTCATACCTTCTCTCATTCTATCTTTAGTTTCTTTATAAATTCATTTCTACTTTCTTCCTTTTTTTTTCTTGATATCTTTCATTCTAGCATTCATACCTTCTCTCATTCTATCTTTAGTTTCTTTTTTACATTCTTTTTTCTTTCTTTCTTTCTTTCTTTCTTTCTTGATAGCTTTCATTCTAGCTCGCATACCTTCTCTCGTTCCAGCTTTAGTTTCTAAATTACTTTCTTATTTTCTTTCTTTCTTTCTTGATATCTTTCATTCCAGCTTTCATACCTTCTTTCATTCTATCTTTAGTTTCTTTATTAATTAATTTCGTTCCTTCTTTCTTTCTTTCTTTCTTTCTTGATATCTTTTATTCCAGCTCTCATAACTTGTCTTATTCTATCTTTAGTTTCTTTTGTACTTAATTTCTTTTTTATTTATTTCTAGATATCTTTCCTTCTAGCATTCATATCTTCACTCATTCTCTCTTTAGTTTCTTCATTACTTTCTTTCTTTCTTTCTTTCTTGATATCTTTCATTCTAGCTTTCATACCTTCTCTCATTCTATCTTTCGTTTCTTTATTACTTCCTTTCTTTCTTGATATCTATCATTCTAGATTTCATACCTTCTCTCATTTTATCTTTAGTTTCTTTATAAATTTCTTTCTTTCTTCCTTTCTTGATATCTTTCATTCTAGCTTTCATACCTTCTCTCATTCTATCTTTAGTTTCTTTATTAGATACTTTCTTTCTTTCTTTCTTGATATCTATCATTCCAGATTTCATACCTTCTCTCATTCTATCTTTAGTTTCTTTATTGATATCTTTCTTTCTTTCTTTCTTGATATCTTTCATTCTAGGTTTCAAACCTTCTCTGATTCTATCTTTAGTTTCTTTATTACTTTCATTCTTACTTACTTTCTTCATATCATTCATTCTAGATTTCATACCTTCTCTCATTTCATCTTTAGTTTCTTTATTGATATCTTTTTCTTTCTTTCTTGATATCTTTCATTCTAGCTTTCATACCTTCTCTCATTCTATCTTTCGTTTCTTTATTACTTTCTTACTTACTTACTTTCTTCATATCATTCATTCTAGATTTCATACCTTCTCTCATTTTATCTTTAGTTTCTTTATAGATTTCTTTCTTCCTTCCTTTCTTGATATCTTTCATTCTAGCTTTCATACCTTCTCTCATTCTATCTTTCGTTTCTTTATTAGATACTTTCTTTCTTTCTATCTTGATATCTTTCATTCTAGATTTCATACCTTCTCTCATTTTACCTTTAGTTTCTTTATTGATATCTTTCTTTCTTTCTTTCTTGATATCTTTCATTCTAGGTTTCAAACCTTCTCTAATTCTATCTTTAGTTCTTTATTACTTTCATTCTTACTTACTTTCTTCATATCATTCATTCTAGATTTCGTACCTTCTCTCATTTCATCTTTAGTTTCTTTATTGATATCTTTCTTTCCTTCTTTCTTGATATCTTTCATTCTAGCTTTCATACCTTCTCTCATTCTATCTTTCGTTTCTTTATTACTGTCTTTCTTACTTACTTTCTTCATATCATTCATTCTAGATTTCATACCTTCTCTCATTTTATCTTTACTTTCTTTATAGATTTATTTCTTTCTTCCTTTCTTGATATCTTTCATTCTAGCTTTCATACCTTCTCTCATTCTATCTTTAGTTTCTTTATTAGATACTTGCTTTCTTTCTTTCTTGATATCTTTCATTCTAGATTTCATACCTTCTCTCATTTTATCTTTAGTTTCTTTATTGATATCTTTCTTTCTTTCTTTCTTGATATCTTTCATTCTAGGTTTCAAACCTTCTCTAATTCTATCTTTAGTTTCTTTATTACTTTCATTCTTACTTACTTTCTTCAAATCATTCATTCTAGATTTCATACCTTCTCTCATTTCATCTTTAGTTTCTTTATTGATATCTTTCTTTCTTTCTTTCTTGATATCTTTCATTCTAGCTTTCATACCTTCTCTCATTCTATCTTTCGTTTCTTTATTACTTTCATTCTTACTTACTTTCTTCAAATCATTCATTCTAGATTTCATACCTTCTCTCATTTCATCTTTAGTTTCTTTATTGATATCTTTCTTTCTTTCTTTCTTTCTTGATATCTTTCATTCTAGATTTCATACCTTCTCTCATTTTATCTTTAGTTTCTTTATTAGATACTTTCTTTCTTTCTTTCTTGATATCTTTCATTCTAGCTTTCATACCTTCTCTCATTCTCTTTCGTTTCTTTATTACTTTCTTTCTTACTTACTTTCTTCATATTATTCATTCTAGATTTCATACCTTCTCTCATTTCATCTTTAATTTCTTTATTGATTTCTTTTTTTCTTTCTTTCTTGATGTCTTTCATTCTTGCTTTCATACCTTCTCTCATTCTATCTTTAGTTTCTTTTTTACTTACTTTCATTTCTTGCTTTCTTTATATGTTACATTCTGGCTTTCATACCTTCTCTCATTCTATCTTTAGTTTCTTTTTTACTTTCTTTCTTTCTTTTTTCTTTCCTTCTTGATATCTTTCATTCTAGCTCTCATACCTTCTCACTTTCTATCTTTAGTTCCTTTATTAATTACTTTCGTTCTTTCTTTCTTTCTTTCTTTCTTTCTTTATATCTCATTCCAGCTCTCATACCTTCTCTCATTTTATCTTCAGTTTCTTTTTTACTTTCTTTCCTTTCTTGCTTTCTTTATATGTTACATTCTAGCTTTCATAGCTTCTCTCATTCTATCTTTAGTTTCTTTATTAATTTCTTTCTTTCTTTCTTTTTTGATCTTTCATTCTAGCATTCATACCTTCACTCATTCAATCTTTATTTTCTTTATTACATTCCTTCTACTTTGTTCCTTTTTCTTTAATGATAACTTTCATTCTAGCTTTCATACCGTCTCTCATTCTATCTTTAGTTTCTTTTTTACTTACTTTTTTTCTTTCTTTTTTGATATCTTACATTCTAGCTTTCAGACCTTCTCTTATTCTATCTTTAGTTTCTTTACTACTTTCTTTCTTTGTTTCTTACTTTCTTTCTTTCTTTCTTGATAACTTTCATTCTAGCATTCATATCTTCACCTATTCAATCTTTATTTTCTTTATTACATTATTTTTTCTTTGTTCCTTTTTTCTTTCTTCATATCTTTCATTCTAGCTCTCATCTTTTCTCTCTATTTTTAGTTTCTTTATTACTTTCTTACTTTCTTTCTTGATATCTTTCATTCTAGCTTTCATACCTTCTATCATTCTATCTTTAGTTTCTTTTTTACTTACTTTCATATCCTTTGTTCTTCATATCTTGCATTCTAGCGTTAATACCTTCTCTCATTCTGTCTTTAGTGTCTTTATTAGTTACTTTCTTTCCTTCTTTCTTGATATCTTTAATTCTAGATTTCATACCTTCTCTCATTTTATCTTTAGTTTCTTTATTGATTTCTTTCTTTCTTTCTTGATATCTTTCAATCTAGCTTTCATATATTCTCTCATTTCATCTTTAATTTCTTTATTGATTTCATTTTTTCTTTCTTTCTTGATATTTTTCATTCTTGCATTGATACCTTCTCTCATTCTATCTTTAGTTTCTTTTTTACTTACTTTTATTTCTTTCTTTCTTGACATCTATCATTCTAGATTTCATACCTTCTCTCATTTCATCTTTAATTTCTTTATTATTTCTTTTTTTCTTTCTTTCTCGATATCTTTCATTCTTGCTTTCATACCTTCTCACATTCTATCTTTAGTTTCTTTTTTACTTACTTTCATTTCTTTCTTTCTTGATATCTTTCATTCTATCTTTCATACCTTCTCTCATTCTATCTTTAGTTTCTTTATTACTTTCTTACTTTCTTTCTTTCTTTCTTGATATCTTTCATTCTACCTCTCCTCCCTTCTCTCTTTCTATCTTTAGTTTATTGATTACTTTCTTACTTTCTTACTTGATATCTTTCATTCTAGCTTTCATACCTTCTCTCATTCTATCTTTAGTTTCTTTTTTACTTACTTTCATATCCTTCGTTCTTCATATCTTGCATTCTAGCTTTAATACCTTCTCTCATTCTATCTTTAGTGTCTTTATTAGTTACTTTCTTTCTTTCTTTCTTGATATCTTTAATTCTAGATTTCATACCTTCTCTCATTTTATCTTTAGTTTCTTTATTGATTTCTTTCTTTCTTTCTTGATATCTTTCAATCTAGCCTTCATATATTCTCTCTTTTCATCTTTAATTTCTTTATTGATTTCATTTTTTCTTTCTTTCTTGATATTTTTCATTCTTGCATTGATACCTTCTCTCATTCTATCTTTAGTTTCTTTTTTACTTACTTTTATTTCTTTCTTTCTTGACATCTATCATTCTAGATTTCATACCTTCTCTCATTCTATCTTTAGTTTCTTTATTGATATCTTTCTTTCTTTCTTTCTTGATATCTTTCATTCTAGGTTTCAAACCTTCTCTGATTCTATCTTTAGTTTCTTTATTACTTTCATTCTTACTTACTTTCTTCATATCATTCATTCTAGATTTCATACCTTCTCTCATTTCATCTTTAGTTTCTTTATTGATATCTTTTTCTTTCTTTCTTGATATCTTTCATTCTAGCTTTCATACCTTCTCTCATTCTATCTTTCGTTTCTTTATTACTTTCTTACTTACTTACTTTCTTCATATCATTCATTCTAGATTTCATACCTTCTCTCATTTTATCTTTAGTTTCTTTATAGATTTCTTTCTTTCTTCCTTTCTTGATATCTTTCATTCTAGCTTTCATACCTTCTCTCATTCTATCTTTCGTTTCTTTATTAGATACTTTCTTTCTTTCTATCTTGATATCTTTCATTCTAGATTTCATACCTTCTCTCATTTTACCTTTAGTTTCTTTATTGATATCTTTCTTTCTTTCTTTCTTGATATCTTTCATTCTAGGTTTCAAACCTTCTCTAATTCTATCTTTAGTTCTTTATTACTTTCATTCTTACTTACTTTCTTCATATCATTCATTCTAGATTTCGTACCTTCTCTCATTTCATCTTTAGTTTCTTTATTGATATCTTTCTTTCCTTCTTTCTTGATATCTTTCATTCTAGCTTTCATACCTTCTCTCATTCTATCTTTCGTTTCTTTATTACTTTCATTCTTACTTACTTTCTTCAAATCATTCATTCTAGATTTCATACCTTCTCTCATTTCATCTTTAGTTTCTTTATTGATATCTTTCTTTCTTTCTTTCTTTCTTGATATCTTTCATTCTAGATTTCATACCTTCTCTCATTTTATCTTTAGTTTCTTTATTAGATACTTTCTTTCTTTCTTTCTTGATATCTTTCATTCTAGCTTTCATACCTTCTCTCATTCTCTTTCGTTTCTTTATTACTTTCTTTCTTACTTACTTTCTTCATATTATTCATTCTAGATTTCATACCTTCTCTCATTTCATCTTTAATTTCTTTATTGATTTCTTTTTTTCTTTCTTTCTTGATGTCTTTCATTCTTGCTTTCATACCTTCTCTCATTCTATCTTTAGTTTCTTTTTTACTTACTTTCATTTCTTGCTTTCTTTATATGTTACATTCTGGCTTTCATACCTTCTCTCATTCTATCTTTAGTTTCTTTTTTACTTTCTTTCTTTCTTTTTTCTTTCCTTCTTGATATCTTTCATTCTAGCTCTCATACCTTCTCACTTTCTATCTTTAGTTCCTTTATTAATTACTTTCGTTCTTTCTTTCTTTCTTTCTTTCTTTCTTGATATCTCATTCCAGCTCTCATACCTTCTCTCATTTTATCTTCAGTTTCTTTTTTACTTTCTTTCCTTTCTTGCTTTCTTTATATGTTACATTCTAGCTTTCATAGCTTCTCTCATTCTATCTTTAGTTTCTTTATTAATTTCTTTCTTTCTTTCTTTTTTGATCTTTCATTCTAGCATTCATACCTTCACTCATTCAATCTTTATTTTCTTTATTACATTCCTTCTACTTTGTTCCTTTTTCTTTAATGATAACTTTCATTCTAGCTTTCATACCGTCTCTCATTCTATCTTTAGTTTCTTTTTTACTTACTTTTTTTCTTTCTTTTTTGATATCTTACATTCTAGCTTTCAGACCTTCTCTTATTCTATCTTTAGTTTCTTTACTACTTTCTTTCTTTGTTTCTTACTTTCTTTCTTTCTTTCTTGATAACTTTCATTCTAGCATTCATATCTTCACCTATTCAATCTTTATTTTCTTTATTACATTATTTTTTCTTTGTTCCTTTTTTCTTTCTTCATATCTTTCATTCTAGCTCTCATCTTTTCTCTCTATTTTTAGTTTCTTTATTACTTTCTTACTTTCTTTCTTGATATCTTTCATTCTAGCTTTCATACCTTCTATCATTCTATCTTTAGTTTCTTTTTTACTTACTTTCATATCCTTTGTTCTTCATATCTTGCATTCTAGCGTTAATACCTTCTCTCATTCTGTCTTTAGTGTCTTTATTAGTTACTTTCTTTCCTTCTTTCTTGATATCTTTAATTCTAGATTTCATACCTTCTCTCATTTTATCTTTAGTTTCTTTATTGATTTCTTTCTTTCTTTCTTGATATCTTTCAATCTAGCTTTCATATATTCTCTCATTTCATCTTTAATTTCTTTATTGATTTCATTTTTTCTTTCTTTCTTGATATTTTTCATTC
Source organism: Intellagama lesueurii (assembly GCA_037013535.1). NCBI lineage: Eukaryota > Metazoa > Chordata > Lepidosauria > Squamata > Agamidae > Intellagama > Intellagama lesueurii. The sequence goes on from JBAJHW010000028.1 coordinate 547,796, forward strand.
TTGCATTGATACCTTCTCTCATTCTATCTTTAGTTTCTTTTTTACTTACTTTTATTTCTTTCTTTCTTGACATCTATCATTCTAGATTTCATACCTTCTCTCATTTCATCTTTAATTTCTTTATTATTTCTTTTTTTCTTTCTTTCTCGATATCTTTCATTCTTGCTTTCATACCTTCTCACATTCTATCTTTAGTTTCTTTTTTACTTACTTTCATTTCTTTCTTTCTTGATATCTTTCATTCTATCTTTCATACCTTCTCTCATTCTATCTTTAGTTTCTTTATTACTTTCTTACTTTCTTTCTTTCTTTCTTGATATCTTTCATTCTACCTCTCCTCCCTTCTCTCTTTCTATCTTTAGTTTATTGATTACTTTCTTACTTTCTTACTTGATATCTTTCATTCTAGCTTTCATACCTTCTCTCATTCTATCTTTAGTTTCTTTTTTACTTACTTTCATATCCTTCGTTCTTCATATCTTGCATTCTAGCTTTAATACCTTCTCTCATTCTATCTTTAGTGTCTTTATTAGTTACTTTCTTTCTTTCTTTCTTGATATCTTTAATTCTAGATTTCATACCTTCTCTCATTTTATCTTTAGTTTCTTTATTGATTTCTTTCTTTCTTTCTTGATATCTTTCAATCTAGCCTTCATATATTCTCTCTTTTCATCTTTAATTTCTTTATTGATTTCATTTTTTCTTTCTTTCTTGATATTTTTCATTCTTGCATTGATACCTTCTCTCATTCTATCTTTAGTTTCTTTTTTACTTACTTTTATTTCTTTCTTTCTTGACATCTATCATTCTAGATTTCATACCTTCTCTCATTTCATCTTTAATTTCTTTATTATTTCTTTTTTTCTTTCTTTCTTGATATCTTTCATTCTTGCTTTCATAACTTCTCACATTCTATCTTTAGTTTCTTTTTTACTTACTTTCATTTCTTTCTTTCTTCATATCTTTCATTCTACCTCTCTTCCCTTCTCTCGTAATATCTTTAGTTTATTGATTACTTTCTTACTTTCTTACTTGATATCTTTCATTCTAGCTTTCATACCTTCTCTCATTCTATCTTTAGTTTCTTTTTTCTTACTTTCATTTCCTTCGTTCTTCATATCTTGCATTCTAGCTTTCATACCATTACTCATTCTATCTTTAGTTTCTTTATTACTTTCTTTCTTATTTTCTTGATATCTTTCATTCTAGATTTCATACCTTCTCTCATTTTATCTTTAGTTTCTTTATTGATATCTTTCTTTCTTTCTTTCTTGATATCTTTCATTCTAGCTTTCATACCTTCTCTCATTCTATCTTTAGTTTCCTTATTTCTTTCTTTCTTTCTTGATATATATCTTTCTAGATTTCATACCTTATCTCATTTCATCTTTAATTTCTTTATTGATTTCTTTTTTTCTTTCTTTCTTGATATCTTTCGTTCTTGCTTTCATACATTCTCTCATTCTATCTTTAGTTTCTTTTTTACTTACTTTCATTTCTTGCTTTCTTCAGATGTTACATTCTAGCTTTCATACCTTCTCTCATTCTATCTAAGGTTTCTTTCTTTCTTTCTTTCTTTTTTTCTTTCTTTCTTTCTTTCTTTCTTGATATCTTTCATTCCAGCTTTCATACCTTCTCTCATTCTATCTTTAGTTTCTTTACTACTTTATTTCTTTCTTTCTTGATAACTTTCATTCCAGCATTCATATCTTCACTCATTCAATCTTTATTTTCTTTATTTCATTATTTCTACTTTGTTCCTTCTTTCTTTCTTGATATCTTTCATTCTAGCTTTCATACCTTCTCACTTTCTATCTTTAGTTTCTTTTTTACTTACTATCATTTCTTTCTTTCTTAATATCTTTCAGTCTAGCTTTAATGCCTTCTCTCATTCTATCTTTAGTTCCTTTATTAGTTACTTTCTTTCTTTGTTTTTTTATTGATAACTTTTATTCTAGATTTCAAACCTTCCCCATTTTAGCTTTAATTTCTTTATTAATTTCGTTTATTTCTTTCTTTCTTGATATCTTTCATTCTAGCTTTCATACCTTCTCTCATTCTATCTTTAGTTTCTTTATTACTTTCTTTCTTTCTTTCTTTCTTCATATCTTTCATTATAGATTTCATACCTTCTCTCATTCTATCTTTAGTTTCTTCATTTCTTTCTTTCTTTCTCTCTTGATATCTATCATTCTAGATTCCATATCTTCTCTCATTTCATCTTTAATTACTTTATTGATATCTTTCTTTCTTTCTTTCTTGATATCTTTCATTCTAGTTTTCATACCTTCTCTCATTCTATCTTTAGTTTCTTTCTTGCTTTCTTTCTTGCTTTCTTGATATCTATCATTCTAGATTTCATACCTTCTCTCATTTCATCTTTAATTTCTTTATTGATTTCTTTTTTTCTTTCTTTTTTCTTTCTTGATATCTTTCATTCTAGCTTTCATACCTTCTTTCATTCTATCTTTAGTTTCTTTATTAATTACTTTCGTTCTTTCGTTCTTTCTTTCTTGATATCTCATTCTAGCTCTCATACCTTCTCTGATTCTATATTTAGTTTCTTTACTACTTTCTTTCTTTCTTTCTTGATATCTTTCATTCTATCTTTCATACCTTCTCTCATTCAATCTTTGTTTTCTTTATTACATTATTTCTACTTTCTTCCTTTTTTCTTTCTTGATATCTTTCATTCTAGCTTTCATACCTTCTATCATTCTATCTTTGGTTTCTTTTTTACTTACTTTCATTTCTTTCTTTCTTGATATCTATCATTCTAGCTTTCATACCTTCTCTCATTCTCTCTTTAGTTTCTTTATTACTTTCTTTCTTTCTTTCTTTCTTTCTTGATATCTTTCATTCTAGCTTTCATACCTTCTCTCATTTTATCTTTAGTTTCTTTATAGATTTCTTTCTTTCTTCCTTTCTTGATATCTTTCATTCTAGCTTTCATACCTTCTCTCATTCTATCTTTAGTTTCTTTATTAGATACTTTCTTTCTTTCTTTCTTGATATCTTTCATTCTAGCTTTCATACCTTCTCTCATTCTCTATTTAGTTTCTTTATTACTTTCTTACTTTCTTACTTTCTTGATATCTTTCATTCTAGCTTTCATACCTTCTCTCATTCTATCTTTAGTTTCTTTATTACTTGCTTTCTTTCTCTCTTGATATCTATCATTCTAGATTTCATACCTTCTCTCATTTCATCTTTAATTTCTTTATTGATTACTTTTTTTCTTTCTTTCTTGATGTCTTTCTTTCTTGCTTTCATACCTTAATCTCATTCTATCTTTAGTTTCTTTTATACTTACTTTCATTTCTTGCTTTCTTTATATGTTACATTCTAGCTTTCATATCTTCTTTCATTCTATCTTTATTTCTTTATAAATTACTTTCGTTCTTTCTTTCTTTCTTTCTTTATGATATCTCATTCCAGCTCTCATACCTTCTCTCATTTTATCTTTAGTTTCTTTTTTACTTACTTTCATTTCTTTCTTTCTTGATATCTTTCATTCTATCTTTCATACCTTCTCTCGTTCTATCTTTAGTTTCTTTATTACTTTCTTACTTTCTTTCTTTCTTTCTTGATATCTTTCATTCTAGCTCTCATACCTTTTCTCTTTCTATCTTTAGTTTCTTTATTACTTTCTTACTTTCTTTCTTTCTTTCTTTCTTGATATCTTTCATTCTAGCTCTCATAACTTCTCTGATTCTATCTTTAGTTTCTTTATTACTTTCTTACTTTCTTTCTTTCTTGATATCTTTCATTCTAGCTTTCAAACATTCTCTCATTCTATCATTATTTTCGTTTTTACTTTCATTTCTTTCTTTCTTCATATCTTGCATTATAGCTTTCATACTTTCACTCATTCTATCTTTAATTTCTTTATCACTTACTTTCTTTCTTTCTTGATATCTTGCATTCTAGGTTTCATATTTCTCTCATTTCCTCTTTAATTTCTTTATTGATTTCTTTTTTTCTTTCTTCCTTGATATCTTTCATTCTAGCTATCATACCTTCTCTCATTCTATCTTTAGTTTCTATTTTACTTACTTTTATTTATTTCTTTCTTGATATCTTACATTCCAGCCTTCATACCTTCTCTCATTCTATTTTTAGTTTCCTTATTACTTTCTTTCTTTCTTTCTTGATATCTTTCATTCTAGAATTCATACCTTCTCTCATTCTATCTTTAGTTTCTTTATAAATTCATTTCTACTTTCTTCCTTTTTTTTTCTTGATATCTTTCATTCTAGCATTCATACCTTCTCTCATTCTATCTTTAGTTTCTTTTTTACATTCTTTCTTTCTTTCTTTCTTTCTTTCTTTCTTTCTTTCTTGATAGCTTTCATTCTAGCTCACATACCTTCTCTCGTTCCAGCTTTAGTTTCTAAATTACTTTCTTATTTTCTTTCTTTCTTTCTTGATATCTTTCATTCCAGCTTTCATACCTTCTTTCATTCTATCTTTAGTTTCTTTATTAATTAATTTCGTTCCTTCTTTCTTTCTTTCTTTCTTTCTTGATATCTTTCATTCCAGCTCTCATAACTTGTCTTATTCTATCTTTAGTTTCTTTTGTACTTAATTTCTTTTTTATTTATTTCTAGATATCTTTCCTTCTAGCATTCATATCTTCACTCATTCTCTCTTTAGTTTCTTTATTACTTTCTTTCTTTCTTTCTTTCTTGATATCTTTCATTCTAGCTTTCATACCTTCTCTCATTCTATCTTTCGTTTCTTTATTACTTTCTTTCTTTCTTGATATCTATCATTCTAGATTTCATACCTTCTCTCATTTTATCTTTAGTTTCTTTATAAATTTCTTTCTTTCTTCCTTTCTTGATATCTTTCGTTCTTGCTTTCATACATTCTCTCATTCTATCTTTAGTTTCTTTTTTACTTACTTTCATTTCTTGCTTTCTTCATATGTTTCATTCTAGCTTTCATACCTTCTCTCATTCTATCTAAAGTTTCTTTATTACTTTCTTTCTTTCTTTCTTGAAATCTTTCATTCTAGCTTTCATACCTTCTCTCATTCTATCTTTTGTTTCTTTATTACTTTCTTTCTTTCTTGATATCTATCATTCTAGATTTCATACCTTCTCTCATTTTATCTTTAGTTTCTTTATAGATTTCTTTCTTTCTTTGTTTTCTTGATATCTTTCATTCTAGCTTTCATACCTTCTTTCTTTCTATCTTTAGTTTCTTTATTAGATACTTTCTTTCTTTCTTTCTTGATATCTTTCTTTCTAGATTTCATACCTTCTCTCATTTTAACTTTAGTTTCTTTATTGATATCTTTCTTTCTTTCTTTCTTGATATCTTTCATTCTAGGTTTCAAACCTTCTCTAATTCTATCTTTAGTTTCTTTATTACTTTCATTCTTACTTACTTTCTTCATATCATTCATTCTAGATTTCATACCTTCTCTCATTTCATCTTTAGTTTCTTTATTGATATCTTTCTTTCTTTCTTTCTCGATATCTTTCATGCTTGCTTTCATACCTTCTCACATTCTATCTTTAGTTTCTTTTTTACTTACTTTCATTTCTTTCTTTCTTGATATCTTTCATTCTATCTTTCATACCTTCTCTCGTTCTATCTTTAGTTTCTTTATTACTTTCTTACTTTCTTTCTTTCTTTCTTGATATCTTTCATTCTACCTCTCCTCCCTTCTCTCTTTCTATCTTTAGTTTATTGATTACTTTCTTACTTTCTTACTTGATATCTTTCATTCTAGCTTTCATACCTTCTCTCATTCTATCTTTAGTTTCTTTTTTACTTACTTTCATTTCCTTCATTCTTCATATCTTGCATTCTAGCTTTCATACCATTACTCATTCTATCTTTAGTTTCTTTATTACTTTCTTTCTTATTTTCTTGATATCTTTCATTCTAGATTTCATACCTTCTCTCATTTTATCTTTAGTTTCTTTATTGATATCTTTCTTTCTTTCTTTCTTGATATCTTTCATTCTAGCTTTCATACCTTCTCTCATTCTATCTTTAGTTTCCTTATTTCTTTCTTTCTTTCGTTCTTGATATATATCATTCTAGATTTCATACCTTATCTCATTTCATCTTTAATTTCTTTATTGATTTCTTTTTTCTTTCTTTCTTGATATCTTTCGTTCTTGCTTTCATACATTCTCTCATTCTATCTTTAGTTTCTTTTTTACTTACTTTCATTTCTTGCTTTCTTCATATGTTACATTCTAGCTTTCATACCTTCTCTCATTCTATCTAAAGTTTCTTTCTTTCTTTCTTTCTTTCTTTCCTTCTTTCTTTCTTTCTTTCTTTCTTTCTTTCTTTCTTTCTTTCTTTCTTTCTTTCTTTCTTTCTTTCTTTCTTGATATCTTTCATTCCAGCTTTCCTACCTTCTCTCATTCTATCTTTAGTTTCTTTTTTACTTACTTTCATTTCTTTCTTTCTTGATATCTTACATTCTATCTTTCATAACTTCTCTCGTTCTATCTTTAGTTTCTTCATTACTTTCTTTCTATCTCTCTTGATATCTATCATTCTAGATTTCATACCTTCTCTCATTTCATCATTAATTTCTTTATTGATATCTTTCTTTCTTTCTTCCTATCTTTCATTCCAGATTTCATACCTTCTCTCATTTCATCTTTAATTTCTTTATTGATATGTTTCTTTCTTTCTTTCTTGATATCTTTCATTCTAGTTTTCATACCTTCTCTCATTCTATCTTTAGTTTCTTTATTGCTTTCTTTCTTGCTTTCTTGATATCTATCATTCTAGATTTCATACCTTCTCTCATTTCATCTTTAATTATTTTATTGATTTCTTTTTTCTTTCTTTCTTTCTTTCTTGATATCTTTCATTCTAGCTTTCATACCTTCTTTCATTCTATCTTTAGTTTCTTTATTAATTACTTTCATTCTTTCTTTCTTTCTTTCTTGATATCTCATTCTAGCTCTCATACCTTCTCTGATTCTATATTTAGTTTCCTTACTACTTTCTTTCTTTCTTTCTTTCTTGATATCTTTCATTCTATCATTCATACCTTCTCTCATTCAATCTTTGTTTTCTTTATTACATTATTTCTACTTTCTTCCTTTTTTCTTTCTTGATATCTTTCATTCTAGCTTTCATACCTTCTCTCATTCTATCTTTGGTTTCTTTTTTACTTACTTTCATTTCTTTCATTCTTGATACATATCATTCTAGCTTTCATACCTTCTCTCATTCTCTCTTTACTTTCTTTATTACTTTCTTACTTACTTTCTTTCTTTCTTGATATCTTTCATTCTTGCTTTCATACCTTCTCTCATTCTATCTTTAGTTTCTTTTTTACTTACTTTCATTTCTTACTTTCTTGATATCTATCATTCTAGCTTTCATACCTTCTCTCATTCTCTCTTTAGTTTCTTTATTACTTTCTTTCTTTCTTTCTTGAAATCTTTCATTCTAGCTTTCATACCTTCTCTCATTCTATCTTTTGTTTCTTTATTACTTTCTTTCTTTCTTGATATCTATCATTCTAGATTTCATACCTTCTCTCATTTTATCTTTAGTTTCTTTATAGATTTCTTTCTTTCTTTGTTTTCTTGATATCTTTCATTCTAGCTTTCATACCTTCTTTCTTTCTATCTTTAGTTTCTTTATTAGATACTTTTTTTCTTTCTTTCTTGATATCTTTCTTTCTAGATTTCATACCTTCTCTCATTTTATCTTTAGTTTCTTTATTGATATCTTTCTTTCTTTCTTTCTTGATGTCTTTCATTCTAGCTTTCAAACCTTCTCTAATTCTATCTTTAGTTTCTTTATTACTTTCATTCTCACTTACTTTCTTCATATCATTCATTCTAGATTTCATACCTTCTCTCATTTCATCTTTCGTTTCTTTATTGATATCTTTCTTTCTTTCTTTCTTGATATCTTTCATTCTAGCTTTCATACCTTCTCTCATTCTATCTTTCGTTTCTTTTTTACTTACTTTCATTTCTTTCTTTCTTGATATCTTACATTCTATCTTTCATAACTTCTCTCGTTCTATCTTTAGTTTCTTTATTACTTTCTTTCTTTCTTTCTTGATATCTTTCATTCTAGCTTTCATACCTTCTCACTTTCTATCTTTAGTTTCTTTTTTACTTACTATCATTTCTTTCTTTCTTAATATCTTTCAGTCTAGCTTTAATGCCTTCTCTCATTCTATCTTTAGTTCCTTTATTAGTTACTTACTTACTTTCTTTCTTTCTTGATAACTTTTATTCTATATTTCAAATCTCTCATTTTATCTTTAATTTCTTTATTGATTTCGTTAATTTCTTTCTTTCTTTATATCTTTCATTCTTGATTTCATACCTTCTCACATTCTATCTTTAGTTTCTTCACTACTTTCTTTCTTTCTTTCTTGATAACTTTCTTTCTAGCACTCATATCTTCACTCATTCAATCTTTATTTTCTTTCATACATTATTTCTACTTTGTTCCTTTTTTCTTTCTTGATATCTTTCATTCTAGCTTTCATACCTTCTCTCATTCTATCTTTAGTTTCTTTTTACTTACTTTCATTTCTTTGTTTCTTGATATCTTACATTCTATCTTTCATAACTTCTCTGGTTCTATCTTTAGTTTCTTTATTACTTTCTTTCTTTCTTTCATTCTTCATATCTTTCATTATAGATTTCATACCTTCTCTCATTCTATCTTTAGTTTCTTCATTACTTTCTTTCTTTCTCTCTTGATATCTATCATTCTAGATTTCATACCTTCTCTCATTTCATCTTTAATTTCTTTATTGATATCTTTCTTTCTTTCTTCCTATCTTTCATTCTAGATTTCATACCTTCTCTCATTCTATCTTTACTTTCTTTCTTGCTTTCTTTCTTGCTTTCTTGATATCTATCATTCAAGATTTCATACCTTCTCTCATTTCATCTTTAATTTCTTTACTGATTTCTTTTTTTCTTTCTTTTTTTCTTGCTTGATATCTTTCATTCTAGCTTTCATACCTCCTTTCATTCTATCTTTAGTTTCTTTATTAATTACTTTCGTTCTTTCTTTCTTTCTTTCTTTCTTGATATCTCATTCTAGCTCTCATACCTTCTCTGATTCTATATTTAGTTTCTTTACTACTTTCTTTCTTTCTTTCTTTCTTGATATCTTTCATTCTATCTTTCATACCTTCTCTCATTCAATCTTTGTTTTCTTTATTACATTATTTCTACTTTCTTCCTTTTTTCTTTCTTGATATCTTTCATTCTAGCTTTCATACCTTCTCTCATTCTATCTTTGGTTTCTTTTTTACTTACTTTCATTTCTTTCTTTCTTGATATCTATCATTCTAGCTTTCATACCTTCTCCCATTCTCTCTTTAGTTTCTTTATTACTTTCTTTCTTTCTTTCTTTCTTTCTTGATATCTTTCATTCTTGCTTTCATACCTTCTCTCATTCTATCTTTAGTTTCTTTTTTACTTACTTTCATTTCTTACTTTCTTGATATCTATCATTCTAGCTTTCATACCTTCTCTCATTCTCTTTAGTTTCTTTATTACTTTCTTTCTTTCTTTCTTGATATCTTTCATTCTAGCTTTCATACCTTCTGTCATTCTATCTTTCGTTTCTTTATTACTTTCTTTCTTTCTTTCTTTCTTGATATCTATCATTCTAGATTTCATACCTTCTCTCATTTTATCTTTAGTTTCTTTATAGATTTCTTTCTTTCTTTGTTTTCTTGATATCTTTCATTCTAGCTTTCATACCTTCTCTCATTCTATCTTTAGTTTCTTTATTAGATACTTTCTTTCTTTCTTGATCTCTTTCATTCTAGATTTCATACCTTCTCTCATTTTATCTTTAGTTTCTTTATTGATATCTTTCTTTCTTTCTTTCTTTTTTCTTTCTTTCCTTCTTTCTTTCTTTCTTTCTTTCTTTCTTTCTTTCTTTCTTTCTTTCTTTCTTTCTTTCTTTCTTTCTTTCTTTCTTTCTTTCTTTCTTTCTTTCTTTCTTTCTTGATATCTTTCATTCCAGCTTTCCTACCTTCTCTCATTCTATCTTTAGTTTCATTTTACTTACTTTCATTTCTTTCTTTCTTGATATCTTACATTCTATCTTTCATAACTTCTCTCGTTCTATCTTTAGTTTCTTTATTACTTTCTTTCTTTCTTTCTTGATATCTTTCATTCTAGCTTTCATACCTTCTCACTTTCTATCTTTAGTTTCTTTTTTGCTTACTATCATTTCTTTCTTTCTTAATATCTTTCAGTCTAGCTTTAATGCCTTCTCTCATTCTATCTTTAGTTCCTTTATTAGTTACTTACTTTCTTTATTTCTTTCTTGATAACTTTTATTCTATATTTCAAATCTTCTCTCATTTTATCTTTAATTTCTTTATTGATTTTGTTAATTTCTTTCTTTCTTTATATCTTTCATTCTTCATTTCATACCTTCTCACATTCTATCTTTAGTTTCTTCACTACTTTCTTTCTTTCTTTCTTGATAACTTTCTTTCTAGCACTCATACCTTCACTCATTCAATCTTTATTTTCTTTATTTCATTATTTCTTTTTTGTTCCTTTTATCTTTCTTGATATCTTTCATTCTAGCTTTCATACCTTCTCTCATTCTATCTTTAGTTTCTTTTTACTTACTTTCATTTCTTTCTCTCTTGATATCTTACATTCTATCTTTCATAACTTCTCTCGTTCTATCTTTAGTTTCTTTATTACTTTCTTTCTTTCTCTCTTGATATCTATCATTCTAGATTTCATACCTTCTCTCATTTCATCTTTAATTTCTTTATTGATATCTTTCTTTCTTTCTTCCTATCTTTCATTCTAGATTTCATACCTTCTCTCATTTCATCTTTAATTTTTTTTATTGATATGTTTCTTACTTTCTTTCTTGATATCTTTCATTCTAGTTCTCATACCTTCTCTCATTCTATCTTTATTTTCTTTATTGCTTTCTTTCTTGCTTACTTTCTTCATATCATTCATTCTAGATTTCATACCTTCTCTCATTTCATCTTTAGTTTCTTTATTGATATCTTTCTTTCTTTCTTTCTTGATATCTTTCATTCTAGCTTTCATACCTTCTCTCATTCTATCTTTCGTTTCTTTATTACTTTCTTTCTTACTTACTTTCTTCATATCATTCATTCTAGATTTCATACCTTCTCTCATTTTATCTTTAGTTTCTTTATAGATTTCTTTCTTTCTTCCTTTCTTGATATCTTTCATTCTAGCTTTCATACCTTCACTCATTCGATCTTTAGTTTCTTTATTAGATAGTTTCTTTCTTTCTCTCTTGATATCTTTCATTCTAGATTTCATACCTTCTCTCATTTTATCTTTAGTTTCTTTATTGATATCTTTCTTTCTTTCTTTCTTGATATCTTTCTTTCTAGGTTTCAAACCTTCTCTAATTCTATCTTTAGTTTCTTTATTACTTTCATTCTTACTTACTTTCTTCATATCATTCATTCTAGATTTCATAACTTCTCTCATTTCATCTTTAGTTTCTTTATTGATATCTTTCTTTCTTTCTTTCTTGATATCTTTCATTCTAGCTTTCATACCTTCTCTCATTCTATCTTTCGTTTCTTTATTACTTTCTTTCTTACTTACTTTCTTCATATCATTCATTCTAGATTTCATACCTTCTCTCATTTTATCTTTAGTTTCTTTATAGATTTCTTTCTTTCTTCCTTTCTTGATATCTTTCATTCTAGCTTTCATACCTTCTCTCATTCTATCTTTAGTTTCTTTATTAGATACTTTCTTTCTTTCTTTCTTGATATCTTTCATTCTAGATTTCATACTTTCTCTCATTTTATCTTTAGTTTCTTTATTGATATCTTTCTTTCTTTCTTTCTTGATATCTTTCATTCTAGGTTTCAAACCTTCTCTAATTCTATCTTTAGTTTCTTTATTACTTTCATTCTTACTTACTTTCTTCAAATCATTCATTCTAGATTTCATACCTTCTCTCATTTCATCTTTAGTTTCTTTATTGATATCTTTTTTTCTTTCTTTCTTGATATCTTTCATTCTAGCTTTCATACCTTCTCTCATTCTATCTTTCGTTTCTTTATTACTTTCTTTCTTACTTACTTTCTTCATATCATTCATTCTAGATTTCATACCTTCTCTTATTTTATCTTTAGTTTCTTTATAGATTTCTTTCTTTCTTCCTTTTTTGATATCTTTCATTCTAGCTTTCATACCTTCTCTCATTCTATCTTTAGTTTCTTTATTAGATACTTTCTTTCTTTCTTTCTTGATATCTTTCATTCTAGATTTCATACCTTCTTTCATTTTATCTTAAGTTTCTTTATTAGATACTTTCTTTCTTTCTTTCTTGATATCTTTAATTCTAGCTTTCATACCTTCTCTCATTCTCTTTCGTTTCTTTATTACTTTCTTTCTTACTTACTTTCTTCATATTATTCATTCTAGATTTCATACCTTCTCTCATTTCATCTTTAGTTTCTTTATTGATATCTTTCTTTCTTTCTTTCTTGATATCTTTCATTCTAGCTTTCATACCTTCTCTCATTCTATCTTTCGTTTCTTTATTACTTTCTTTCTTACTTACTTTCTTCATATCATTCATTCTAGATTTCATACCTTCTCTCATTTTATCTTTAGTTTCTTTATAGATTTCTTTCTTTCTTCCTTTCTTGATATCTTTCATTCTAGCTTTCATACCTTCTCTCATTCTATCTTTAGTTTCTTTATTAGATGCTTTCTTTCTTTCTTTCTTGATATCTTTCATTCTAGTTCTCATACCTTCTCTCATTCTATCTTTATTTTCTTTATTGCTTTCTTTCTTGCTTTCTTGATATCTATCATTCAAGATTTCATACCTTCTCTCATTTCATCTTTAATTTCTTTATTGATTTCTTTTTTTCTTTCTTTTTTTCTTGCTTGATATCTTTCATTCTAGCTTTCATACCTTCTTTCATTCTATCTTTAGTTTCTTTATTAATTACTTTCGTTATTTCTTTCTTTCTTTCTTTCTTGATATCTCATTCTAGCTCTCATACCTTCTCTGATTCTATATTTAGTTTCTTTACTACTTTTTTCTTTCTTTCTTTCTTGATATCTTTCATTCTATCTTTCATACCTTCTCTCATTCAATCTTTGTTTTCTTTATTACATTATTTCTACTTTCTTCCTTTTTTCTTTCTTGATATCTTTCATTCTAGCTTTCATACCTTCTCTCATTCTATCTTTGGTTTCTTTTTTACTTACTTTCATTTCTTTCTTTCTTTATATCTATCATTCTAGCTTTCATACCTTCTCTCATTCTCTCTTTAGTTTCTTTATTACTTTCTTTCTTTCTTCCTTTCTTGATATCTTTCATAATAGCTTTCATACCTTCTCTCATTCTATCTTTAGTTTCTTTATTAGATACTTTCTTTCTTTCTTTCTTGATATCTTTCATTCTAGATTTCATACCTTCTCTCATTTTATCTTTAGTTTCTTTATTGATAACTTTCTTTCTTTCTTTCTTGATATCTTTCATTCTAGCTTTCAAACCTTCTCTAATTCTATCTTTAGTTTCTTTATTACTTTCATTCTTACTTACTTTCTTCATATCATTCATTCTAGATTTCATACCTTCTCTCATTTCATCTTTAGTTTCTTTATTGATATCTTTCTTTCTTTCTTTCTTGATATCTTTCATTCTAGCTTTCATACCTTCTCTCATTCTATCTTTCGTTTCTTTATTACTTTCTTTCTTACTTACTTTCTTCATATCATTCATTCTAGATTTCATACCTTCTCTCATTTTATCTTTAGTTTCTTTATAGATTTCTTTCTTTCTTCCTTTCTTGATATCTTTCATTCTAGCTTTCATACCTTCACTCATTCGATCTTTAGTTTCTTTATTAGATACTTTCTTTCTTTCTCTCTTGATATCTTTCATTCTAAGTTTCATACCTTCTCTCATTTTATCTTTAGTTTCTTTATTGATATCTTTCTTTCTTTCTTTCTTGATATCTTTCATTCTAGGTTTCAAACCTTCTCTAATTCTATCTTTAGTTTCTTTATTACTTTCATTCTTACTTACTTTCTTCATATCATTCATTCTAGATTTCATAACTTCTCTCATTTCATCTTTAGTTTCTTTATTGATATCTTTCTTTCTTTCTTTCTTGATATCTTTCATTCTAGCTTTCATACCTTCTCTCATTCTATCTTTCGTTTCTTTATTACTTTCTTTCTTACTTACTTTCTTCATATCATTCATTCTAGATTTCATACCTTCTCTCATTTTATCTTTAGTTTCTTTATAGATTTCTTTCTTTCTTCCTTTCTTGATATCTTTCATTCTAGCTTTCATACCTTCTCTCATTCTATCTTTAGTTTCTTTATTAGATACTTTCTTTCTTTCTTTCTTGATATCTTTCATTCTAGATTTCATACTTTCTCTCATTTCATCTTTAGTTTCTTTATTGATATCTTTCTTTCTTTCTTTCTTGATATCTCTCATTCTAGGTTTCAAACCTTCTCTAATTCTATCTTTAGTTTCTTTATTACTTTCATTCTTAATTACTTTCTTCAAATCATTCATTCTAGATTTCATACCTTCTCTCATTTCATCTTTAGTTTCTTTATTGATATCTTTTTTTCTTTCTTTCTTGATATCTTTCATTCTAGCTTTCATACCTTCTCTCATTCTATATTTCGTTTCTTTATTACTTTCTTTCTTACTTACTTTCTTCATATCATTCATTCTAGATTTCATACCTTCTCTTATTTTATCTTTAGTTTCTTTATAGATTTCTTTCTTTCTTCCTTTTTTGATATCTTTCATTCTAGCTTTCATACCTTCTCTCATTCTATCTTTAGTTTCTTTATTAGATACTTTCTTTCTTTCTTTCTTGATATCTTTCATTCTAGATTTCATACCTTCTTTCATTTTATCTTTAGTTTCTTTATTAGATACTTTCTTTCTTTCTTTCTTGATATCTTTAATTCTAGCATCATACCTTCTCTCATTCTCTTACGTTTCTTTATTACTTTCTTTCTTACTTACTTTCTTCATATTATTCATTCTAGATTTCATACCTTCTCTCATTTCATCTTTAGTTTCTTTATTGATATCTTTCTTTCTTTCTTTCTTGATATCTTTCATTCTAGCTTTCATACCTTCTCTCATTCTATCTTTCGTTTCTTTATTACTTTCTTTCTTACTTACTTTCTTCATATCATTCATTCTAGATTTCATACCTTCTCTCATTTTATCTTTAGTTTCTTTATAGATTTCTTTCTTTCTTCCTTTCTTGATATCTTTCATTCTAGCTTTCATACCTTCTCTCATTCTATCTTTAGTTTCTTTATTAGATGCTTTCTTTCTTTCTTTCTTGATATCTTTCATTCTAGATTTCATACCTTCTCTCATTTTATCTTTAGTTTCTTTATTGATATCTTTCTTTCTTTCTTTCTTGATATCTTTCATTCTAGGTTTCAAACCTTCTCTAATTCTATCTTTAGTTTCTTTATTACTTTCATTCTTACTTACTTTCTTCAAATCATTCATTCTAGATTTCATACCTTCTCTCATTTCATCTTTAGTTTCTTTATTGATATCTTTTTTTCTTTCTTTCTTGATATCTTTCATTCTAGCTTTCATACCTTCTCTCATTCTATCTTTCGTTTCTTTATTAGAAACTTTCCTTCTTTCTTTCTTGATATCTTTCATTCTAGATTTCATACCTTCTTTCATTTTATCTTTAGTTTCTTTATTAGATACTTTCTTTCTTTCTTTCTTGATATCTTTCATTCTAGCTTTCATACCTTCTCTCATTCTATCTTTAGTTTCTTTTTTACTTACTTTCATTTCCTTCGTTCTTCATATCTTGCATTCTAGCTTTCATACCATTACTCATTCTATCTTTAGTTTCTTTATTACTTTCTTTCTTATTTTCTTGATATCTTTCATTCTAGATTTCATACCTTCTCTCATTTTATCTTTAGTTTCTTTATTGATATCTTTCTTTCTTTCTTTCTTGATATCTTTCATTCTATCTTTCATACCTTCTCTCATTCTATCTTTAGTTTCCTTTTTACTTTCTTTCTTTCGTTCTTGATATATATCATTCTAGATTTCATACCTTATCTCATTTCATCTTTAATTTCTTTATTGATTTCTTTTTTTCTTCCTTTCTTGATATCTTTCGTTCTTGCTTTCATACATTCTCTCATTCTGTCTTTAGTTTCTTTTTTACTTACTTTCATTTCTTGCTTTCTTCATATGTTACATTCTAGCATTCATACCTTCTCTCATTCTATCTAAAGTTTCTTTCTTTCTTTCTTTCTTTCATTCTTTCCTTCTTTCTTTCTTTCTTTCTTTCTTTCTTTCTTTCTTTCTTTCTTTCTTTCTTGATATCTTTTATTCCGGCTTTCCTACCTTCTCTCATTCTATCTTTAGTTTCATTTTACTTACTTTCATTTCTTTCTTTCTTGATATCTTACATTCTAGCTTTCATACCTTCTCACTTTCTATCTTTAGTTTCTTTTTTACTTACTATCATTTCTTTCTTTCTTAATATCTTTCAGTCTAGCTTTAATACGCTCTCTCATTCTATCTTTAGTTTCTTTATTAGTTACTTTCTTTCTCTCTTTCTTTCTTCATATCTTTCATTCTCGATTTCATACCATTTCTCATTTTATCCTTAGTTTCTTTATTGATTTCTTTCTTTCTTTCTTTCTTGATATCTTTCATTGTAGCTATCATATCTTCTCTCATTCTATCTTTAGTTTCTTTACTACTTTCTTTCTTTCTTTTTTTTAATTGATATCTTTCATTCTAGCTTTCATACCTTCTTTCATTCTATCTTTAGTTTCTTTTTTAATTACATTCATTTCTTTCTTTCTTGATATCTTACATTCTAGCTTTCATACATTCAATTATTCTCTTTAGTTTCTTTATTACTTTCTTTATTTCTTTCTTTCATTCTTTCTTGATATCTTTCATTCTCGCTTTCATACCTTCTTTCATTCTATCTTTAGTTTCTTCATTAATTACTTTCTTTGTTTCTTTCATTCTTTCTTGATATCTTTCATACTAGCTTTCATACCTTCTCTCATTCTATCTTTAGTTTCTTTATTAGTTACTTTATTTCTTTATTTCTTTATATATTTCATTATGTATTTCATACCTTCTCTCATTTTATCTTTAGTTTCTTTATTGATTTCTTTCATTCTTTCTTTCTTGATATCTTTCATTCTAGCTTTCATACATTCTCTCATTCTATCTTTAGTTTCTTTATTACTTTATTTCTTTCTTTCTTTCTTGATATCTTTCATTCTTGTTTTCATACCTTCTCTCATTTCATCTTCAGTTTCTTTATTACTTTCTTACTTTCTTTCTTTTTTCTTTTTTGATATCTTTCATTTTAGCTTTCATACCTTCTCTCATTCTATCTTTAGTTTCTTTTTTACTTACTTTCATTTCTTTCTTTCTTGATATCTTACATTCTAGCTTTCATACCTTCAATCATTTTCTTTAGTTTCTTTATTACTTTCTTTGTTTCTTTCATTCTTTCTGGATATCTTTCATTCTAGCTTTCATACCTTCTCTCATTCTATCTTTAGTTTCTTTATTAGTTACTTTCTTTGTTTCTTTCTTGATATATTTCATTATGTATTTCATACCTTCTCTCATTTTATATTTAGTTTCTTTATTGATTTCTTTCTTTCTTTTTGTCTTGATATCATTCATTCTAGCTTTCATACCTTCTCTCATTCTATCTTTGGTTTCTTTTTTACTTACTTTCATTTCTTTCTTTCTTTATATCTATCATTCTAGCTTTCATACCTTCTCTCATTCTCTCTTTAGTTTCTTTATTACTTTCTTTCTTTCTTCCTTTCTTGATATCTTTCATAATAGCTTTCATACCTTCTCTCATTCTATCTTTAGTTTCTTTATTAGATACTTTCTTTCTTTCTTTCTTGATATCTTTCATTCTAGATTTCATACCTTCTCTCATTTTATCTTTAGTTTCTTTATTGATAACTTTCTTTCTTTCTTTCTTGATATCTTTCATTCTAGCTTTCAAACCTTCTCTAATTCTATCTTTAGTTTCTTTATTACTTTCATTCTTACTTACTTTCTTCATATCATTCATTCTAGATTTCATACCTTCTCTCATTTCATCTTTAGTTTCTTTATTGATATCTTTCTTTCTTTCTTTCTTGATATCTTTCATTCTAGCTTTCATACCTTCTCTCATTCTATCTTTCGTTTCTTTATTACTTTCTTTCTTACTTACTTTCTTCATATCATTCATTCTAGATTTCATACCTTCTCTCATTTTATCTTTAGTTTCTTTATAGATTTCTTTCTTTCTTCCTTTCTTGATATCTTTCATTCTAGCTTTCATACCTTCACTCATTCGATCTTTAGTTTCTTTATTAGATACTTTCTTTCTTTCTCTCTTGATATCTTTCATTCTAGATTTCATACCTTCTCTCATTTTATCTTTAGTTTCTTTATTGATATCTTTCTTTCTTTCTTTCTTGATATCTTTCATTCTAGGTTTCAAACCTTCTCTAATTCTATCTTTAGTTTCTTTATTACTTTCATTCTTACTTACTTTCTTCATATCATTCATTCTAGATTTCATAACTTCTCTCATTTCATCTTTAGTTTCTTTATTGATATCTTTCTTTCTTTCTTTCTTGATATCTTTCATTCTAGCTTTCATACCTTCTCTCATTCTATCTTTCGTTTCTTTATTACTTTCTTTCTTACTTACTTTCTTCATATCATTCATTCTAGATTTCATACCTTCTCTCATTTTATCTTTAGTTTCTTTATAGATTTCTTTCTTTCTTCCTTTCTTGATATCTTTCATTCTAGCTTTCATACCTTCTCTCATTCTATCTTTAGTTTCTTTATTAGATACTTTCTTTCTTTCTTTCTTGATATCTTTCATTCTAGATTTCATACTTTCTCTCATTTTATCTTTAGTTTCTTTATTGATATCTTTCTTTCTTTCTTTCTTGATATCTCTCATTCTAGGTTTCAAACCTTCTCTAATTCTATCTTTAGTTTCTTTATTACTTTCATTCTTACTTACTTTCTTCAAATCATTCATTCTAGATTTCATACCTTCTCTCATTTCATCTTTAGTTTCTTTATTGATATCTTTTTTTCTTTCTTTCTTGATATCTTTCATTCTAGCTTTCATACCTTCTCTCATTCTATCTTTCGTTTCTTTATTACTTTCTTTCTTACTTACTTTCTTCATATCATTCATTCTAGATTTCATACCTTCTCTTATTTTATCTTTAGTTTCTTTATAGATTTCTTTCTTTCTTCCTTTTTTGATATCTTTCATTCTAGCTTTCATACCTTCTCTCATTCTATCTTTAGTTTCTTTATTAGATACTTTCTTTCTTTCTTTCTTGATATCTTTCATTCTAGATTTCATACCTTCTTTCATTTTATCTTTAGTTTCTTTATTAGATACTTTCTTTCTTTCTTTCTTGATATCTTTAATTCTAGCTTTCATACCTTCTCTCATTCTCTTTCGTTTCTTTATTACTTTCTTTCTTACTTACTTTCTTCATATTATTCATTCTAGATTTCATACCTTCTCTCATTTCATCTTTAGTTTCTTTATTGATATCTTTCTTTCTTTCTTTCTTGATATCTTTCATTCTAGCTTTCATACCTTCTCTCATTCTATCTTTCGTTTCTTTATTACTTTCTTTCTTACTTACTTTCTTCATATCATTCATTCTAGATTTCATACCTTCTCTCATTTTATCTTTAGTTTCTTTATAGATTTCTTTCTTTCTTCCTTTCTTGATATCTTTCATTCTAGCTTTCATACCTTCTCTCATTCTATCTTTAGTTTCTTTATTAGATGCTTTCTTTCTTGATATCTTTCATTCTAGATTTCATACCTTCTCTCATTTTATCTTTAGTTTCTTTATTGATATCTTTCTTTCTTTCTTTCTTGATATCTTTCAATCTAGGTTTCAAACCTTCTCTAATTCTATCTTTAGTTTCTTTATTACTTTCATTCTTACTTACTTTCTTCAAATCATTCATTCTAGATTTCATACCTTCTCTCATTTCATCTTTAGTTTCTTTATTGATATCTTTTTTCTTTCTTTCTTGATATCTTTCATTCTAGCTTTCATACCTTCTCTCATTCTATCTTTCGTTTCTTTATTAGAAACTTTCCTTCTTTCTTTCTTGATATCTTTCATTCTAGATTTCATACCTTCTTTCATTTTATCTTTAGTTTCTTTATTAGATACTTTCTTTCTTTCTTTCTTGATATCTTTCATTCTAGCTTTCATACCTTCTCTCATTCTATCTTTAGTTTCTTTTTTACTTACTTTCATTTCCTTCGTTCTTCATATCTTGCATTCTAGCTTTCATACCATTACTCATTCTATCTTTAGTTTCTTTATTACTTTCTTTCTTATTTTCTTGATATCTTTCATTCTAGATTTCATACCTTCTCTCATTTTATCTTTAGTTTCTTTATTGATATCTTTCTTTCTTTCTTTCTTGATATCTTTCATTCTATCTTTCATACCTTCTCTCATTCTATCTTTAGTTTCCTTTTTACTTTCTTTCTTTCGTTCTTGATATATATCATTCTAGATTTCATACCTTATCTCATTTCATCTTTAATTTCTTTATTGATTTCTTTTTTTCTTCCTTTCTTGATATCTTTCGTTCTTGCTTTCATACATTCTCTCATTCTGTCTTTAGTTTCTTTTTTACTTACTTTCATTTCTTGCTTTCTTCATATGTTACATTCTAGCATTCATACCTTCTCTCATTCTATCTAAAGTTTCTTTCTTTCTTTCTTTCTTTCATTCTTTCCTTCTTTCTTTCTTTCTTTCTTTCTTTCTTTCTTTCTTTCTTTCTTTCTTGATATCTTTCATTCCGGCTTTCCTACCTTCTCTCATTCTATCTTTAGTTTCATTTTACTTACTTTCATTTCTTTCTTTCTTGATATCTTACATTCTAGCTTTCATACCTTCTCACTTTCTATCTTTAGTTTCTTTTTTACTTACTATCATTTCTTTCTTTCTTAATATCTTTCAGTCTAGCTTTAATACGCTCTCTCATTCTATCTTTAGTTTCTTTATTAGTTACTTTCTTTTTCTCTTTCTTTCTTCATATCTTTCATTCTCGATTTCATACCATTTCTCATTTTATCCTTAGTTTCTTTATTGATTTCTTTCTTTCTTTCTTTCTTGATATCTTTCATTGTAGCTATCATATCTTCTCTCATTCTATCTTTAGTTTCTTTACTACTTTCTTTCTTTCTTTTTTTTAATTGATATCTTTCATTCTAGCTTTCATACCTTCTTTCATTCTATCTTTAGTTTCTTTTTTAATTACATTCATTTCTTTCTTTCTTGATATCTTACATTCTAGCTTTCATACATTCAATCATTCCCTTTAGTTTCTTTATTACTTTCTTTATTTCTTTCTTTCATTCTTTCTTGATATCTTTCATTCTCGCTTTCATACCTTCTTTCATTCTATCTTTAGTTTCTTCATTAATTACTTTCTTTGTTTCTTTCATTCTTTCTTGATATCTTTCATACTAGCTTTCATACCTTCTCTCATTCTATCTTTAGTTTCTTTATTAGTTACTTTCTTTGTTTCTTTCTTTATATATTTCATTATGTATTTCATACCTTCTCTCATTTTATCTTTAGTTTCTTTATTGATTTCTTTCATTCTTTCTTTCTTGATATCTTTCATTCTAGCTTTCATACATTCTCTCATTCTATCTTTAGTTTCTTTATTACTTTATTTCTTTCTTTCTTTCTTGATATCTTTCATTCTTGTTTTCATACCTTCTCTCATTTCATCTTCAGTTTCTTTATTACTTTCTTACTTTCTTTCTTTTTTCTTTTTTGATATCTTTCATTTTAGCTTTCATACCTTCTCTCATTCTATCTTTAGTTTCTTTTTTACTTACTTTCATTTCTTTCTTTCTTGATATCTTACATTCTAGCTTTCATACCTTCAATCATTTTCTTTAGTTTCTTTATTACTTTCTTTGTTTCTTTCATTCTTTCTGGATATCTTTCATTCTAGCTTTCATACCTTCTCTCATTCTATCTTTAGTTTCTTTATTAGTTACTTTCTTTGTTTCTTTCTTGATATATTTCATTATGTATTTCATACCTTCTCTCATTTTATATTTAGTTTCTTTATTGATTTCTTTCTTTCTTTTTGTCTTGATATCATTCATTCTAGCTTTCATACATTCTCTCATTCTATCTTTAATTTCTTTATTACTTTCTTTCTTTCTTTCTTGATATCTTGCATTCTAGGTTTCATATTTCTCTCATTTCCTCTTTAATTTCTTTATTGATTTCTTTTTTTCTTTCTTCCTTGATATCATTCATTCTAGCTATCATACCTTCTCTCATTCTATCTTTAGTTTCTATTTTACTTACTTTTATTTCTTTCTTTCTTGATATCTTACATTCCAGCTTTCATACTTTCTCTCATTCTGTCTTTAGTTTCTTTATTACTTTCTTTCTTTCTTTCTTTCTTGATATCTTTCATTCCAGCTTTCATACCTTCTTTCATTCTATCTTTAGTTTCTTTATTTATTACTTTCGTTCCTTCTTTCTTTGTTTCTTTCTTTCTTTCTTGATATCTTTCATTCCAGCTCTCATAACTTCTCTGATTCTATCTTTAGTTTCTTTACTACTTAATTACTTTTTTCTTTCTTTCTAGATATCTTTCATTCCAGCATTCATATCTTCATTCATTCAATCTTTATTTTCTTTATTACTTTGTTTCTACTTTCTTCCTTTTTTCTTTCTTGATATATTTCATTCTAGCATTCATACCTTCTCTCATTCTATCTTTAGTTTCTTTTTTACATTCTTTCCTTCTTTCTTTCTTTCTTTCTTGATTGCTTTCATTCTAGCTCACTTACCTTCTCTCGTTCCAACTTTAGTTTCTAAATTAC
This sequence comes from Intellagama lesueurii, assembly GCA_037013535.1. Lineage (NCBI taxonomy): Eukaryota > Metazoa > Chordata > Lepidosauria > Squamata > Agamidae > Intellagama > Intellagama lesueurii. The sequence goes on from JBAJHW010000028.1 coordinate 570,753, forward strand.
TTTCTTACTTTCTTTCTTTCTTGATATCTTTCATTATAGATTTCATACCTTCTCTCATTGTATCTTTAGTTTCTTTATTACTTTCCTTCTTTCTTGATATCTTTCATTCTAGCTCCAATAAACTCTCTCATTCTATTTTAGTTTCTTTATTAGTTACTTTCTTTCTCTCTTTCTTTCTTCATATCTTTCATTCTCGATTTCCTACCTTCTCTCATTCTATCTTTAGTTTCTTTCTTGCTTTCTTTCTTGCTTTCTTGATATCTATCATTCTAGATTTCATACCTTCTCTCATTTCATCTTTAATTTCTTTATTGATTTCTTTTTTTCTTTCTTTTTTCTTTCTTGATATCTTTCATTCTAGCTTTCATACCTTCTTTCATTCTATCTTTAGTTTCTTTATTAATTACTTTCGTTCTTTCGTTCTTTCTTTCTTGATATCTCATTCTAGCTCTCATACCTTCTCTGATTCTATATTTAGTTTCTTTACTACTTTCTTTCTTTCTTTCTTGATATCTTTCATTCTATCTTTCATACCTTCTCTCATTCAATCTTTGTTTTCTTTATTACATTATTTCTACTTTCTTCCTTTTTTCTTTCTTGATATCTTTCATTCTAGCTTTCATACCTTCTATCATTCTATCTTTGGTTTCTTTTTTACTTACTTTCATTTCTTTCTTTCTTGATATCTATCATTCTAGCTTTCATACCTTCTCTCATTCTCTCTTTAGTTTCTTTATTACTTTCTTTCTTTCTTTCTTTCTTTCTTGATATCTTTCATTCTAGCTTTCATACCTTCTCTCATTTTATCTTTAGTTTCTTTATAGATTTCTTTCTTTCTTCCTTTCTTGATATCTTTCATTCTAGCTTTCATACCTTCTCTCATTCTATCTTTAGTTTCTTTATTAGATACTTTCTTTCTTTCTTTCTTGATATCTTTCATTCTAGCTTTCATACCTTCTCTCATTCTCTATTTAGTTTCTTTATTACTTTCTTACTTTCTTACTTTCTTGATATCTTTCATTCTAGCTTTCATACCTTCTCTCATTCTATCTTTAGTTTCTTTATTACTTGCTTTCTTTCTCTCTTGATATCTATCATTCTAGATTTCATACCTTCTCTCATTTCATCTTTAATTTCTTTATTGATTACTTTTTTTCTTTCTTTCTTGATGTCTTTCTTTCTTGCTTTCATACCTTAATCTCATTCTATCTTTAGTTTCTTTTATACTTACTTTCATTTCTTGCTTTCTTTATATGTTACATTCTAGCTTTCATATCTTCTTTCATTCTATCTTTATTTCTTTATAAATTACTTTCGTTCTTTCTTTCTTTCTTTCTTTATGATATCTCATTCCAGCTCTCATACCTTCTCTCATTTTATCTTTAGTTTCTTTTTTACTTACTTTCATTTCTTTCTTTCTTGATATCTTTCATTCTATCTTTCATACCTTCTCTCGTTCTATCTTTAGTTTCTTTATTACTTTCTTACTTTCTTTCTTTCTTTCTTGATATCTTTCATTCTAGCTCTCATACCTTTTCTCTTTCTATCTTTAGTTTCTTTATTACTTTCTTAATTTCTTTCTTTCTTTCTTTCTTGATATCTTTCATTCTAGCTCTCATAACTTCTCTGATTCTATCTTTAGTTTCTTTATTACTTTCTTACTTTCTTTCTTTCTTGATATCTTTCATTCTAGCTTTCAAACATTCTCTCATTCTATCATTATTTTCGTTTTTACTTTCATTTCTTTCTTTCTTCATATCTTGCATTATAGCTTTCATACTTTCACTCATTCTATCTTTAATTTCTTTATCACTTACTTTCTTTCTTTCTTGATATCTTGCATTCTAGGTTTCATATTTCTCTCATTTCCTCTTTAATTTCTTTATTGATTTCTTTTTTTCTTTCTTCCTTGATATCTTTCATTCTAGCTATCATACCTTCTCTCATTCTATCTTTAGTTTCTATTTTACTTACTTTTATTTATTTCTTTCTTGATATCTTACATTCCAGCCTTCATACCTTCTCTCATTCTATTTTTAGTTTCCTTATTACTTTCTTTCTTTCTTTCTTGATATCTTTCATTCTAGAATTCATACCTTCTCTCATTCTATCTTTAGTTTCTTTATAAATTCATTTCTACTTTCTTCCTTTTTTTTTCTTGATATCTTTCATTCTAGCATTCATACCTTCTCTCATTCTATCTTTAGTTTCTTTTTTACATTCTTTCTTTCTTTCTTTCTTTCTTTCTTTCTTTCTTTCTTGATAGCTTTCATTCTAGCTCGCATACCTTCTCTCGTTCCAGCTTTAGTTTCTAAATTACTTTCTTATTTTCTTTCTTTCTTTCTTGATATCTTTCATTCCAGCTTTCATACCTTCTTTCATTCTATCTTTAGTTTCTTTATTAATTAATTTCGTTCCTTCTTTCTTTCTTTCTTTCTTTCTTGATATCTTTCATTCCAGCTCTCATAACTTGTCTTATTCTATCTTTAGTTTCTTTTGTACTTAATTTCTTTTTTATTTATTTCTAGATATCTTTCCTTCTAGCATTCATATCTTCACTCATTCTCTCTTTAGTTTCTTTATTACTTTCTTTCTTTCTTTCTTTCTTGATATCTTTCATTCTAGCTTTCATACCTTCTCTCATTCTATCTTTCGTTTCTTTATTACTTTCTTTCTTTCTTGATATCTATCATTCTAGATTTCATACCTTCTCTCATTTTATCTTTAGTTTCTTTATAAATTTCTTTCTTTCTTCCTTTCTTGATATCTTTCGTTCTTGCTTTCATACATTCTCTCATTCTATCTTTAGTTTCTTTTTTACTTACTTTCATTTCTTGCTTTCTTCATATGTTTCATTCTAGCTTTCATACCTTCTCTCATTCTATCTAAAGTTTCTTTATTACTTTCTTTCTTTCTTTCTTGAAATCTTTCATTCTAGCTTTCATACCTTCTCTCATTCTATCTTTTGTTTCTTTATTACTTTCTTTCTTTCTTGATATCTATCATTCTAGATTTCATACCTTCTCTCATTTTATCTTTAGTTTCTTTATAGATTTCTTTCTTTCTTTGTTTTCTTGATATCTTTCATTCTAGCTTTCATACCTTCTTTCTTTCTATCTTTAGTTTCTTTATTAGATACTTTCTTTCTTTCTTTCTTGATATCTTTCTTTCTAGATTTCATACCTTCTCTCATTTTAACTTTAGTTTCTTTATTGATATCTTTCTTTCTTTCTTTCTTGATGTCTTTCATTCTAGCTTTCAAACCTTCTCTAATTCTATCTTTAGTTTCTTTATTACTTTCATTCTTACTTACTTTCTTCATATCATTCATTCTAGATTTCATACCTTCTCTCATTTCATCTTTAGTTTCTTTATTGATATCTTTCTTTCTTTCTTTCTCGATATCTTTCATGCTTGCTTTCATACCTTCTCACATTCTATCTTTAGTTTCTTTTTTACTTACTTTCATTTCTTTCTTTCTTGATATCTTTCATTCTATCTTTCATACCTTCTGTCGTTCTATCTTTAGTTTCTTTATTACTTTCTTACTTTCTTTCTTTCTTTCTTGATATCTTTCATTCTACCTCTCCTCCCTTCTCTCTTTCTATCTTTAGTTTATTGATTACTTTCTTACTTTCTTACTTGATATCTTTCATTCTAGCTTTCATACCTTCTCTCATTCTATCTTTAGTTTCTTTTTTACTTACTTTCATTTCCTTCATTCTTCATATGTTGCATTCTAGCTTTCATACCATTACTCATTCTATCTTTAGTTTCTTTATTACTTTCTTTCTTATTTTCTTGATATCTTTCATTCTAGATTTCATACCTTCTCTCATTTTATCTTTAGTTTCTTTATTGATATCTTTCTTTCTTTCTTTCTTGATATCTTTCATTCTAGCTTTCATACCTTCTCTCATTCTATCTTTAGTTTCCTTATTTCTTTCTTTCTTTCGTTCTTGATATATATCATTCTAGATTTCATACCTTATCTCATTTCATCTTTAATTTCTTTATTGATTTCTTTTTTCTTTCTTTCTTGATATCTTTCGTTCTTGCTTTCATACATTCTCTCATTCTATCTTTAGTTTCTTTTTTACTTACTTTCATTTCTTGCTTTCTTCATATGTTACATTCTAGCTTTCATACCTTCTCTCATTCTATCTAAAGTTTCTTTCTTTCTTTCTTTCTTTCTTTCTTTCCTTCTTTCTTTCTTTCTTTCTTTCTTTCTTTCTTTCTTTCTTTCTTTCTTTCTTTCTTGATATCTTTCATTCCAGCTTTCCTACCTTCTCTCATTCTATCTTTAGTTTCTTTTTTACTTACTTTCATTTCTTTCTTTCTTGATATCTTACATTCTATCTTTCATAACTTCTCTCGTTCTATCTTTAGTTTCTTCATTACTTTCTTTCTTTCTCTCTTGATATCTATCATTCTAGATTTCATACCTTCTCTCATTTCATCATTAATTTCTTTATTGATATCTTTCTTTCTTTCTTCCTATCTTTCATTCCAGATTTCATACCTTCTCTCATTTCATCTTTAATTTCTTTATTGATATGTTTCTTTCTTTCTTTCTTGATATCTTTCATTCTAGTTTTCATACCTTCTCTCATTCTATCTTTAGTTTCTTTATTGCTTTCTTTCTTGCTTTCTTGATATCTATCATTCTAGATTTCATACCTTCTCTCATTTCATCTTTAATTATTTTATTGATTTCTTTTTTCTTTCTTTCTTTCTTTCTTGATATCTTTCATTCTAGCTTTCATACCTTCTTTCATTCTATCTTTAGTTTCTTTATTAATTACTTTCATTCTTTCTTTCTTTCTTTCTTGATATCTCATTCTAGCTCTCATACCTTCTCTGATTCTATATTTAGTTTCCTTACTACTTTCTTTCTTTCTTTCTTTCTTGATATCTTTCATTCTATCATTCATACCTTCTCTCATTCAATCTTTGTTTTCTTTATTACATTATTTCTACTTTCTTCCTTTTTTCTTTCTTGATATCTTTCATTCTAGCTTTCATACCTTCTCTCATTCTATCTTTGGTTTCTTCTTTACTTACTTTCATTTCTTTCTTTCTTGATACCTATCATTCTAGCTTTCATACCTTCTCTCATTCTCTCTTTACTTTCTTTATTACTTTCTTACTTACTTTCTTTCTTTCTTGATATCTTTCATTCTTGCTTTCATACCTTCTCTCATTCTATCTTTAGTTTCTTTTTTACTTACTTTCATTTCTTACTTTCTTGATATCTATCATTCTAGCTTTCATACCTTCTCTCATTCTCTCTTTAGTTTCTTTATTACTTTCTTTCTTTCTTTCTTGAAATCTTTCATTCTAGCTTTCATACCTTCTCTCATTCTATCTTTTGTTTCTTTATTACTTTCTTTCTTTCTTGATATCTATCATTCTAGATTTCATACCTTCTCTCATTTTATCTTTAGTTTCTTTATAGATTTCTTTCTTTCTTTGTTTTCTTGATATCTTTCATTCTAGCTTTCATACCTTCTTTCTTTCTATCTTTAGTTTCTTTATTAGATACTTTTTTTCTTTCTTTCTTGATATCTTTCTTTCTAGATTTCATACCTTCTCTCATTTTATCTTTAGTTTCTTTATTGATATCTTTCTTTCTTTCTTTCTTGATGTCTTTCATTCTAGCTTTCAAACCTTCTCTAATTCTATCTTTAGTTTCTTTATTACTTTCATTCTCACTTACTTTCTTCATATCATTCATTCTAGATTTCATACCTTCTCTCATTTCATCTTTAGTTTCTTTATTGATATCTTTCTTTCTTTCTTTCTTGATATCTTTCATTCTAGCTTTCATACCTTCTCTCATTCTATCTTTCGTTTCTTTTTTACTTACTTTCATTTCTTTCTTTCTTGATATCTTACATTCTATCTTTCATAACTTCTCTCGTTCTATCTTTAGTTTCTTTATTACTTTCTTTCTTTCTTTCTTGATATCTTTCATTCTAGCTTTCATACCTTCTCACTTTCTATCTTTAGTTTCTTTTTTACTTACTATCATTTCTTTCTTTCTTAATATCTTTCAGTCTAGCTTTAATGCCTTCTCTCATTCTATCTTTAGTTCCTTTATTAGTTACTTACTTACTTTCTTTCTTTCTTGATAACTTTTATTCTATATTTCAAATCTCTCATTTTATCTTTAATTTCTTTATTGATTTCTTTAATTTCTTTCTTTCTTTATATCTTTCATTCTTGATTTCATACCTTCTCACATTCTATCTTTAGTTTCTTCACTACTTTCTTTCTTTCTTTCTTGATAACTTTCTTTCTAGCACTCATATCTTCACTCATTCAATCTTTATTTTCTTTCATACATTATTTCTACTTTGTTCCTTTTTTCTTTCTTGATATCTTTCATTCTAGCTTTCATACCTTCTCTCATTCTATCTTTAGTTTCTTTTTACTTACTTTCATTTCTTTGTTTCTTGATATCTTACATTCCATCTTTCATAACTTCTCTGGTTCTATCTTTAGTTTCTTTATTACTTTCTTTCTTTCTTTCATTCTTCATATCTTTCATTATAGATTTCATACCTTCTCTCATTCTATCTTTAGTTTCTTCATTACTTTCTTTCTTTCTCTCTTGATATCTATCATTCTAGATTTCATACCTTCTCTCATTTCATCTTTAATTTCTTTATTGATATCTTTCTTTCTTTCTTCCTATCTTTCATTCTAGATTTCATACCTTCTCTCATTCTATCTTTACTTTCTTTCTTGCTTTCTTTCTTGCTTTCTTGATATCTATCATTCAAGATTTCATACCTTCTCTCATTTCATCTTTAATTTCTTTACTGATTTCTTTTTTTCTTTCTTTTTTTCTTGCTTGATATCTTTCATTCTAGCTTTCATACCTCCTTTCATTCTATCTTTAGTTTCTTTATTAATTACTTTCGTTCTTTCTTTCTTTCTTTCTTTCTTGATATCTCATTCTAGCTCTCATACCTTCTCTGATTCTATATTTAGTTTCTTTACTACTTTCTTTCTTTCTTTCTTTCTTGATATCTTTCATTCTATCTTTCATACCTTCTCTCATTCAATCTTTGTTTTCTTTATTACATTATTTCTACTTTCTTCCTTTTTTCTTTCTTGATATCTTTCATTCTAGCTTTCATACCTTCTCTCATTCTATCTTTGGTTTCTTTTTTACTTACTTTCATTTCTTTCTTTCTTGATATCTATCATTCTAGCTTTCATACCTTCTCCCATTCTCTCTTTAGTTTCTTTATTACTTTCTTACTTTCTTTCTTTCTTTCTTGATATCTTTCATTCTTGCTTTCATACCTTCTCTCATTCTATCTTTAGTTTCTTTTTTACTTACTTTCATTTCTTACTTTCTTGATATCTATCATTCTAGCTTTCATACCTTCTCTCATTCTCTCTTTAGTTTCTTTATTACTTTCTTTCTTTCTTTCTTGATATCTTTCATTCTAGCTTTCATACCTTCTGTCATTCTATCTTTCGTTTCTTTATTACTTTCTTTCTTTCTTTCTTTCTTGATATCTATCATTCTAGATTTCATACCTTCTCTCATTTTATCTTTAGTTTCTTTATAGATTTCTTTCTTTCTTTGTTTTCTTGATATCTTTCATTCTAGCTTTCATACCTTCTCTCATTCTATCTTTAGTTTCTTTATTAGATTCTTTCTTTCTTGATCTCATTCATTCTAGATTTCATACCTTCTCTCATTTTATCTTTAGTTTCTTTATTGATATCTTTCTTTCTTTCTTTCTTTTTTCTTTCTTTCTTTCTTTCTTTCTTTCTTTCTTTCTTTCTTTCTTTCTTTCTTTCTTTCTTTCTTGATATCTTTCATTCCAGCTTTCCTACCTTCTCTCATTCTATCTTTAGTTTCATTTTACTTACTTTCATTTCTTTCTTTCTTGATATCTTACATTCTATCTTTCATAACTTCTCTCGTTCTATCTTTAGTTTCTTTATTACTTTCTTTCTTTCTTTCTTGATATCTTTCATTCTAGCTTTCATACCTTCTCACTTTCTATCTTTAGTTTCTTTTTTGCTTACTATCATTTCTTTCTTTCTTAATATCTTTCAGTCTAGCTTTAATGCCTTCTCTCATTCTATCTTTAGTTCCTTTATTAGTTACTTACTTTCTTTATTTCTTTCTTGATAACTTTTATTCTATATTTCAAATCTTCTCTCATTTTATCTTTAATTTCTTTATTGATTTTGTTAATTTCTTTCTTTCTTTATATCTTTCATTCTTCATTTCATACCTTCTCACATTCTATCTTTAGTTTCTTCACTACTTTCTTTCTTTCTTTCTTGATAACTTTCTTTCTAGCACTCATACCTTCACTCATTCAATCTTTATTTTCTTTATTTCATTATTTCTTTTTTGTTCCTTTTATCTTTCTTGATATCTTTCATTCTAGCTTTCATACCTTCTCTCATTCTATCTTTAGTTTCTTTTTACTTACTTTCATTTCTTTCTCTCTTGATATCTTACATTCTATCTTTCATAACTTCTCTCGTTCTATCTTTAGTTTCTTTATTACTTTCTTTCTTTCTCTCTTGATATCTATCATTCTAGATTTCATACCTTCTCTCATTTCATCTTTAATTTCTTTATTGATATCTTTCTTTCTTTCTTCCTATCTTTCATTCTAGATTTCATACCTTCTCTCATTTCATCTTTAATTTTTTTTATTGATATGTTTCTTTCTTTCTTTCTTGATATCTTTCATTCTAGTTCTCATACCTTCTCTCATTCTATCTTTATTTTCTTTATTGCTTTCTTTCTTGCTTACTTTCTTCATATCATTCATTCTAGATTTCATACCTTCTCTCATTTCATCTTTAGTTTCTTTATTGATATCTTTCTTTCTTTCTTTCTTGATATCTTTCATTCTAGCTTTCATACCTTCTCTCATTCTATCTTTCGTTTCTTTATTACTTTCTTTCTTACTTACTTTCTTCATATCATTCATTCTAGATTTCATACCTTCTCTCATTTTATCTTTAGTTTCTTTATAGATTTCTTTCTTTCTTCCTTTCTTGATATCTTTCATTCTAGCTTTCATACCTTCACTCATTCGATCTTTAGTTTCTTTATTAGATAGTTTCTTTCTTTCTCTCTTGATATCTTTCATTCTAGATTTCATACCTTCTCTCATTTTATCTTTAGTTTCTTTATTGATATCTTTCTTTCTTTCTTTCTTGATATCTTTCTTTCTAGGTTTCAAACCTTCTCTAATTCTATCTTTAGTTTCTTTATTACTTTCATTCTTACTTACTTTCTTCATATCATTCATTCTAGATTTCATAACTTCTCTCATTTCATCTTTAGTTTCTTTATTGATATCTTTCTTTCTTTCTTTCTTGATATCTTTCATTCTAGCTTTCATACCTTCTCTCATTCTATCTTTCGTTTCTTTATTACTTTCTTTCTTACTTACTTTCTTCATATCATTCATTCTAGATTTCATACCTTCTCTCATTTTATCTTTAGTTTCTTTATAGATTTCTTTCTTTCTTCCTTTCTTGATATCTTTCATTCTAGCTTTCATACCTTCTCTCATTCTATCTTTAGTTTCTTTATTAGATACTTTCTTTCTTTCTTTCTTGATATCTTTCATTCTAGATTTCATACTTTCTCTCATTTTATCTTTAGTTTCTTTATTGATATCTTTCTTTCTTTCTTTCTTGATATCTT